>JBBBDQ010001469.1:857500-930000 GCA_037127315.1 Ascarosepion bandense | reverse complement strand
GAACTCAACTGGAATTCGAACTCAGCTTTCCGATTTCTCATTCGGAATCGATATCTACTGTACAACAATTGACATTCACGTTATCAAATTCAGCTTTCTAAAATATACAGTGTTAACTCTATATTTTTAAAAACTCCAGTATTACTTATATGTTTCTAAAAACATGTCATGTGAAGTATATATGAGATGCAAAATGAAAAGGTATAAAAAATACAGATATATACGATTAGGTAGATAGAAAGTCAAAGAGATATACAACACGCTTTGTAAAAATAGAGCAAAGTTACAGTATTTACATTATTCGGACTCTTGTTCTCATCTTTGTTGCCATTTGTACACTCCGGCCTTTTATCAGGTGCTAGGAATTTCGAACCGAACCATTTATTACAATCACTGGAGTATATCATCCTTATTCCTTTCGTAAAGCTCGTTTGGAATTCATAAGTTATCTCCCTTTAAACTTGCAAGTTACTTATTTACTACTGCTGTAGCCGGGTATTGGACTCATAACACTAAACAACGTCTGTATCCCCCGGGCCATAGACGTTGGTTAGTTTCTTAAGTGCCATGTGTTCTTTAAGGACACATGGCCCAGTGGATATAGACGTTGGTTAGTTCCTGACTGGACTCGTTGTGTTATGAGCTCAATACCCGGCAACAGCAGTGGTTAATATGTGATCAATATAGTGATAGTTGAACATCACCAATCCATGACAGAAATCATTTAGAGACAAATGTACTTATTGATGAAGCGTAGGATGAACATATATGAACATATATGAAAATAAATGTGATATGAATTTTTTTTATGATGTCGTTTCAGACAATCATAAACCATGTGCATGATTTTTAAAGCCTTTTTATATATGGGATAAATAATTAATTTCTCGATTTGAGAAAACGGGATGTCAGCTCAAACACTCGCGTCCGTTAAAATAACCGCTATTTTAATAGAATAAATCTGAATATTAATCCATTACTGTACACAGTGTCGGATCTAATTAAAACTAATGAAGATTAAGCTTCAGGGTCCCTAATCCCAGAGGAGTCCCTGGTATAAATTTTTAATGTGTGAATTTTTCAACAAAATCGATGTAATTATTTCAAGCATTTCTTAAAATAAAAGCAATTTTAGCGATAGAATCATAAGCTGAAGTAGCTAATGTTGATCATAGAATATGTTCTAATACCTAAAATTTCCCTGTAACTTATCTAATTTTACAAATTTATTGGGAGCTCGCAGTGCCCGAACCCGCAACTGTATGGGTTCTTTGTCAGAATCTATCTGTAGCCTACATTTTGATACTTGTATCCTTAAGTCAACAGTGACTTGTTCCGAAGTGTCTTCTGTACCTGTTCAAGTTTCAAGGCCCCAAAAATGCATGTTGGTCACTGACTGTACACCATAAAATCTACTAATTGTAGATTTCTAAACATATCCAGCGTTAATAGACACTCTTCTGCTAATTAACTGAAACAACTGCTTTACTTTAATTACTTTAACCATATATTATTTTTAGAACCACTGGAGTGACAGGGTGTAATCGATTTTTATTTTTTTCTCCAGATTAGGTCATTTGTAGTGGTGTGCAGTAATATGAATCTACTCTCGGTATGCATGATGAAATATTTTGACTTTGAAAAATATTGCGTCATCCGTGATTGCATAAGATTTTTATCACGCCCACACACTATTGTCTCGACTGTCGATTAGTTGTCCTACAGTTATTTTCTTTGAGGAATCGTATGAAAATTGTAACGCTGAACAAACACACTGTCAAGCCTTACAGAAAGATTGCGGATGTTATTACTGTCAGCCTTTCAATTGTGAGTTGTGTCATCAAGGCAAAGAAACAAACTGGATCCATCAGTGAAAGACTTAAAGAAAAATGAGGTCGGAAGGGACAAACAACGCCAAGAGACGACGTATACGTGATTAGAGAAAGTGCGAAAAATCCTAGGAAGACAGTATTCTTTTTACTTCAGTTAATTTGAACAAAGGTGTAGAAAGAAAAAAAGAAAGAAAGAAAGAAAGAAAGAAAGAAACATCACACTGGGATTTTTGCAAAAAAAAAAACGAATGGAAGTATATGAACAGGCTGAGTTAGATGAAGATAGATAGATAGATAGATAGATTGAACAGAATTAGATAGATAGATAGATAGATAGATAGATAGATAGATAGATAGATGACAGAATTAGATAGATAGATAGATAGATAGATAGATAGATAGATAGATAGAAACAGACTTAGATAGATAGATAGATAGATAGATAGATAGATAGATAGATTGAACAGAATTAGATAGATAGATAGATAGATAGATAGATAGATAGATAGATAGATAGACAGACTTAGATAGATAGATAGATAGATAGATAGATAGATAGATTAAGAATTAGATAGATAGATAGATAGATTAGATAGATAGATAGATAGATAGATAGATAGATAGATAGATAGATAGGCCTTTATGCAAGTTAATTCCAAAAACTGCTTTTCTTTTCTTTCACCATTCGATCAGTTTTAGACTCATTGAGTGACAGGCTTTAATCAATTAATATTTTTCTTCAGGTTAGGTCATTTGTAGTGGTGTGCAGTAATATGAATCTATTTTCGGTGTGTATGATGAAATTTATTTGGCCTTGAAAAATATTGCGCCATCCTTAAATTTTATCACGGCCTGACTATTGTCTCGTCTGTCAATATTGTCTGTGATGAAAATTGCTCCAAGAAAGCACACGAAAACTGTAACGCTGAATGAATACAGAGCAAGCGTTACAGAGATGGTGGATATTGTTGGTTTCAGCCTTACAAATGTCAGTCGTGTGATAAAAGTAAAGAAACAAAGTGAATCCAATAATCTAAAACGTAAATGAAAATGCGATTGGAAGAGAAAAACATTGCTAAGATACGGCGTATACGGAATCAGGGAAAGTGTGAAAGATCCTCGGAAGATATTATTTGTTTTTGTTATGTCGTGACGACTTTCTTTTCGACAATCTTCGTCGCCACTGTTATGTCGTGAGTAAGAATAAATAACTCAACAACAGGAATAGGTTAATTGTTGTATTCCGTGAAAATAGTATTTACAAAGGTTATTAGTATCCAATACAAGAATAAAGGTTAATCGTCTCAACCGTCGTAAGACGTCGTATGAGCAATGGGTACTTCCGGGCCGTCACCGGAAGTCTACGACTGACTTGTCGATCGGCTGCTCGGCACGCTCTCCTACGTAGATGCCACCATTACTTTACATAGTAAAGTCCATAATAGCCGAATAGGCGCAAGCGTCCCAACAGTTTTGTTTCAGTTAATTTGCGTAAGGATGAATGTTTATAAAAATTCTCTATTATTTATAGGCTTCTAAAAATATCGGAGGCACGGTAGAGTAATGCATTTTGGCTTGGATTGAGGAATCGGATTCGAATTTCCAGTTGTGTTCATTATATCCTCTTTTGGGAAAGAGATGAATCCATTTCTTCTCCTCCTCCCTATGGGCAAATCATAGGAAAGACTTGGGTGACAACCGGTCTAGAAGAAGGGAAAATCTAAATTTAAAACTGAATGTAACTTTGGCGAAGGAAAGTTTGCATTGACTGAATGACTCCGGCTTCTTTAATGGTGATGATAGTGATGGAATGTCCAGGGTGAGGATTATAGTGATGACGGTGATGATGCTGGTTATACCAACAGTGTCGGCCATGATGAAGGTGACGATGATGATGAGTATGATACTAACAGTGATTATGATAGTGATGATGCTGGTTATGACGATGTTAATGGCGATTATGATAAAGATGACCTTGATGATGACGTTCATGTTGATGGTGAGGTCATAATGAGGATGGTAATGAACGTGATGAAGATGTTCATGCTAATTGTAATGATGTTTGTTACGGAGATCATGAAACGGATGATAATGATGATGATGATGATAGTAGCGTTGATAAGGGTAGTGATGATGATGATAATGGGGAAGATAACGGTCATGATATTGATTATCGCAACGTTAATTGTAATTCTGCAGTTGAGGAATCGGAGAGTCGCGTTTGAATTCCAGTCGGGTTTATTGCATTCACTTACGGGCTTATACCCTTGAGAAAGGTATGATTCTAACTCTTCTCACTTCAGCTCATCTACGGGTGAACAGCAAGACAGACTTGGGTGACAACCGCCTAGAAAAAGGATCGTTCACATTGATTCGAGTACCCTGACTGCAGCTGACACCTTTAAAACAATGTCCAGCATTAATCATAAAAAAATCACTATCAAGATGTGCGTTGTGGTGCAGTGGATATCGACTCGAAACGACAAATCGGGGAACCGAGTTCGAATTCCAGTTGAATTTGTTGCATTCACTTACGCGCAAATACCCTTGGGAAAGGTATTAATCCGTCACTTCCCTCCAGTTATGGGTTAACTAATAGGACAGATTGGGTTCTTTATCTTTGGCTGGCAACCAGTGTACCGCAGAAAGCAATGGCAACCTACTGCGGGATAATCTTGTCTCTTTCGCGTCATAATTGCCCAAAGCGTGTATCACGCGTGAAACTTAACTGACTGACTATCAAGTATAGCTTTCTAAAATATCCAGTGTTAATTATTTATTTAGAAAAACTTCTATACTAATTTTAGGTACCTCTACTCATTTTTCTATACCTAAATTGAAATTGAAATTTAATAATAAGTTATCTTCAAGCTTTAAAATTAGCTTTAATTGAAAGCGAAGGGATTAAATTTACTAATTCCAGTAAGCAAAATACTCTAGTGTATATTAAACCGAAATTATATTGATCGGAATCAAAAATTTTCTAAATTTAAAAAAAAATTTTTTAATTTCAAATTTTCCACCATTTTTTATCGATTGTAAACAGAAGAAAATTCTCAGTTTTAAAAAATCTTACAAAAATAAAATATACCTCGCTGAAACACTGTTTTCTTTAAATTACCGAATTTAAACTTACTTTAAGTGAACTTGAAACAAGAATTACTTGCTTACTGCTTGAAATATGTTTCAAAAAGCATTCCTCAATTACGGTAGTCTTGTTATCACAGCTGTCAACACCTTATCAGCACCTTAGGAGCAGCCGACAACTGATGAT
Source organism: Ascarosepion bandense (assembly GCA_037127315.1). Classification (NCBI taxonomy): domain Eukaryota; kingdom Metazoa; phylum Mollusca; class Cephalopoda; order Sepiida; family Sepiidae; genus Ascarosepion; species Ascarosepion bandense. The sequence continues at coordinate 924,894 of JBBBDQ010001469.1, read as the reverse complement.
TTCCTGTCCGGCCAAAAGTATGGAAGACGAATTTGGTATAAATCTTATTCATACAAATCGTTTTCTATTTTTATTTTTAATTGTGTTAAAATTAAAAATTTAACACAGTTTTCAGCAATTATCCAATATTTGATGGATTTTTAGTTAGTTTAGTTTTGTAGGCTTACGTTTGAAGATGTTTTATGAAAAATAAAAATTAAAATAATATAAAACTTTCTTTTAAAAAGTTTACAATTTAATTACAGAATGAAAATAACGGCAGAGGTAACTCAATAATTTATGAAATGTTATGGTATTTATTAATTTTTATTTTTAATATCTATTTTTCATATTATCTTTAGGTACCTCTACAAATTGTGAATTTCACAATTATTATTTTTTTTTAATAAAATTAAAAGATTAGGAATTAAAATGTAAAAGTTGATTTAAATGTTTTAGGAATGACTTACAAAACAGGCTCTTGAATTTTATAAACGTCTTGAAGAGACTTGAATCAGAATCAAAGTGTGGTTTCTATCGTTTTCCATGTAAGGGGAATAATCCAAAACACTTGTTAACGTCTAATATAAATACGACCCCCATGGAAACTTGTTATGACATCTATGGAACATCGTACTTAAATGAACATATTTATTTACACACAAAAACTTTTTTCTAATTATTTTAAAAATATAAGGGCTAAAGAATTTTTATTAATTTTTTTATTTTTTGATAGGCAATATAATCATCAATTCTTAACTTTAAAAAAAGCACAACAGTTCTTGAAAAACTTTTAAAATATTTTTAAATTATTATAATATAAAATGAAAACAATTCTTTTAAAATTTTATAAGTAATCGAAAAGAAAAGTAATCTTTTCTTCAGACTATAATGTCCTTAATTATTATTATTTATTCCAGCAACTAAAAGCTTATCAAATTAAATTATATCAGAGTTTTATTGCATTTTTTATTTTACTCTTCGGAGCAGATTTTTTGATAGGGCTGAGTAATTTTAAATAAAAAAATAGATGATTTATATTCCCCGATGAGTTCTGCGTTTAACTAATAAAAAATAATTTGCAGAAATTAAAATTTATTAAAATTTTATGAATTTACGTGTCGGGGGAATGAGTAACAGAGTTAAAAAAATTTTTTTTCACCAATATTTAAAAAAAAAAATTTCAAAAATAATTTTATTCATTTGTGAATGAGTAGTGAAAGTTTCCTTAAAATCCGACAATTATTTAATTTTTACGAGAATTTCCAAATTAATATGTATGTCACAAAAAAGTGAGTTACGTAAAAAATTACGTAATCGATTGTAAACAGTCGTAAGATTTTCTGCAACGCTAACTCAAATCAAAACAAAATTTTCTGCCAAAATTTCAAACATGTTAATAGGGATTAAAAAAAAATTATAAAATAAATAAAAATTACTTTGATCTTTCCTCTTGATAATATTATAAACATTTTGATAGAAAAAATTCGTTTTATTAAGTTTTGAACCTTTTTAATTTATACTATGCTGGATTTTTTGTGATGTAATGGAGGTACCTAAATTATATGCTGCTAAAATTATTAATTATAGTTTCTAAAAATTATCCGGTGTTTATTACCCGTTTAAAAATTACAAATTATATCGAGTATTTTTTAATGATAGTTTTTCAAAAAGCATTCAGTATTAATTATACTATTATAAAATTTCGCTATCATTTATAAGTCTACAAAAAATACCAGTAGTATATTTTTATAGAAATATTCCCAATTAATTTTAGTTTACGAAAATCAGGTTTAAATTCTTTTTTTTTTCTTTTTTAATCTATAACCAATTCATGTCGCTCCAAAAATGGTCCACACTGGGGTGGCTTAATAATTATGGCCGGTAGTATATATATATATATATATATATATATATATATATATATACACAGATGAAGAGGGAGAGAGAAACTTCATTTTTTACTATTTTGGAAATCTTGTCATTGTATGGCACCAATTATGTTCATCAAATTATCTCGCATGCACAGGCCGGTAGACCTAAATTACACTTTACTCGCACATGCGTACGCACAAAACAACTTTTGGACAAGATTTAGGTTTTATCCTAAAACCTAAATCTTTTAGGTTTTAGGATAAAAACGTTTATATTTACACATCTTTTTATCACACACACACGCGCACACGCACGCACACACACACACACACACATTCTTCTTCTTCTTCTTCTATGTACCCTGTCCCTTCAGGACGTAGGCGATCATGGATCTCCACGTCTCCCTATCCCTTGTGGCTCTTAATATGTTTGCTCCTGTTGCTCCTGGCAACCCCCGTTCCGTCATCCACCTGATCAGACCCTGCAAATATGTTATCCGCTGCCTTCCTCTGTCTCTCCTTCCTTCTATCTGTCCAGTCAGTATCAGGTTCTCCAGGCTCTCCTTCCTCATTGCATGTCCCAGGAACTTCAGTTGTCTCTTCCTGATGCTCAGCATCAATTTCCTTTTTGTTGCCATTCTTTCTAACACCTCGTCGTTGCTTGTATGCTCAGTCCACGATATCCGTAGCATCCTTCTGTAGAACCACATTTCGGCCGCTTCCAGTTTTGTCCTCATTTTCGATGATATTGTCCAGCATTCACAGCCGTATTGAAGAACTGACATCACGTAGCAGTCTAGCACTCTTTTCTTCGTTTCTATTGAGATCTTCCTGTGTGTTAGTATTTTGCTCATCTTCTGGAACGCGTCCTTTGCCATGCCAATTCGCCTTCGGATCTCCGTTATTTTAGTCATTATTATATTTGAAACTGACGGTTACTTATATTTGAAACTGACGGTTCATTTTTCTTTATATATATATATATATATATATATATATATAAGTACGGGCATGCCTGTAGGGAAATGTACTATGTATATGTGCATGTGTGTAAGTATGCAAATATATGCGTATTTTCTGGGTATATGTGAGATTTGTTAGTATACTTGCGTAAATATATGTTACTACTAATTATACGCGTATAAATCCGCTCTTTATAAAAATTTATATGTTAGTGTGCGAACGTAAGATTTGTATGCGAGCATAAATGGATATGTGTCTGTGCATATATGTCTGCATATATTAGTATATACACAGACGCATTTGTATGTACATATGTAGATGTATAGACATGTATATGTGGATATAAATAATTGTATGTGTTATGTCTTGAAGGCTGTCACAATGCGTTGAATGAAATAAAGGAAGGTCGAGAGGTGTTTGTATGACCTATTTATTAAATCTATTAAATGATATTTCGAGACTATAATCTCATCATCAGAATGGCAGAGAAATCTTCAGACTGTCCGCGTTTCGTTGTTGTCCATCTATGAATAGCTGGCTTTAACCACTGCTGCTGTACGTGTGCGTGCGTGTGTGCGTGTGTGTGTATGTGTGTGTGTATGTGTGTGTATTCTAGTTGAGGTTTTTTATGGTCTGATGGTGTGTGTGTGTGTGTGTGTGCGCGCGCGTGCGTGTGTGTGTGTGAGTAAGTGTGTATGTGTGTGTGTTCTAGATATAAATAAGTATGGGTGATTGTGTTATTATGTAGGGTTTCACGTATATACGTATCCATGTACTTGTGAGTAGGCGTGTAATGAGTTTATGGTCACTACCTAAGAAATAAGACCTTTTTTCGACTGGTCTAAAGATCCCCAACTGAGATGAGGCTAAGGTCTCTCTTTTAAATTATGTTACTTATTTTCTACTTCATTTTAAAGAAATATTTATTCCGGGAAAATATTTATACCGACTGAAACGAATATAGTGTCGTCTGATGAAATAAGTTAATTTAGCTCATAGAAATGAATTATAATTCATAACCAATCTAATTGATGTCTTGAGTTTTCCTTTATAAATATCTTATTGCTCTTGATAACAGCCATTGAGGTCTCTATCTCTCTATACAATTATAACAATATTTTATATTAAGTAGATCATATTGGATTGTCCTCGCCATTCACGGACTTGACCTCTATTCCCATATTGGGCGCGTATAATGATAATATCTGCGCTAAAAAGTCTGCCTTCTTCTACCAACGCCCAGGGCCCAGAGGTAGAATCGCCGACTGAGACCAATTCGGTCAGATTTCAATCCTGGGTTAAAAAGTAATCGGAGTCTAACCGTACTGATGAGCTGTGATACAGCGAAACAGATCTGTCTGCGGATGACAATATATATATATAAGCATGCGCTGTGGGTATAGAAGAATCCAAAGGAGTATTCTATACATATAGTGGTAGGATAACTCTCTAGGAGAGCTCTAAATATATATGTATATAAATACATAGAGAGCAAATATAAGAAAAATTAAGGCAGACACGTTATTTCAAGGAAAATGGGAATGTTTGGGCTATTTCAGGCGAACCATCATCAACTTCCATCTTTATTGTACAAAGGATTCGTGTAAAATCCTTTGTACAATAAAGACGGAGCAAATATAAGAAATATATATATATATATATATATATATATATATATATATATATAGAGAGAGAGAGAGAGAGAGAGAGAGAGAGAGCAAATATAAGAAAACTTAAGGCGGGCACGTTATTGCTTGTTAAATCGGAAGTTTAGGCCTATTTCAAGCGAACCATCATCATCTTCCGTTATTATTGTACAAAGATTCGTGTAAAATCCTTTGTACAATAAAGACGGAAGCTGATGATAGTTCGCCTGAAATAGGCCTATACTTCCGATTTACCACAAAATAACGTATCTGCCTTCATTTTTCTTATGTATATATATATATATATATATATATATATAAAGAGTGAGGCAAAAGTTGCTCATCGAAGGGTAATTCTACATGAACATTTTTTTAGTCGTTATTTGTTAATGTGTACTGTTCAAAATATTTTCTTTTTTCAAAACACATTTCGATTCTGTGTCTACAAGATTCATTAACATGTTGGATTAGTTTCCTCTCTAATTTTAATGCATTCCAATTCTTTAAGTTTTCTTAATTTCTTCGGCGTGTCTTATAACAGGACAGATGGGGTGCTATAGCCTTGGCTGGCAACCAGTCTACCACAGCAGGTATTGGGAACTTGTTGCGGGATAATTAAAATGCCTGATGTCTATAGAATGTAGGACTTGAGACCCTGCTCTTAAACAAATCCTAACAAATCTTTCTCCATCGCTTGGTTATACTCTGAATAAGGAAAAATCAGATGAAACCCCTTGAACTGATAATGAGGAAGGGTTTGGAAATCGTTACGGCTGTTTTACGTTAAGAGGAAGGTAGCGAGCTACTTACATGACGATCTGGTGTGAGTAGAAACGGTGGGCGGGAGCCTCGCAAAGAGAGAAAAATTGCTAACGGCCACAAAAGACATTTTTTTTTCTTCTACGTGCCGTGTCTCTTTAGGACGTAGGCTATCGTGGCCTTCCACATTTCCCTATTTTTTTTAGGCTTTTCTCTTGTTGCCCTTTCCCAAACCCTGCTCTGCTATCCATTTGCTTAATCCCATCAAGTATGCCATGCGTTGCTTTACTCTGTCTCTCTCTCCCTCTATATATGTCCTGTGAGTATCAGATTATCCAAGCCCTCCATCCTCATTACATGTCTTTTTCTGGTGTTAAATATCAGTTTCTTTTTCGTTTCCATCTTCTCTAAAAATTCGTCATTGCTTACATGTTTGGTCTATCGTGTCCTTCTGTAGAACCACATTCCTGTTGCGTCAAGTCTTTCTTTTATGAGATTTTCTGGTATTTGCTGCCAGATAACAATTCAATGCCCACTTCTTTGTTTCCAACAGAATTTTCTTGTCTCTCAATAGCTGAGCATTTGGAATAGATCCTGGTCTATACTAACACGCCTCCGGGTCTCATTGTCACACTTTTCGTCATTTGTTAAAACAATTCCCAGGTATTGAAATTTCTGTACCTGCGTAATTTTTGTAATTGGTATTTTGGGTTTCTCTTTTTATTGATGACCACGCATTCAGTTTTCTTGTAGTTTATGTATTGTACTTTCTTTTCGCTTTCTTTGGCTACCATAGAAAGTTTAAACTGTAGGCATTTCTTTTATGTTACACACGAAACCGTAACCGGAGAGTAAAATGTTGGAGGTTCGGGTAGAGTGTTTCGGTTGTTGTTGTTTATTAGTGATATATTTTTGGGGTGCAGGATGAAAATACGTCGACAGAGCGCGTTCACACGACGTCGCTCACGTGCGAGATGATTCTAGCAAATCGGAAATGTGGATCAGGTGTGACGATGACGAAAATGACCAATATGGCATCGTAACGCGATATATGAATCGTCTACCTGTCATGTCTCGTTGTCTTTTTGTTAAAAGAAATAATTCGCATTGCAACATGATCTGATGACAGCGAGAAAACAATCCGACTAGCAAAATATCTCCAAAACTTACACGAAAAATAAACGCAGGTGATGCTTGATGCTGATGCAGCCTTCTTATCGGTAATACTTCTAAAAATGACCTTAAAAGAACACTTCCACACATCCACAAGCACGTGTGAATATCTGTGAAAATATATATATATATATATATATATATATATATATAAGAAAAATTAAGCGAACCATCATCAGCTTCCGTCTTTATTGTACAAAGGATTTTACACGAATCCTTTGTACAATTGGTATATATATATATATATATATATATATATATATATATATATATATATATATATATACCAATTCTGGTTGGACTAGACTTGATACTAACCAAGTGTATCCCACTATTTAATATATAACTCATGGAAAAGAAGAAATCGAGTCATAATTTTCGCAATGTCATTTGCACATCAGCGATTGTTATAAACTTGACACTCCAGTTTCTCATTCCGAACGGCTATTTATTACACCACCCGCACATCCATGTAGTATACAGGGAGTCCATAAAGTTCGTGTGCACTTTAAAAAATTTGTAACTTTATTTGTATTTGCGGTGGAAATATTTGTAAAAAGGATTAGAAAGAAGTAAATCTATTTTTTAAGGTTTTATTGAAATTTTATTTAAGTTTCCACACGTCCTCCCTCATTAGCAATAAAAAGGGTAATACGATTTTGCAGTTCATATTTTTTTACTTATTTAAATGTTCTTGCAATTTTGTCGTAAAGAATTATTCAATAACTATCCGTAAAACTATGTACATTAAACTTTATAACATTTTTAACAGATTATTTCTATCACAAATAAAAATAAAGCTATAATTTTTTATAAAGTGCATACAGACTTTATAAACACCTTGTATTTATTAAAGAGAACTTTCAGGGTATATCAATAAAGCCTTTTGCTGAATTTCCCTTTCTATGGAATAAATCTTTTGATGTCATGTGGAAAATTATGTTTTATATTCAGTGTAATTCAAATCATCTTTGGACGCTTAAAATAAAGAAGTATTTAGTCGACACACAATTAGTATAGCCTATGTATAGCTAACCCTATAAATATATGGTCTTTTTCGTCCCGAGCCGCTAGAATCTATTTTATAGATATGGCATGTGAATCCACGTTCATTCATTTCGAACTCTGAACCATAAATAACATGAACGCAATACTGACTACCTTTCGGCTCTCTAACTTTTGTCCTGGAAAACACGCACGCACGTGTGTGGATATGACATGATTCCTTGATGAAGAAACATCCCATCGTGTGTCGCGTTCGAAACAGCACACGGGTTGAAAGTAAAAGATTTGTGTAGGTTGACCAGGAAATTCACTTGAGCCAGTTTTTTTAACAATCTTGGAGTAATCCTGAAAATGTGCCTTTTTCGATCAGTATTCTAAGCAACATTTAACGCAGATGATTGACGATGTTTCCGGGAAATTAAAATGAGCACAAAAATGTTCCGAAATTATACTTACTTCTTTAAAACTAGATTGGCTTTCGTGAAAACTTTTCTTGACAAATTGATTAAAACATGTTAATTGTACATTGATATGACATTGCTTGCAAAAACAATATTGGTTTTATTAGTGAGATACTCTTTCTAGGATGTGCGTTGTGGTACAGTGGATATCGGAACGAGAAACCGGGTAGCCGAGTTCGAATTCTAGTTGAATCCATTGTATTCACTTACGCGCAAATACCCTTGGGAAAGGTATTAATCCGTCTCCTTCCTTCCAGTTATGGGTTAAATAGCAGGACAGGTTGGGTTTTATAGCCTTGGTCGGCAACCAGTCTACCGCAGAAAGCAATAGCAACCTACTGCGGGGTAATCTTTTTCCCAGTCAGTCATGTCTCTTTCGAGACATGATCGCCCAAGCGTGTATCACGTATGGCACTTAACTGAATCTTTTCTATGTTTTAGCTTCATAAGTTTTGCTTTCCTTTAAATTATAACTTATCACGAAAACTTTTGTAGGCTGAATAATGGATTCAAACATTCTGGATCGGGTTTTATATTATTGTTACATTACGATGCATCCAAGTAATTTTATATTTTTACGTCTAAAATAACATTTGTCTTGGTTAATCGTCAGCTTGTTCCTCTTAACAGTCGCCATGAATATATCTACCATGCTGCCAATGCAAGAAATTATTTAGATAATTTACATACCGATATGTTTCTCATCTTTGTTGTTCGTTGTGATCATTCGCCTTCGTCAAGTATTTATCAATCCGGGTAAGCTTTGTAGTAGAACTGTTAGAGATAATTCGTATTTGCTTGAATGTAAATATTAATGAATTCTCAGTTCTCCTGAATATATGTATTTAAAACAGATCTATTAATGGCAGAAATTGATCATAATAATTCTTACACAGAAAAGAAGTTCTTGAACTGAGCAGACATTCTTTGCTGTCAACGAAGCAATGGCGGATTTTTTCCCCGCTTTCGTTCGAACTGGATTAATCCTACTGCGTTTTCATAGTTTACTAGGGACTTGCTCGTCCTCTGTAAGTGAGTATGATCTCATTTGAGAAATCCGTTCTTCGCTACTCGAGGGATCAGAGCTCAAGAATGAATCATAATCTTAAGAAAGAGACCATATGTATGTCTCTGTCTTTTCAAAATCTGGTAAAGTGTCCAGAGGACAGCCCTCATTTACGCCTGATGATTCCGATTCGTCCTCTACTGAAGCCAGGACTCAATGCGAGAATTACAGTCGTGTCTTCCAGTCCTTCCGGTTAACGGACGCGCGCATACTAGGTGTTGGCATCTGTAGTTCCATTTGTTCCACCAGTAGTTCGTTTATATTCAATCGCGTGAATTACTAACATCATTCCCGGTCTGGAGAACCAAGAAGTAAGAGATGCTCCAGTCAAACATTTTTCTTAGAGAAATCGTTCATTGGGTGTTGCTTTATAAGCATTCTAATCGCGTGCAGGGCCTCTGGGACTGATATTTTCCAATTCTCTACAGCTGCCCTTTTATCGGCAACTGCCATTTCAACAGTTTTCCAGATTATTCTATCAAACTTCACACACTATAATGCCTTGAGCATTATATGGTGTTGTTCTACTTACGGATACTTCTTGTGTTATATAATACCGCAGGATCAAGTATATATAAAAATACTAGCAGTATAGCCCGGCGTTGCTCGGGTGTAATGAAAGCTTTAAAACAAATCCATGGTCCTGAAGCCCAGACTCTTTGGACGTTGGCACAAAAGACTAAAAAGCAATAGTTGTTTCCAGTTAAAGCGAAACCGTAAAATGAAAGAAAAATGAATGGATGTAAATCATATTTTGATTTCCTGCTATCGATATCAAATAAGTTTTTTCGTCGCAAACTGAATTTTGAAGGCTAAATAAGTCCTCTGAGTAAATGGTATCATGGCTGAGACTAAGAACTACAATTATACCTACTTAGAGCCAAACCCGAAGCAAAAACTAAAATAAAAGGGCTGCATAAATACAGACATACAGGCAGATAAACAGACACACGCACAAACATCTTGCCTTATATATATATATATTATCGATATTCTGCACTATTGTAAGAACTGAAACCTTGAAACTTCTGAATATCGTTTCTTATGTCTTTGTCTATAAGTGTGTCAAATTTGATTAAAATCGAACCACTCCTTCTATAAACCGATTTTTTCGATTATCGATTTTCGATATTTGTCGGGTGTACCGCAACACAAAACCTAGCTAAGAACACTCGCAGACGCTTACAGCACAAATGTGTAAATTTTCAAGAAAATTGGTTCAGCCCTTTCGGAGTCTATAGGTAACGGACACACAGACACACACACACACACACACACATACACAGACAAAGTTCCATTTATAAATAAGTTTAGATAATCTTATATTTTTATTCTTCGACCGTGACGGTTGTGTAGAGCAGGGAGAGAGTTTGCACATACGAAGGAGCAGTCGCGAGTTGTTAGCCAGTCTCTGTCTCTTCAGCCAAAAATTCTAGACTTTATATAGTCCTAAAACACCCACGCCTCTTCACCCACATGGCCACGCCTCTTCACCCATATATATTTTGCCTTTTTTGGCTTGTCGCTTTGTTGACTTTTTCTACGTGGGATGTATCTGTCAATCACGACCCACGGGTTGAAACTTTTTTTTTCCTTGTCCTATGTTGACTTTTATCTACGGCTGGATGTATCTGTCAACCACATCCTTGTCACTGTGTCGACTTTATCTACGGCCGGATGCACTTCTCAATTGCATCCACGTTCAAATGCTTACACTCCACGCCATCCTAATTTTCAAAATGTTCACATGTGAACATATTAGGTTATCTCCCCTCCACTTAAATTACTCTACACATTCGAGGCAAACATTGATTCTCTTCAGGCGAATAAACTTGTGACTTCACATATTGAGATCTGTTTGCAATTCTGATTAACAAGGTATCGTGTATAAATAGACAAGTCAAGTGGTAAGTAGGTCAGAATGTTCATATGCGTCCTTGCGTGATTTTTTTTTTTTTACACTCGCACCTAAAGTTTCTCCTGTCACTTTCGTTGACTGTAAAAAATTTTCACTGACTTGAGAAATTTGATTTCGTCTTTATACTTCAAAATTTTGATTCAGTTCTACTTTACGGGTCATCTAGTTCTTTTTATTGTTTTTGGGATACTATTTGAAGTTAGCGTATGTGTGTGTGTGTTTTGTTTTTGTTTTTTGTTATCGCGTTTGAATTTCGTGTATCTGTGTCTGTGTTAGGTATTTCGTGTTGTTTTGGCAGGGAAAGGCTTGTAATTTTTATAAATATTTCTTCCTGGATCACGAGTACATCATAATCTGCATTTTGGTAGATAGGCATTACCCTGAATTTACCTCCACAGCATTCATGTAAACGTTGGGAGACATGTAATTTTCTGTTATTAGGAACCTTAATGTTACTTCTGAGTAGGGTTATTCTTTTATTCAGGCCTTGCGTTGACTCCCCCCATATATATATCTATATATATGGTGGGGGCCTGACCAGGTGGATTACGGAATGAGGGTTGCATGGTGCAACAAGAGAAAGTGTGCTAAGAGCCACCAAGGACAGGGAGATGTGGAAAGCCATGATCGCCTACGTCCTGAAAGGCCATGGCACATAAAAGAAAAGAAAGAATATGAGCCTAAGGAATTTTGTCCCCTTTACACCGTTTATGTTAGCTGTCGCTGGATGACGGTCAGGTGACACCTGTTGCACATATCGCTACTTACCAGCCGAGAAATCAGTTCGTTTAGGATTAAACCCTTTCAGACCATTAGGGTTCATAATCATATATCCATGATAAACATATTCATGAGGATACAAACATAAGCAAGAGACAGCTGAGATTTCTTGGACACGTAATGAGGAAGGAGACTTTGGGTAATCTAATACACACAGGACGGATAGAGAAAAAGAGAGACAGGGGATAGCAGCGTGAGACATAACTGATCGGCTTAAGCAAATGGATGGCGGAGAGAGTAAAACAATATAATTCTTAATTTTTTAATTTTTTAATTATTATTAATTTGAGGTTTATTTAAAACTGTTTAATGTTGCTCAGTTGTGGTTCGCCGTTTTCACTGAGCCCAGGTAAGCACTGGCCAACCTAGGGACTCTCTCCAAATTTTTTTTTTTAATCATGTCACCCCGAGCAAGATGGTAACGCCACTGAGGTGCAGGGGGCTACGTAAGAGTGAAAAGATTGGAAAAGAAAAAGTCGGAAACCACATCCTAAACAGGGAACAAGGGATGAGCCTCTACACCTGTTCAAAAGACGTGGGTGGAGTGTGAACCGGGCGATAGTTTAGTTTATCTACTCCAATTGAAAAAAAAAATAAGAAAAAAGAGAAAAGTGAAAAGATTGGAAAAGAGAAAGCCGGAAACCACATCCTAAATAGTAAACAAGGGATGGGCCTCTTCGCCTGTTCAATAGACGTGGGTGGAGTGTGAACCGGGCGATAGTTTAGTCTATCTACTCCAATTGAAAAACAAAAATAAGAAAAAAGAGAAAAGTGAAAAGATTGGAAAAGAGAAAACCGGAAACCACATCCTAAATAGGAAACAAGGGATGAGCGTCTACACCTGTTCAATAGACGTGGGTGGAGGGTGAACCGGGCGATAGTTTAGTCTATCTACTCCAGTTGAGTTTAGTCTATCTACTCCAATTATAACCAATGTAGGAATAAAAAAATAAAAAAATAAAAAAAGAGAAAAGTGTAAAGATTGGAAAAGAGAAAGCCGGGAACCACATCCTAAACAGGGAACAAGGGATGAGCCTATACACCTGTTCAATAAACGTGGGTGGAGTGTGAACCGGGCGATAGTTTAGTCTATCTACTTCAGTTGAGTTTAGTTTATCTACTCCAATTATAACCAATGTAGGAATAAAAAAATAAAAAAATAAAAAAGTGAAAAGATTGGAAAAGAAAAAGCCGGGAACCACATCCTAAACAGGGAACAAGGGATGAGCCTATACACCTGTTCAATAGACGTGGGTGGAGTGTGAACCGGGCGATAGTTTAGTCTATCTACTCCAATTGAGTTTAGTCTATCTACTCCAATTATAACCAATGTAGGAATAAACAAGATACGATATGATTCTCGTAATCCCTGATTGTTTAGAATGTCTTGCAAGTTACTTATAGTAAGGTAAGAAGAGATGGATTCACACCTTTCTCAGGGGTATGTACGGGCAACTGAATATAACAACCGGAACTCGAACTTGACTCTCCGATTTCTTATTTTCGGGAGGGATACCAAGAGGAAACGTGTTCAGACCGACAAGGGAGTGTATGATCGCCTATGTCTTGAAGGGACACTGCATATAAAGACGAGGTTAAAATATGACCTTGTCCTCTGAGAATCAATCCCGAAATTATTATATTTATTTATTGACGCACTAACAGTATAGCCCGGCGTTGCTCGGGTGTAATGAAAGCTTTAAAACTAATCCACGGTCCTGGAGCTCAGACTCTTTGGACGTTGGCAAGAAAAACTAAAAAACAATAGTTGTTTCCAGTTAAAGTGAAACCGTAGACTGAAAGAAAAATGAATGGATGTAAGTCAAATTTTGAAGTTTGGTGAGAATCGGATAAAAATTGTGGATTTGTATAAAAGATATATAGACAGATAAACAGAAACACACGCAAACATCTTGCCTTTTATATATATATATATATATATATATATATATATATATATATATATATATATATATTATCGATTTTCTGCACTATTGTAAGAACTGCAACATTGAAATTTCTGAATATCGTTTCTTATGTCTTTGTCTATGAGTATATCAAATTTGATTAAAATCGGACCAATCCTTCTATAATCCGATTTTTTCGATTATCGATTCTCGATATTTATTGGGGTACCTCGACACAAAACCTACCTAAGAACACTCGCAGACGAGTAAATTTGTGTAAATTTTCAAGAAAATCGGTTCAGCCGTTTCGGAGTCTATAGGTAACGGACACACACACTCAGACAGACACACACACAGACAAAGTTCCATTTATAAATAAGTTTAGATTTCATTTCTCTCTTGCTATTTTTGGACAGCGGATGGTTGCTTTGAAACTCTACCACCTCGATTTTGCTGGTGGAGTAGTCGTCACTCATAAAACCCCGATTATTTGACTAAGTGAGTGTCCTAACCTATAGAGAGAGACGTTGTGTAAATCAGTGTTTACTATTGGCCAAAAATTACAATAATAGGTTACTCAGTGAGAAACGATCTCACTATACTAAAGTGTTGTCCTACGAAACTATATATCTGGCCATCGCGTCATGGTAGGTGATCTGCAATGGACGAATGCAAATACGTGAAGGAATCTGATTAGTTGGCCGTGCGTATGTTTCCGTTGGCCCGGAAATCCTTCAGACTGAATGAGCCAATCGAAAGCGACAAGAGACTAGCTACGCTTGAATTTCTTTGTCTCTTCTCTGCTCGTGAATCAGCTTCTTTCTCTCAACTTTCCCGGTGCGTCAAACTTCGTTTGTTCAAAGGTCTAAACGTATAAAGCTTTAGCGAAAGAAACATGTCATAATAATTACTAGAAGGCGTCTCTTCATTTCACGATACACAGCAAGTTTATTCTCGTAAAGGAAACTTTAAAACTGAAAGTATTATACATAATTTATATATGTGAGACGTACAAACTGGTATCTATTCCGTTAGATATCCGTTTAGCCGTCAGTGGCTTTTGTTTTGCGTTATCTAGTGTCTCAAATCATTCTCTAATCTACTGGTCTTTTATTGTTAATGTAAAATCTTTTCATATCAGTTACTAGGATAATAGAGAACTAAAAAGGTGACATCGAAATTTAAGGTGCGTTGAAATGGTGCCTTCCAAAATATTAAGAAACGGGAACATTTTGTTCTAAACAAAATTACTGATTGTTCTAAAAGTATTGATTTTAGATGCAAGGTCTGAATAAAACACGATATCTGGAATAAATCCAAGGTAGGGCTGAGTGGGCTCCCTATCAGTGGGCTCCCTATCACCAGTCTAGAAGGACAACACTTCCAATATGCGAACTGGTCCTGGGTATGAAAGTAAACTTTATCCGGCAGCAAGGCCTCTGACTGGGAGTTTGTGAAGAGCTCTGAATTGATGTTGTTCCCAGGTCCACCCTGAGCCGGAGTGGTAGCACCTGTTAAGTTCCCAGCTATGGGCAAATAGTTTATCCTCAAACTGGGGTCAAAACACTATGAACGTATAAAAATAGATTTTTATAGAAAAAATATACATTTTCTGAAGGAAAAATATTACCAACAACACATTTTTGAAGGAAAAAAAAATTATCATAACACATTTTTGAAGGAAAAATTTATTACCATAACACGTTTTTGAAGGAAGAAAATTAGTACCATAACACATTTTAATAGAAAACTAGAAGACATCTTGTTTTCTAAAATAAAAATTAAAAATTAAAATAAAATTTTCATCAAAATCTGACTAAATCAACTTTCTCACTATAACCAAGCATTAGAAAAATGTCTTAAGCCCCGCCTTTTTGGCATTAAATGACCCACAGGGGTGTTGATATGCCATTAAACAAAACTCAAACTCCAAACGCAAGATGCGAACTACGAATTAGATATGTCGAAACCAATCAAGTATGAACATGTAAATATCTGAGGAGTACCATATTTCAAATATTCGGGCTAGTGTCTTCATCTTTGTTGCCATTTATACGACGTTTCGGCCGTTGTACGCTTCAGCCTTCTTCAGGTGCTAGGAATTTCGAACCGATCCCTTTATTACTATCACTGGGGTATATCATCCCATAACTCACGACATGACTTCCAATTGAGGCTTTATGCAAGGAATGAAGATGATATACCCCAGTGATTGTAATAACGGGTTCAGTTCGAAATTCCTAGCAATTGAAGAAGGCCGGAGCGTACAACGGTCGAAACACCGTACAAATGACAATAAAGATGAGGACAATACCCCGAATAATGTAAATACTGTAAATACTACCTCATCCAGAAATATAGACAATATCTGGCGAGTATTTGAACAGAGGACTAAAAAGGTGACATCAAAATTTAAGGCGCGTTCGGATAGAGAAAGATGCTTTTCAAAAGCTTAACATAGTATTACGAAACTGGAAATTTTTTGTGAGAAACATAGCAAATACTTCTAAATAGTTATGTAGTATCAATCCTCCTATATAGTAGTCAATGCTGAACATTCTCCTGATGAAGAAATTTGGGACAACAGCGATATGGTTAAAAAGAAGGTTGCTTAGAATACCATGGACTGAACGAAAAAATTCAACGAGGAAAATGGAACAAGGAAACTAACGAAACAGAACGTGATGAGGAAAATGGAAACATAACTGACGTTTATACTTCGAATCAGAAAAAGACATTTGACATTTGTGGGCTGCATAATGAAAAAAGAGAGCTTGGAGAATTTAACACTCACACGACATAAAGAAATTAAGAGGGGAAGAGGGAATCAACGAGTAACAGGCTTGTATAAATGGAAGTCAGAACAAAAAGGAGAAAGTAAGGTGAAAAGTCTAAAAATGATAGGAAGTTTTGGAGAGCCGTGATTGTTGTTTTATTAGTTACTAGCAATATAGCCCGGCGTTGCCCGGGTGTAATGAAAGCTTTAAAACTAATCCATGGTCCTGGAGCTCTGACGCTTTGAACGTTGGCACAAAAGACTAAAAAGCAATAGTTGTTTCCAGTTAAAGCGAAACCGTAGACTGAAAGAAAAATGAAAATTTTGATTTCCCTGGTATCGATATTAAATAAGTTTTTTTCGTCGTAAACTGAATTTTGAAGGCTAAATAAGTCTTCTAAGTAAATGGTATCATGGCTGAGACTAAGAACTACAATTATACCTACTTAGAGCCAAGCCAGAAGCAAAAACTAAAATAAAAGGGCCGAAAAAATACAGACATACAGGCAGATAAACAGACACACGCACAAACATCTTGCCTTTTATATATATATATATATATATATATATATATATATATATATATATATATATATTATCGATTTTCTGCACTATTGTAAGAACTACAACCTTGAAACTTCTGAATATCGTTTTTCATGTCTTTGTCTATGAGTGTATCAAATTTTATTAGAATCGGACCATTCCTTCTATAACCAGATTTTTTCGATTATCGATTTTCGATATTTATCGGGAGTACCTCGACACAAAACGTAGCTACGAACACTCGCAGACGCTTATAGTACAACTGTGTAAATCGGTTCAGCCGTTTCGGAGTCTATAGGTAACGGACACACTCACACACATACGCACACACACAGAGACAAGGTTTCATTTATAAATAAATTTAGATAGATGAGCGGTATTTATTGAGTAATGTGGTAGACCTCTTGTTGCTTTAAGTTCTTATAAAATTATTTATTCACTACTTTCCGTAACCTATGGGGCGGGCAACCGTTGTGTCGCATGTACACATTTTCCCGGAACGGTTTTGTAATATAACAACTTATATTTTGGATGTGCCTTCTGGTGCATTGGATATCGGCTCGGAACGAGAAATCGGGGAGCCGAGTTCGAATTTCAGCTGAATCCATTGCATTCACTTACGCGCAAATACCCTTGGGAAAGGTATTAATCCGCCTATTCCTTCTAGTTATGGGTTAAATAACAGGACAGATTGGGTTCTATAGCCTTGGTCGGCAACCAGTCTACCGCAGAAAGCAATGGCAATCTACTGCGGGATAATCTTCTGCCCAGTCATGTCTGTTTCGAGACATGATCGCCCAAGCGTGTATCACGTATGACACTCAACTGACGTATATTTTACACGTCACAGCCCAGATCAGCTTAACTTGCTTACTTGCCTAGTTATATACTATATAATAAAAACTACATAATATGATGTTAACAGGTCGGAAATAAGTTAACGGGGTTAGAAATCAAATCAATTGAATGCTTGGTGTCACATTACTGTGTTATTATTATTATTAGTAGTAGTAGTAGCAGTAGAATCACAAATAAACGAGCACAACAGTGATAGGTTTTGATAAAGGCGGTTAATAACCGTATAAGTTGAAAGTGTTAGCTCGAGTAATCCAGTCTGCTCAGACTGAGGGTTTTCCACGTATCTAGATGGGGCTCCTACGTCACCTTAGCTGCCTCAATATTCAAGTACAAAAAGACCTCACCCCGACCATGATTCTAAACATGATCCGTGTGCCCGCTGCTATTGGACAGTATAGCGTATTATTATTACATTGCATTCGGTCGCGTTTGTCTTTTTCTTTGCTTGTCTGTTTGTGGTCAAGATACCTGAAGATATTTTATTTTTGTGCTTAAACGTGTACACGTAACTGTTTGTGTGAAAGTTTTTGTAATAATGAGAAATATTCTTATTTTAGTTCTGTGAAAGCGTATGTTTGTAGTAATGTAATAATACGACTCGTGTGTGTTTGTGTGTATTTTCGCGTGTGCCAGCCGGTAATTGACCTTCCTGTGTTAGGCTCGACTGAAAATGGTAGCATCCAATAATGACGACCGGATTTCCTATTCTAAAGTACTGCCAAATGCATTAGCTTCATCTTTATTAATTTTCACACTATTAGTATCCAATAGAGTTCTTTTCCGTATTTTTTTTTTTTTTTTTTGCGATAAATTTGACAGCAAAAGACCTCCATATTCACACGCACTTTCCCAGTAATCGTGTCTGTATCAATAATGTTACCGACTTAGTTCTTTTGGTTTCTAATTATCCCCATCTTTAGCCAACATTCTTCGGAATTGTTCCAAGCTCTCCATCTATGATGGTCACTAACTTCTAACAGATTTTCTTTGGTAAAGAATAGTTTGAAAGAAAAACTTACGAAAATGTTTCTCACATGTTAAGTAGGCTTATTTTACATATTAGTTCTTAACAAACATAACTGTACTACTTTTTTTTACTGTTGACCGCAAGGCCCAAGTGCTACTCAAGAAAGGGTAGATGTTGTGACGGTGAAATGGAGGGAGCAAGAGCTTCATATTATAAGGATATATGGGGTATCTAGCGGTTAACCCTCGTCCAGAAGAGGTTAAGTTTGGAACCTCGGGAGAGTTCATTGCACATTGCAACGCTTTTGGAGAAGAAGCTCTCAGCGTGGAACTTCCACCTTACCAATGAAATATGAACGGAATGAGGGCTCAAATCAGTGTTGAACGGAATATTTACGAGATATTAATTCACGGGATGTGCGTGGTGGTGCAGTGGTGCTCTAAATGAGAAATCGGAAAGCCGAGTTCGAATTTCAGTTGAACTCGTTGTATTCCCTTATGTGCAAATACTCTTGGGATATGTATTAATCTGTCTCTTCTGGGTTAAATAGCAGGACAGTTTGTGTCCTAAAGCCTTGTTTGGCAATTAGTCTACCGCAGAAAGTAAAACAAACCAACTGCGGAAAAATTATGTCCAGTCAGTCATATATCGAATGAGACATGTTTACCCCATGATTATCGCGACTGGCCCTTAACTGGCTGACCAATATTAAAGCCAATAACAACAGAAAGAAACAGCGAGTAAAGTACCTAATGAAAAGGGTACATGATCGAAATGGTACAAGAGATAGGAAGCTGTGGAGAGTTATGATCACAAACGTCCTGAAGGGACATAGCACTCGAAAGAAAAAGAAGAATTAAGTAAATGAATGACCATGATTAAAATATCAGTGATTGGCTGTATTAATTATTAGTTCTTTTCTATTATCTAAATATTTTCATCATCATGATCATCATCATCATTATCTTACCATTTCTGCTATGGCCACACTTCCTACCAATTCTACGAGAAAACTTAAGGCAGGTAGTGATGTGTTATTATGGTTACAAAATATCACTAGCGTAACATAGACAAAATTATTCTTAGTTTGTGGTAGTTGTCACTCAGTCAGTTAAGTGCCATACGTGATACACGCTATGGGTGATCATGTCTCGAAAGAGACATGACTGACTGGGCAGAAGATTATCCCGCTGTAGGTTACCATTACTTTTTGCGATAGACTGGTTGCCAGCCAAGGCTATAGAACCCAGTCTGTCCTGTTATTTAACCAATAACTGGAGGGAAGAGACGGATTAATATTTTCCCAAGGGTATTTGTACGTAAGTGAATGCAAGGAATTCAACATCGGCTCCCCGGTTTGTCGTTCCGAGTTGATATCCACTACACCACAGCGCACATCCTCCATATATATATATATATATATATATATATAGTCATCCACATACAAGCCTGTTTTGCTGTATCACTGCTCATCAGTGTGGCTAGGCACATCCACTTGCTTCTTGCCGGGATCGAAACTCGACTGATGTGGTGTCAGTCGGAGTCGCTACTCCTCTAAGCCATAGGCACATGGAATCAGAGAAGGGAAATTTTAACGTGGTGTATATAAGCAGTATGTACACACGCCAGTCACCGAATGAATTCAATTAATTTCTGAAGAGTCACGATATCCGCAGACATATCTGTTCTGCTCTATCACAGCTCATCAGTATGATTTGGCATCCGATTGCTTCTAGCCAGGATTGAAACCCGACCGAATTGAAGTCAGTCGGCGATTCCAATTCTGAGCTATGTCTGCATTTCTCTTAATCTGGGATTTACAGAGATTTTTGAAATAAATTATTGTGGTCACTTTTTTATCATTCCAAGCGCAATGGGGTTCGGTCAGGTAAGGGATAATGTTTCTGGGTTACTTTTCCTTTTTTTTTTTTTTTTTTTTTTTTTTACTAATATTTTTGCACGATTCACATGTCAAATACTGAATTACCTCCCTTTATATCATTACATTTTCTGGACGCACTATTTTTCCAAAATAATATTATTATTTGTCATATAAACTTAACATTATCCAAAAGCAAAAAAGAAAATGCGGTCAAGTTCATTACATTTATTCTGATTTTGATAAACATCACTAGCTAATCGCTAAGATGATTTCGGTATTGCCTTGGCGGAGGTGTGTAGTCTTTGACTGCTCTTGTTATTATTATTATTATTATTATTATTATTATTATTATTATCTAATTTCTCACCTCTGCAAGTATCTGAGTTCAAAATTGTTCCTCTGATTTTCATTGGGAACGGACAACCGGAAAGGTCGCAATGCCATCTCCCTCGAAAGGTTCGGTTAAATAAAGGTGGTATCGGCGTTCATTGGCGTCGACGAATCCTTCAGATGTCAGTGGCGGTGGTGAGTGTTCACGTGTCAATAAGCGATTCCATAAGCGGTGTGGAAAGTTGTCTTTGAGGGAACAATATTGACACCTGTCAGGGAAGCAACGCCGCTATTCCGTTTGGCCGTGAAGAAAATAATGAGAAATTAAGTTAATGGGCTTATTGATTGCGCGATTCTAATCTTGCATCCACAGAACCTTACTCTTGTGTATCCACAGAATATTCGGTCACGTAATTCGAATTCCATTGGATATGCATAATTGAAAGAGAGAGAGAGAGAGAGAGAGAGAGAGAGAGGTAAAGAGAACGTGAAAGTGGAACGAATAGAGAAAGAAAATTTCGTATGAAAAGGCAATATCAATATAGATCAGAATGTGAAAGAAAGGGAAAGAGAAATAGAGAGAGTGAGTGGTACAAGATGGATTGGAAAAAGAGTAAAATATAGGTTAACAAGGAGGTAAATAACAGAGAGAGAGAGAGAGAGAGAGAGAGAGAGAGAGAGAGAGAGAGAGAGAGGATAATAATGTGACATAAGAGAATTGCAGGAAGAGGAGCAAAAGTACCTCGACGCAAATATTTACTCTATTTACGACAGTTGTCTTCATCTATATTCACGACGTTTCGGCAACTTCACGCTCCGATCTTCTTCAGGTGATTGGAATTTCAAACTGAACCATTTATTTTGTTCTAGATTGTTTTAGTTCTATTAGTCATGCCACGTCCAGATGTATCAGTTATCACAATTTAACTCAGCTCTCTTTTTTTTATTTTTTAAATTCACAGCTACTATAGCCAGGTTTGAACTCACAACTTTTTGTTTCAAGTCACTGGATCTAACCAACGATTTTAGCCACTGGGCCATGTTCACTTCAATTCAGTGTATGAAAGTTTGGAACTTATAAACCTCAGCATCATTTTTTTTACCAGAGCTTAAATTACAATCTTGTTTGCAATTGTTTTTCTGCCATACGTGATACAAGCTTGGACGAGCATGTCTCTTTCGAGACATGAGTGACTGGGCAGAAGATCATCTTGCAGTAGGTTGCCATTGCTTTCAGCAGTAGACTGGTTGCCAGCCAAGGCTATAGAACCCAATCTGTCCTGTTATTTAATCAATAACTAGAGGTAAGAGACGGATTAATATTTTTCCCAAGGGTATTTGTGCGTAAGTGAATGCAACAAATTCAACTGGAATTCGAACCCAGTTCTCCGATTTTTCCTTCCGAGTCGGTACCGACTGCACCCCAAATACTTATACATATAAAAGGCAATCTGTGAGTTTGTGTGTCACTGTTCCCTGTGCGCGCCTACATTTTTTAAGCTACGCACTTTTCCCTTTCGCATTTTTTGGCCAATGGAGCCGATTGTTTACATTTGCTTCGTAAAACGTCTAAGATCTAAAATGGTTGCTGAATTTCGTCACGGAAATCAAATCACACGTGTCAAACGCAACTAACATACTTTTTATTAAAAAAAAAATGAGACTTTATATTTAATTTTTCATTCCGACGTTTTAAAAATTCATTCAACAAAAAATGTAAATATTTTTCCCCGTAATTTTGAAACAAATACAAACGCAATGTTGTTTACAATGTCACACTAAACATCAAATCAATTTACGCAAAACAAAAGAAAACAGGTATTTTTAATGGAATTTTTGAACAATTTTAAACAACAATTTTTATATAATTATTTTTTATATAACCGAGTTTTAAAGGAATTTATCCATTTAATATTATAAACATTATTGGATCACGAGATTTGATGTTTGCGTGAGTATTGTAAACATTGCACGGGCAATGCCGGGCTATCATGCTAGTCTATATATATAAAAGGCAATCTGTGAGTCTGTGTGTCAATGTTCCCTATGCACGCCTACATTTTTTAAGCTACGCCATTCAAACCTTCTAGGGACACATATCTACAGGGAAGCCAGGTCGACACATACTTTTTGAGTTTTCTCTTTCGCACTTTTTGGCCAGTTGATACAATTGTTTACATTTGCTCCGTAAAACATCTAAGATCAAAGATGATTCCTGAATTACGTCACAGAAATCAAACCACACGTGTTCAAGGCGATTGAAATATTAAAAAAAAAAAGCCCTTATATTTAATCTTTATTCGCACGTTTTAAAAATTCATTTGGTCAACAAAAAATGTGAATATTTTTCCCTGTACTTTTGAAACAAAAGAAATATTTTTTTTTAAAAAGTGTTTTTTCAAACAAAAACAAAATATGTCAAATAAAAAGTGGCATCTTCTCCTACTACTAAAATCTTCTGAGTTGCACGGGCAACTTAGATGCTAGTACATATTTACAAATAAAGAATATTCAAAACGTCTACAATATAACTGTATTGAACAATTTTAATACAAATGTGTACTGGTCTAATTTTATTATGACCAAAAACTAAGTAATCAATCAATCAATCAATCAATTATATATATATATATATATATATATATATATATATATATATATATATATATATATATATTAATGCAGGTTTCATTGAATAATATAGACAAGTTTTGTCTATTAATTTTGTGTAGGATCCGTTCATACCGTCTGATATACTTGATGGTGATGTCGTTGAAAGACAACAAAAAATCACAGTATTTGTTGAATTTTTTATCGGGTCTAAGCTTTATATATATATATATATATATATATAATCTTTATAATTTTTATATTTTTTATTTTAATATTTGCCGATAGGTACATCAGACTTTTGATTATCGGCTTTGTGAATAAGCAGGGATTTTTAAGTATATTTTGTTTTTGTCTTTTTTTTTTTTTTTGTTTTTATCATTTGACCCCAAGCAAAGCAGTACAGCCACTTGTGCGCAAGGCGGGGGGGGGGGGGGTTACAAGAGATCCGAGCCATAAGAAAGAAGAAAATGATACAGCTGTTCAGAAAAGATATAATAAATACGGGAATCAAAGGGATAAAAGATGGCAACTGGCGTTACACTTTAACTCTTGGAGATTATAGCTATCAGTAAAGAAATTGTACAGAAGTGAGTTCCAACGGCGGGAAGTGCGAGATAAGAAACTGTTTAAGTAGAAGTGGCTGCTTTTATTTTAAAGAGTGGGACATACATGCCAGTTATTTTGATGAGTAATCGTCTATATAGACTCGGAATGAGAAATCGGGAAGCCGAGTTTGAATTCCGGTTGAATTCCTTGCGCACAAATACGCTTGGGAAAGGTATTAATCCGTCTCTTCTCCCCAGTTATGGGTTAAATAACGGGACAGCTTTGGTCGGAAACCAGTCTACCGCAGGAAGCAATGGCAACCTACTGAGGGATAATCTTCGCCCCAGTCAGTCTTTCGAAACATGATCGCCCAAGCGTGTATCACGTATGGTACTTAACTGACTGTATCTACTAAAATAACACTTATAGTTATATATGTTAGTATTAGCATTAATATTAGTAGTGGATGTAGTAATGGATACCCATTTATCTCGCGAGATATACCATAGCGCCGTGTTTAGTCAAAATTCAGTACTTTGTAGTAAGACTGGAGTGACCTTTTTATCACACAGGCCTGGAGCGATGGAGGACGTGAACAGTCCAGACTACATACCTCCTAACTCTCGATCGTACAGACAAGATCCAAAGGACATTTCATTAGAAAATAATTTGGCCACAGGAATTGTGGGGAAAGTTGTCAGTGTTGACAAGTAACAGCCTTCAAGGCTCCAGTATGAGTTTTCTATCTGGGTTCACTTTCACAGCCTTTTCGGTATAATATGACCGCAAGGCAGGAGAGTTTTAAAATTAGCCTGGAGTATAACTGCACCCACAAAAGGCTCTTCTCGTGAGGAGGGTAGCTATGCCTCTCGGAGGAGAATCTGATGTAATCTACAGCTGAAATCTTATTTTGGTTTCTCCTCTATATTATGTAATGTGATAGAGAAGGTCGATGATGTGCTGTGCAAACAACGCCTAGGCTTTAGACTACTACACAGGCATCACGTATCTGAAACATTTTGTGTTCACTATTTCGGCTTTGAAAGATTTGTCAGTGTCGGGTAATCGTAGCAGAGCCCATAACCGGTTAGGCTGTATCGTCATAAAGAAGCAAAGGAAAAACGCCATATATATATAAACTTATTTATAAATGGAACTTTGTCTCTGTGTGTGTGTGCATGTGTGTATGTCTGTGTGTGTCCTTTACCTATAGACTCCGAAACGGCTGAACCGATTTTCTTGAAAATTTACACAGTTGTACTATAAGCGTCTACGAGTGTTCTTAGCTAGGTTTTGTGTCGAGGTACCCCGGATAAATATCGAAAATCGATAATCGAAAAAATCGGGTTATAGAAGAAGTGGTCCGATTTTAATCAAATTTGATACACTCATAGACAAAGACATAAGAAACGATATTCAGAAGTTTCAAGGTTGCAGTTCTTACAATAGTGCAGAAAATCGATTATATATATATATATAAAAGGAAAGATGTTTGTGTGTTTATCTGCCTGTATGTCT
The DNA here is from genome assembly GCA_037127315.1 of Ascarosepion bandense. Classification (NCBI taxonomy): domain Eukaryota; kingdom Metazoa; phylum Mollusca; class Cephalopoda; order Sepiida; family Sepiidae; genus Ascarosepion; species Ascarosepion bandense. Next base: position 899,330 of record JBBBDQ010001469.1, on the reverse strand, counting down.
GCATTATTTTCAGCCCTTTTATTTTAGTTTTTGCTTCGGGTTTGGCTCTAAGTAGGTATAATTGTAGTTCTTAGTCTCAGTCATGATACCATTTACTTAGAGGACTTATTTAGCCTTCAAAATTCAGTTTACGACAAAAAATACTTATTTGATATCGATACCAGGAAATCAAAATATGACTTACATCCATTCATTTTTCTTTCAGTTTACGGTTTCACTTTAACTGGAAACAACTATTGCTTTTTTAGTCTTTCGTGCCAACATCCAAAGAGTCTGAGCTCCAGGATCATGGATTAGTTTTAAAACTTTCATTACACCCGAACAACGCCGGGCTATACTGCTAGTATATATATATATATATATATATATATATATATATAATATTTTTACATAATATATATATCAATATATATATAATATAATATATTATATTATATAATTATTCTGTATATATATATATATATATATATATATATATATATATATATAATTATAAATTAAAAGTACATTGCGACACTGAAATTTGTATGTTTTGAGATTTCTATCTTGTCATCAGGCAATGTTGGATGTTGGTTGTTGAAATGTTCTACATACAGAAAATGCAGATCATTTTCACAACCAACATCCAACATTGCCTGATGAAACATAGAAATTTCCTTGTTGCAATGTACTTTTAATTCATAATTATATGATTATATTATACTCTACAATATTTATTGTATTGAGCACTTTTTATTAAAAAAAATAAATGCCAGGAAACTCAAAATCGTGCGTGCGTGCGTGCGTGTGTGTGTGACAAAAAGATGTGTAAATATAAGCGTGGACACTCAGGACACTGCGCATATTCAGTTATATTTATAAAATAAAATTCATCCTTCATAATGATTAAAGTATAAGCGAATGCACTCCGAAACATTGGGAAAAGTTTTATATAATTTATGTTTAAAAAACAATTAGAAGATCACATAAAAAATTATGTACAGAATTTATAATATAAATAATATCTTGTCTGTCATTTTTAATAAAACTTGCATAAAAGAGAGATTGCTGCCTACAGACTCTCTCTCTATCTCTCCCTCTCCCTCTCTCTCTCTCTCTCTCTATATATATATATATATATATACTGCTAGACTTTGAAAAACAATCCTGATTGAGCACTCTGGAAAAATGGTAGACTTTGAAAAACAGTAGATACTCTGGCATCTACGCATAGTTCATTCAGCAATGAATTAGAAAACTCTCAGTTATTGGGCGTGTATAATGATAATATACACGCTAAAAAAATCTGCCTCCTTCAACCGAGCGCCCGTAGCTCAGAGGTAGTATCGCCGACTGACGCCAATTCGGTCGGGTTTCAATCCTGGGTAAAAAGCAATCAGCTGTATAACCCTACTGATGAGCATCTCTTAAAACTCATACATTTTATATATATGTATTGGGCTGTTACAAAAATAATAGCCAATTTTAGAAACAATTTTATTCTTGAAAAACTAACTGTACAAATGTGGAAATTAGTCAAAATATGAGCCTTAAGCATCTGCCATCGAGCGACGAGATTACTTATTCCTCGTTTATAAAAAAAATTATTGGCTGTGATGCAACGAGATCTTTGAAAGCTGATTCCACCTCTGGTTGTGACCTAAAAGTTTTACCATTTAAAAATGTGCTTATGTGTCTAAAAGTGATAATCAGGTGATGAAAAATCAGAAGAATATGGTGGATGTTGTAAGCTTTCTCGTCGCAAGTTTATGAGTTTTTGCAACATCATTCTTATTATACGTGGCCGTGCAGAATCGAACCACATCGATTCACCAATTCCGGCCTCATTTTTTTGTGGGCGTGCATGTATGTCCTCAAGTTGATTGCCGTAAAATGTTCTTATTAATGCTCTTGTTGACTTCCAGGCAGATGTAGGGCATGACACCAATTGCAGCTCATCAGACAGTCACCATAGACTTTCACTGAAGCAAATTTGGTTTGAGAAATGTTTGTGGGACTCATCATGATCAAGCCATTGACCTGATCGTTTACGGTTATCATAAAGGATCCACTTTTTATCACAAGTGACTATTCGGTCAAGAAAGGGATCTTTAGTGTCATGCAGAAAGAGCACACTTCAAAACGCCTAAGTTTTTGATTTTCATTTTGATCATGAGGAAACCATTTATCAAGATTTCTTTACCTGGAAATAATTTGTGACTGTTGCCGTGCTGACACAAAGCATCCGAGACATTTCTCTGACACTTTGATGTGATTTTTGCTCAACAACTGCTTGCAATTGTTCGTTGTCAAGACTGCATGACCGTCTTCTACGTTCTTCATTTTCAATGCTCCCATCACCAGAACGGAAATTCAGGAACCAACTTGGTACTGTCCGATCACGTGTGAACCCATCTCTTCATGCTCTATTGATATTGCACTGTGTCCAAGTTTGAACTAATACAAAAAAGTAAACGAAGATCATGTTTTGTCATGCTTATAATTAAGGAATTCTATGCTTCAAGAATATTTTCAATGTTTACATAGAATAAATTAAAGTTATTAAAGAACGCACATGAATTATTATGTATCCCAAAATTCGCCTAATATATACCGTGAATACTATGTTAAAATGTCTTTGCAAAATAAAATACTTCGAGCGGCAATTAATGTTGTAACAATTTAATATATATATATATATATATATATATATAGTTATGAATTAATTGTACATTGCGACACGGAAATTTCTGTTTCGAGATAGATTCTCATCATCAGGCAATGTTTGATGTTGGTTGTGCAGATGATTTACATTTAAATAACAAAAACCTTTGGTTTGCTGTGTATATATGTGGGAAGATATAAAATTTACATGTGTGTTGCTTTTTACTAATCAGAGCGAATACTCATTTTGGGATTTGGCAATACATACATATATATATATATAGAGAGAGAGAGAGAAAGAGAGAGAGAGAGATAAGGGCAGTCTCTTGAAGCAATACAGCATGGTGACTGTCAGTTTAACGCCTCAGTAATATTATAAAACAAATTATGACTAACAGTCACGATGTTTTTTCTGGACAATTGTTCTCAATTGCTAATTTGAGTTCGTCTAAGTGTATGCAGTACTTGATCGAATCGGTCGTTTGATTTTTTTAGAGGAACTTCCTTCTTATTATAAATCTATGTTGATTTGCAAAAATGAGTGGCATCAGTGATTTCTTAATCAATTACGTGATGATTTAAATTTAAATCTTGTGGTTAAAAAATAGGATTTACCCTCAATTATTGATGATTTAAATTTAAATTACAAACGAGTTATCACCGTCATGTGGTTGGCAAAATAGGGTTTGCTCTCAATAACGTGATGATTTAAATTTAAATTACAAAAGATTTCTCACTGTCTTATGTTTAAGAAAATAGTGCTTGCCCTCAATAACGTGATGATTTAAATTTAAATCTTGTGGTTAAAAAATAGGGTTTACCCTCAATTATTGATGATTTAAATTTAAATTACAAACGAGTTATCACCGTCATGTGGTTGGCAAAATAGGGTTTGCTCTCAATAACGTGATGATTTAAATTTAAATTACAAAAGATTTCTCACTGTCTTATGTTTAAGAAAATAGCGCTTGCCCTCAATAACGTGATGATTTATATTTAAATTACAAAAAAGTTCTCACCGTCTTCTCTTTAAGAAAATAGGATTTAACCTCAATTTTCCACCAGACCAAGAAAACGATGTGCAGATTGACATGTGTAGGTCCCAGCTGTTGGTGGTGATCTGCAATTCAATGTTTACCAGCTGCAATCTCAAAAGGTAAATAGCTGTCACCCGGTTGCACTTGATATGGGAGCGCACGAGAGGAAACCTGTGGGACAATGGATGCATAAACAACCATGCTAGAATGTAAAACCATGTTTGAAAATGGGCTGCACTTTCACACGTCAAGTTCATGTTGTAATTCGTCGGCACCCTTAACACTTCATGGCACTTTCAATACTCCTCAACACTTCATGGCACCCCAACACTTTATGGCATTCCAGCACTTCATGGCATCGTCAACACAGCATTGCACTTTAATAAAAGAGCACATAATTCAAGTAATTTGACGATGAAAGCAACAAAAAAGTTATTCGCTAAATACCTAAATTTTTGTCCCAATGGTGTTTCATTATTGCATATATCATTGTCTAAGTAACAAAACATATTTTACCCAACTAAATAGAATAAAAAGTTACCTGATGAATTAAAAATTATTTAATGTCATACACAGATAGAGAGAAAACTTCAAGCCAAAGAAATGTGATTCTATAAAAGGATCCTTAGAATACCATGTGAGAACTTTTAGAAAAAAAAACCCAAAAAGGACACTTACGAAAAAAGAGACGGTTAAAAGTTGTAAGGCATATAATGAGGAAAGAGGTCTTTTGTAGCCTTATTTCTATATTCTATCTGCCGTATTTTCAAAGATACCTTATACTGTCCATTCGAGATTTTTTTCTTTTTTAATCATTTCACCCAAGAAAGGCATTCCACTGCCACTATTGCGCAGGGGATTTCATAGGGGAAAGTGATGAGAAAGAGTGGTTAGTTATAGGAAATGTCGGAAGGAGGGTGATAGACGGATGAGGTTACCGAGGATGGGGTTGGGTAGATGGGTAGAGTGTTTGAGGGAATGGATGCGAGTTAGTGTGAAAAGCGGTGTTGACCTTACATTTAAGTACCTGGAGATTGTAGCTGTCGGGGAAGCAATTATATGGAAGGGAATTCCACAGGCGGGAAGTCCGAGAAAAGAAGCTGTTAAAGTAGAAATATCATTTTATCTGTTTCACTGTAACAGAGTGGGACCTAGCTGCTAATCTAGTATCTCGTGCAAATTCATACCTAGGGGGCAGGAGTGACCTAAGTTCATCGGAGCAGAAGCCGTGAAATTATTTATAGAAGAGGCACAGGGAAGCCACATCACGCCTGTGAGAAAGTGACTGCAGCCGGACTGCCAAGTCGGTATGGATCACATTACAGATTCTCCGTTGTATTTTGTCAAGAACCCCGAGGAGAATAGCAGGGGCACCCGACCCAATGTGGCAGCAATATTCAATACACGGGCGGATGGTAGATTTATATATGTGCAGGATGGACTCAGACGGGAAAAACTTCCGGGCTCTGCACAGAGAACCGACTTTCATAGCAATAGATCTTGAGGTCCGCTGAGAGTGTGAGGCCAAGGAGGCGTAGTGTTTTACTCTCAGGGAGGCAAGCTTGTTCCATGCTAATGGGAGGTAGGAGTGATTGTCTATGATAGTAGCTTCGTTTTGGAAGCATTAAAATTTACGAGCCATTTCTTACGCTAGTTCACCACGGATTGGAAGTCATTCTGAAGCTCGGCAGCGAGGTTCGCTTTGTCGCGCACACCAGATTTTTGATCGAGGCGAGAGTAAACTGTGGTGTCATCGGCGTTCATGACTACTTGAGATCGATTTGTGTGTTTTTTCTTCTTTTTTTTTATTTTCTTCTTGTTTTGTTTTGTTTTTATCCTTACTGAATTCTCTTAATAAATTCAGTTTTGTGGAAAGGCAAAAAAAGTGTTATCTCGATCAGCGAAAGTCACTTAAATTTAGAAGGCGAAAGAGACAGCTAAAAATTCTGGGACATGTAATGAGGAAAGAAGGCTAACGTGATACGCACAGCATATACCGAAGCCAAGAGGAACAAAGATTGGGTAAATGGATGACAGAACAGGGATTGAGCGAGATAGTAAAAGAAGATGCATTGCTAAGAACTACGAAGGATAGGAACTTGTGGAGAGCCATGATCACCCACGTCCTGAACGTAAAGGACGTTCTTAATTTTTTTATATGCTTTCGATAGGCTGTGCATTGGGGTGCAGGGCATATCGACTCGGAACGAGAAATTGAAAAGACGAGTTCAAATTCTAGTTGAATTCGTTGCATTCACTTACGCGCAAATACCCTTGAGAAAGAAATTAATCCATCTTTTCTCCTTCCACCTATGAGTTAAATAGCAGAACCGAATGAGTTCTATAGCCTTGGTTGGCAACCAGTTTACCGCAGAAAGTAATAGCAACCTACCGTAGAAAAAATATTCTGCTCACTCAGTCATGTTTTTTCGAGACATGATCGCCCAAGAGTGTATCACGTATGGCACTTAACTGACTCCGATACGTTCTACGAGTATCAAATTTTCCAAAACTTCTTTCCTCATTTTCTTTTCCGGAAATTTTAACTGTCTTTTTCTGAGTCTAAATTAAGTAAACTTTGCTGATAGATTTCCGCAAAACGGAATGTTTACATTAAGAAAAAAAAACTAATTTCAGAGAGGATGGAATTATCAAGTTGAGTGAAAGAATTAACAAACAAAAGGGTAAATGATATTGCTCAATAAACTCCATGCCAAAAATTATAAAAAATTGTTTTTATATTAAAAAACTGAGCACCCTTTATGGCTAACCAAATACAGCTACGCTGGTACGATGTTATAGAGCCTTATCTGTTTCGTCCAATTATACCATTCTGCTCCGACAAACTTAAATCACTGGTGCCCCCACAACAAGAATTTACTTGTGCAACTAGACTGGCAACAGGGTCTCATCCATTTACAGTTAGATCAACCAAATGTAGCCGACAATTCTACTCCCTCAGTTTATTTTCTTGCACTTCCCGCCGGTGGAACTCCCTTTCCGTATACTTTCCGTATACGTTGTAGCTTTCCTGATGGCTACAACCTCCAGGAATTTAAATGCAATGTCAATTCCCATCTCTTATCCACTTGACTTCAGTTTTTCCTACATCAACCTGTATATCTTTTCTTTTCTCTCTACCTTCGCAACTATCTTAACACCTGTGTTCCCATCCTTCTCTTGCCCTTTCTCTGACACCCTCTGTAACTGGTTCTTATTTCTCTTCACTTTCCTCCTGCCTAAACTTTTACTCTCTTATGTAACCCCCTGCGCATCAGTGGCGGTACCGCCTTGCTTGGGGTGAAACGATTTTAAAAAATTAATTCACAATATATCTATTAAACGGCCCTCTTTCGCCTTTACTCTTCAAACATCGACTATATTCTAATGCAAAGCTGTAAATTCCGTAATCTGTGTTCATTACTAAAACCGCCATGCATACAGATGGTCCGACTAAAATTATTGGCAAGTTGTCTGTTTGCTTTTAGTCAGATGTATTTAAGTGAAGTGCCTTGTGCGGACATAGAGAAAGCAGATTAGGAAAATCGTGAGCCAAGAGAATTGTGGGCGGATTTCGTTAATTTTTCATTCAATCTTCATCTCTTTTTGACGGCGTTGCTTCCTCTCCGAGGATGTGCAAACAATTCGCGTCGTAAAATGATTTCCGATTGGATATATTTAAAGAATATAGATAAAAAAAAAACGCCCCCACATAAAAAAAGCCGTATAGTTATGGGTTTGTGTTTAAAGTTAAACGCTAAAAGCATTAAATAATAGTTTGATGCAGTTTGACTCCCATTTCTGGACGGAGGTACATTATTAAATTAAATCTCATTTTGAATTAGGTAAACATGTATTGGCACATTTAGAGAACATAGGAGTTAATCATTTATGTACATACAATCGCTATAGAGTTTAAAAATACTCAGTATATCGGATCAATCTTTTTCCTTGTGCAAAGTGATTATCCAGCTACTCTGCATGAAAATCTCCAAACAGATACAGAAATATTTCGGCTTAACTTTGGCACAACAAAAGCTACAAACGAGGGAAAATCTAGTAATTCAGCTTTTGTCAATTTGAAATTCAGCGTTTATTATTAATTTCTTTTATTAATTGATTTTTTTAATCTGAAGATGAACTTTTTAATTTCAAGTTGATCTTTTCGTACATTGGAACTTGCGACATGTTAATCTGAAGTTGAACTTTTTCAATGAAGTTGATCCATTTTTTGTACTGGAAGTTGGGCTTTTTTGATCTTAATATGAACTTTTAATTTGAAGTTGATCTTTTCTTATATTGGAACTTGCGACTATTTAATCTGAAGTTGATCAATTTTTTTATTGGAAGTTGGGCTTTTTTTATCTTAATATGAAGTTTTTAAATTGAAGTTGATCTTTTCTTTTATTGAAAGTTGGAACAACTTTATCTGAAGATGAACTTTTTAATTAGATGTTTTTTCTTTTATTGGAAGTTGTGACTTTTTAATCTGAACTTCAGATTATAAATTGTTATGATTCGAATTTAAAAAGTTCAACTTCAAATTAAAAACTTTTACTATGAAAGTGACAAAAGCTGAATTCAAAATTTTATTCTTGCCGAAAGATGATTTATTTTGTTTTTTCATGGTTTCTCAGCTATGTTGATTTTCTAAACGCAGCTTAGATGTGGCACAAGGCTGAAATTACGGGGTACTCAGTGAGGATCGAACTCACTACAACAGTTTTAGCAAGACAAGCTTGCTGACCATTACATCACCTCCAGGTGCCTGAATGCTTCTCAGCTATGTAATACTTGGTATTTCTACTTCATTCACTTTCTCACCGACTTTCTCACCTCTGTCTTTTCTACAAATATTTCCATGGCCACTGCTCTGACGAGTTTTTTTTTCTCTTGTGCCTCTACCACATGAATTTAAGACTGCTACTAGATTGGTATTTGGGTTCCACCGTTAAATGTAGTCTTTTCCCCTACTCTAACAGTTTATTTGCTCACACTTTCCGCCTGTGGAACTCCATTCTCCAAAAATTTAAACACAGCACCAACTGCCATCTTCTATCTTCTTGAATCCTATCCATCTCTCATCCGTTACAGTAGGTGCAAGTACAAGTTGAAAATGGTTGGTGAAGGTTTGAGCTCAAGGAAAAACATTCTAGAATGCACCTCAGCGAAACATCGGCTGCTGGTACACGAATTATACGCTGTCGGTAAGCGGACTATAGTTTGCCGATACGTGACGTATATACTACTGATATTCGAACTACAAGTTCTTCTGGGCTGCTGATTGACAAGTAATTCACATCAAATACACGAACCATAAATTGACGGTACACGAGCCATATGTTTCCGGTAGGCATACCAAAGACCGTTGATACGCGGCTACCGGTTCACTGCTGCTAATAAAAAATGGAAGATGATTTCACTTGGTTCTTTCTTGATAAAGGTAAAAGAAAATATTCTGAACTCGCTAACATTTCTTTCAAAATAATTCTACAAGACTTGATTCCTAGCTTGTAATGTCATCGCAAAATAAAGCCAAATGATGCCGAGTCTCACTCGTATGTCTTCAGTTGAACTTTCATGTAAAAAATATCTAAACTCATCTTTCGCATTAGAAGCACCAATATATTTGTTTGTTTTTCTTGTTTTTTTTTATCGTTTCACCCCAAGCAAGGCGGTACTGCCACTGATGCGCAGGGGGCTACATAAGAGTAAATCTTTAGACAAGAGGAGAGTGAAGAGAAAGACAGACCAGTTACAGCGGGTGTCAGAAGAAGGATGGAAACACAGGTGGGAAGACAGTTACAAAGGTAGAGAGAAAGGAAAAGAACAAGATACACGGGGTGATGTGGAATGGGGTGGAGTTAAGTGGATAAAAGATGGGAATTGACATTGCATTTAAATTCATGGAGGTTGTAGCCGTCAGGAAACTAAGTATATGGAAGGGAGTTCCACGAGCGAGGGAAGTGCGAGAAAAAAAAGCTGATGGAGTAGAATTGTCGGCTGCATTTGGTTGATCTAACTGTAAATGGGCGGAACCTTGTTGCCAGTCTGGTTGCACGAGTAAATTCTTCTGGTAGGGGAACCAGTGACTTAAATTCGGCGGAGCAAAAGCTATGAATATATTTGTAGAATAGACAGACTTGACTTTGCGCAACACAATATTATCATTTACGTTTTGATCTACTTTTGATCGAAGGTTTGGTTCTTTTTATTACTTTTCTGTTATTGACTTTCCAATATAGTATTTCTCACTGAATTTCTCTGATGAAGAGTTATCATTATTTGATCTACAAGGGGTTTTCAACTTACAACAGAATTCCGTTTCTAGATCCTAGTAACGGAATTGTGTTGTAATTGCAACGCAATTTTCCGTTTAAGTCGGAATATACCCGCGACTTCCTGTGAATAAGCACTGACGTCACTAACGCAATAGTAAAAAATAATTTAAGAGACATAGAAACACATTTCTATGACATATGTTGACATAATTTGAACTAAAAAACAGAAAAAAACATAAATATAATGTATATAATGAAATGAATTAAAAAAAAACATAATTAAATAAAATTGTATTAAACTGCTTTTATATTTATTGCCAGTGATGTCATTGACTAGATGAAATAAAGAGGAGCAAGATCTTGCCACCCTTGTAGTATTTCAGAAACAGATGCAAATCTTGGAAAGATAGAAAATATACATGAGCTTGTTTTTTTTATTTTTATCGGGAATTCACCATGATACGTCCCGGAAAGGGATATATATATATATATATATATATATATATATATATATATATATCATTCGAGGTAGTTAAGTGATTTAGGTAAATGTAACCGGGTAGAACAATCTAGTACGTAGACGTGATGGACGGTACTCGTCGTATGCAGTATCCAGAGACGTAGGCGTAGTCAATAGTCGTAGATCTCTAGTGGTAGACCTCTAGTGGAAGACCAATAGACCTCTGGATCTCTGGACGTCTTCACCTTAGTCTATGTTCATGGCTGACACCAGCCAATCATATTCCAGTGATGGATGACCAAGGTGTATACATATTCATTACCTATTCTTTAAATCGCACCAACTTATATTTTAAAAAGAAAATGTCCTTATCCTTTACGGGGAAACGAAAAGTAAACTAATACTTAACTTCAGAAAACGACAGGTGAAGTTCTTGGGACATTTAATAAGGAAGAAGCGCTTGGAGAATCTGATACTCACAAACCAGATAGAGGGAAAGAAAGCCAATGGAAAGCAGTACGTAACAAACTTGACAGGCTTGAGCAAGTAGATGACAGAGCGGGTTTTGGGTGAGGTAGAAAGAGAAATCGTGCTTTGAGCCACTAAAGATAAGGAAACGTGGAGGGCTATGATCGCCTACATTCTGAAGGGACACAACACATAGAAGAAGAAAACCTGTTATTTAAAAGCTGTTTGACTGTAAATAAAATTATTTTTAGGTAAATAAAAGCACAAGACACCAAAGTTGGGGGTGAAGAACATTCATACGCATAATGTCGTATGTACGAAAAAAAACAGCATAATTCGAAAGAAGATTAATGGACATTGCGTTGTAATCACGAATCACCGTAGACAGGATTGTCGTAACCCGAGGACTTACTGTATTTATATTCGGACTATTGTCTTCGTCTGTGTTGTTGCTATCCCAACGATTTGGTCGTTGAGCCCTTCGGTTTTTAGCAGGTGTTTATCGATCTGGGTAACGGAACTCGGAAGTGAACTCTTAAATCAATCTACGGGGGTAGACCGTTCTCGTTCCACCGGCGATCTTAGTTATTGCTTACCCGTTTCTGCTGATTTTACGTGCACACTGGAAGACACAATGATTGAACTTACAATTACTATATCACCAAATTCAAGAAACAAAGCTTTAATCACTAGGCAGTACTAACAGTATTTACACTATTCGGACTATTGTCCTCCTCTTTGTTGCCATTTATACGACGTTTCGACCGTTGTACGCTCCGACCCCCTTCAGATGCTAGGAATTTCGAACCGAACCCTTTATTACAATCACTGGCGTATAATTGGAAGTCAGGAGTTATCTCCCTCTAATCTGAAAGTTACTTGTTCACCACTGTTGTAGCCTGGTTTTGAACTCAAGTCACAGGAACTAACCAAAATCTATCTACTGAGCCATATGTCCTTATGGACAAGAACTGAATTTTTGGGACTTATAAAACTAATGTCCAGTAACGCTTTTTTTACCAGAGTTCATATTACAATTTTTTTATGTTAATGGCAACAACGATGAGGACAATAGTCCGAATAATGTAAATGCTTAAATACTACCTCATCTCAGAAATATACTAGGCAGTACTAAATATACAAACTGTCAAAACGTTGTGATATCAACAACAGAGATGTGAACCGAATATAAATAGTGGAAATAATGTTGTGCTACTTGCATACAAATTAATAATGAGAGACATAAGGAAAACTTATCTTAGCTGACGCGTTTTGCTCTCTGAGAAAAATGTACCTTGATAAAAACCACCAGAAAACGAAACGCATCAGCTAAAATAAATATTCGTTTTGTCTTTAATCATATTGTCCTTTTATAAATAAATTATATTTGAAATTTTTATTCATACTAATTAATATAATAATTTTATCTAAACTTATTTATAAATGGAACGTTGTCTCTCTGTGTGTATGTGTGTGTGTGTGTGTATGTGTTACCTATAGACTCCGAAACAGCTAAACCGATTTTCTTGAAAATTTTCACAGTTGTACAATAAGCGTCTGCGAGTGTTCTTAGCAAGATTTTGTGTCGAGGTACCCCTGATAAATATCGAAAATCGATAATCGAAAAAATCGGGTTATAGAAGGAGTGGTCCGATTTTAATCAAATTTGATACACTCATAGACAAAGACATAAGAAACGATATTTAGAAGTTTCAAGGTTGCAGTTCTTACAATAGTGCAGAAAATCGATAATATATATATATATAAGGCAAGATGTTTCTGTGCGTGTGTCTGTTTTATCTGCCTGTATGTCTGCATTTTTCTTTCAGCCCTTTTATTTTAGTTTTTGCTTCGGGTTTGGCTCTAAGTATAATCCCGCTCAAAAATTTAAGACCACTTAAAAAACTTTAAAAACATTTTTTTTTTATTTTACGGATAGATTTTAAACTCCACCCACTTAAGGTTACCAATACTACAATCTAAAAGGTTATGGAAACAAAAAGCTACATTCCAAACATTTTATTCAGAAATTTACATTTTTATAAAATTAGGCTTTTTACACATGATCAAAATTATAAGAAAAGGGGTATAAATTGTTAGATCTATGGCAATTCCAATGTTTTTAGTTCAGTTAGAGATTAGCAATCACTGCGTAAAGGTGTTAACATGCCTAAAGCAAGCAAACTTACCAAAGTTGAGTGTTCTCGAATTCTAGAATTCCATAAGCAAGATTTGTCACAGCGGGCGATCGCAGCTAAGGTAAATCGCAGTAAAACTGTGATTTGCAACTTTCTAAAGAACAGTAAGAATTATGGAAAAGCAAAATCCTCTGGTAGGCCCCAAAAAATTTCTCCTGCATTGAGTAGGAGAATAATACGGGTTGTTATGAAAGACGGGGGGCTTTCTTCTAGTCAAATTAATGCGGTCACAGATGCTGATTGCAGTCCCGTAACCATCAGATGACACTTACAACAAAAAGGCATGGTAAATAAAAAGCGTAAACAAATTCCTTGGCTGATTCCACGTCACAAGGTGGACTACTTAAAGTTTGGTCGTGAATACCCCCGAAAAAAGTAACATAAAGGCTTATATTCAAATGTTAACGTCGAATATATTCGAAACCAGCAAATGCTCAACGACTCAAGAATAAATAACTAATATTGTAATTTACTAAGCGCAGCTTAGATGTGGCACAAGGCCGAAAGTATGGGGCACCCAATGAGGATCGAACTCATTACTTAATTACAATAGTTCTAGCCAGACAAGCTTGCTAACCATTACACCACTTTGAGGTGCCCATAAATAACTAATATTTACCTATTCGAGAAACAAGCAAATATTTATAGACTTCGTAAATACGCAATTTACGTTGCGCAGGCGGGTGTCGTCAGTGATGTACTTGACTCAGGTCATTGGGCAGTTTCGGGCTTTGCAACATCATACTACCCTCGATGAGTTGACCCCGTCAGAGCTGATCAAGCTCCAACGCTCCCTCCTTCTGTTCTACGCTATTCGATACTGATTTTTTATTATTTTCTAAGCCGACTTATGTTCAATACTGGCAGGAAACACATAGGGAGAGTCCATAGCGCTCGGGTAAATGGGTTTTTCAAGAAGTCGAAAAAAAAAATTCAAATGTAATAAACAATATTTACCTGTTTCTGAACTAAATGCTTACAGACTCAAATTTCATCCACTTATTTGCATATGTCTGAATCATTTAAATTCTTATGGAGGCAATCTTTTTCCTAATGTACCGCGTCCCTACGGGACATAGGTTATCACTACTCTCCACAAACTCCTGTCTTTTGTATCGCTTAATAATTTTTTTCTTTTCTTTATTTCTCCTAAACCCTGTTCCACCATACATTTACTCAAGCACTTTAATTAAGTTATGCGTTGTTTCCCTCTATTGCTCTTGTCTTCAGTCTGTCCTGTGAGTATCAAATTTTCCAAATGTTCTTTCCTCATTATATGCCCCAGTATTTCAACTGTCTTATTCTAATGTTAAGTATAATTACTTGTTTGCAACTGTATATTCCTTATGTCCCCTTTGCGTTTCTATTTTCTCTAAAACTTTGACAGATTAGAAAAAATAGATGCCGATCCGTAAAATTCAAGATTTTCTGGTAAGGTTGGTGGCTAGAAACCCAGCAGAAATAAAATAACGAAAACCTGACAACCGGCAAATAAACATTCTTGTAGAATCAACGGTCATATATCACAATGTGGTAAATTTGGTTCTATCAGTACAATGATTACATGGCATCAGTGCACCGGGGACTTCCGAGACCAAAGATAACGGCCGGAGCGGCTGATTCCCCCCCACAGTGAAAAATCAACGACCACGTGTCCGTGACCAGTGCGAGCCTTCAAGTTGGAGTTTAACCTGGTCCTAGTGGATATATTGCCATGCGTATGGTGAAATAAAGACAACCCTGAACCCAAAACCTATTGGGTTTGGGGTTAGCAAACCTACTTGCGACGAAAAGTATACCAGCATCAACTAGCGTGTTAAGGCTAGGCCCTACACTGAGGAAAAAGTCTGCAAAGATGGTGAATAAAATAATGGACTTCATCAAGCAACGGAAGAAAGGCGAAATTGAAATGAAAAAGAAAACTACAAAGATGAGAATTCAACTTACAATAATTCATGGAATAATGACAATATTTTAGCTAAGATCATTGTGAAATGGGGAAAAGAATCATTTCATTAAAACTGAATAGGAGAGGTATTCCAGTCGAAAAGTAAGGATCAACATAACAAAAAAAATGAGGATATTATTACACTTCAAGAATTTCAGATAGCAAATTCCAGAGTATTTTACGCCATGTCGCTTCAAAACGTAAGCAACCATGGCTCTCCACAGACTTCTTTTCTTTATTATTGACGAACAGCTATGCAATCTTTATGCTATGTTGCTCCACATTTTACTTTTGTTTATAAATATTTGTTGCAAAATAAAAACCTTATATTTGGCTTGATAAAGGATAAAGTCAGTCTAAGATAAGTTTCTTTTTATCTTTTTCCATATATATATATATATATATATAACAAATTTTGTAGACTATTTTAAAAACAAGGAATTTATTGATGACAGTCCCTAATGCCCTTTTGCCCAGCACCTCATCAGGAGAAAATCGCTATAAATATAAATCAAACGAAAAGAACACCAACGAAAATGAAGAGCAAAAAAGCGGGGAAAACAAGTTAAAATAAAATATAAATATAAATATATATACTTATGACGAGGGGAGGAGAAATCGCGGGTAAATAACTAGCGAGGGACAGTTAAAATAAAATATCCCTCAACAAATGTAGAGAGTTTATGAAATCCTTCTGCCGACAAAGAGAAGGGTGACGTAAAGATATACAGACTGATTCCAAAATCTTTAAATAATTATTGGAACCAGCTGTATGTAAACTTTTGAACGACTCTTTCCTATACGACTTGGCACAGGCTATATTCTCTACTAGGTGTTGAGCAATAGCCGATTCCATATTTGTAGAGAGAAGACAACACATGTTATCTATTTTGCAAAGTCGTATTTTAAAAGGTACATGTTGATTAATTTTTGTTTCCAAATGTAAGGTTGTACTCCCCACATAACCAGCAGCGCACTGGCAATTAAATTCATATACTCAATGACTCAATTTGGTGTAGGGCAATTCATCCTTAGGAAACGACGGAAATGCAGACCTAGTCCGAAAAGTACAACGCAGAGAAACAGACGGAAAACAACCAGAAACCGACTTGCTAACCTGCTTAACCAAGCTTTGGCCCTTCCAAAGAACCTTCAAATAAACCGGTCACTTAGAAGGCCCCAGGACTTTGGGAAAATGAAATTTCCTTAGTCTTCTTATGAATAATACAATTAATAAGGGCTTCCGGATAGCCATTACTAAGGAAAATATACCTGATATTCTCAAATTCAGAGTCCAGTCTAGTAGGTGAACAAATTTTGAGCGCCTTTAATAAGATTAATTTTCCTTGACGTAGGTGCAAACGCACACCATCTCATATACAGGCCAGTAAAGGTAGGTTTACGATAAATACTTGTAAGAAAACCCCCTCTACTACGCTCAACAACAAAATCCAAAAAGAGCAAACAATTGTCCTTCTCCGCCTCCTATATATATATATATATATATATATATATATTGTAATTTTGCCATCACAATGTTTTATAAAAGACATCACTACACACAAATTTTCATGTTTCGGAACAATATTGGTGTTCTTCAGGTGTTATTTTAAAAATAAATGGTGAAAATTATTTACTTTAGAAAATATAATATTACAGTATTAAGCTATATCTGAATCGAGCTCTTTTATAAAATAAATGCACGAACATTGGATTTTAATCTGTCTGTTCTTTTACTTTCTAATAATAATAATAATAATAATAATAATATATATATATATATATATATATATATATCAACATAACATAACAAAATAATATATATATATATATATATATATAGTCATCCGCAGACAGATCTGTTTCGCTGTATCATCAGTACAGTTAAACATCCGATTGCTTTTACCTAGGATTGAAACCTGACCGAATTGACGTCAGCCGGCGATTCCAACTCTGAGCTATGGGCGCTCGGTAGAAGGAGATAAACTTTTAGCGTGTGATATACCATGTAAACATACGCCAGTAGTTAGAGTGTTCTAATTCATTACTGAATGAACGATGCGTAGATGCTAGAAGAGCTACTGCTTTTTCAAAGTCTACCATTCTTCCAGAGTGATCAATCAAGGTGTGAGAGCGTAAGAGTTTCTCTTTTAACAGACCTGATTCATGCCGACATTGAACTTTCGTGAAAAAACCGTTATGATGTCGTCAGGGCTGCCTTTGTACTAATGTTATCAATGCTCTATCTACACCCCGATATTGAGCATTTTACAATAAAAAAACCTGCTTAAAACCACTGAAAAACAAACACCCTTGACGCTAAATGTTATCACAATTAAAATAATATATATATATAAAGTAAATTAGCCTAGTGAGTCAACAAACCTACCAAGGTTTCACCTAAACGGATCTTCAGGGAAGGTTGGTTCTCTGAAGATCCGTCTTGGTAGGTTTGTTGGATCACTAGGTTAATTTACTTATTCTGCTCTGCTTTCGTATTGAGCGCTTTTTTGTTATTGAATACTCGTCTCGAGTTTTTCCTTTGGCTACGTACTGGCTCGGCCCAAATCGCTTTGGCTGATGTTCTTTCTTTTTTTACCACCATTTTTTCCTTCTGCATATATACGCGGAGGGTTTTTCGAAACGAGTATAGTGATTAGTTTGCATTTATATATATATATATATATATATATATATGTATATGTGTGTATATATATATATTGTGTGTATATATATATATATGTATATGTGTGTATATATATATATATGTATATGTGCGTATATATATATATATGTATATGTGCGTATATATATATATATATATGTATATGTGCGTATATATATATATATATATATGTGTGTGTGTATATATATATATATATATGTGTGTGCGTATATATATATATATATATATATATATATATGTGTGTGCGTATATATATGTGTGTATATATATATATATGTATATGTGCGTATATATATATATATATATGTATATGTGCGTATATATATATATATATATATGTATATGTGCGTATATATATATATATATGTATATGTGCGTATATATATATATATATATGTGTGTGTGTGTATATATATATATATATATATGTGTGTGTGCGTATATATATATATATATATATGTGTGTGTGCGTATATATATATATATATATATATATGTGTGTGCGTATATATATGTGTGTGTGTGTATATACTCAAAATAATAACTAAATAGACTCTGTAAGTATTTAGGTTGTAAATTTATACTAAGATAAACCTTTAGAAAAACCACTAACAAACAGAACCTAATTCCGTTACAATCCGGTGCACTAAGGCGTCGGATAAAAGGGGAGAAAAAAAAGAAATCCGCGGAATAAGGACAAGACATACGATACTCCGCAGTACCCTGACGAGCCGTAGTGTGAAACCCCGGTAGGTTTTGGCTAGCTTGAGATTCTTTGTATGTGTGTGTGTATATATATATATATATATATATGTGTGTGTGTAGGTAGGAGAAGAAAAAGTTTAGGTAGGATGATAGTGAAGAGAAAGACGAACCAGTTACAAGGATTGTCAGAGAAAGGACAAGAGAAGGGTGTGAAGACAGTTGCGAAGGTAGAGAGAAAGGCAACGAACAAGATATACGGGATAATGTAGAAAGAATTGGAGTCAAGTAGATAAGAGATGGGAATTGACATTACATTTAAATTCCTGGCGGTTGTAGCCGTCAGGAAAGCAATTATACGGAAGTGAGTTCCACAGGCGGGAAGTGCAAGAAAAGAAGCTGCTGGAGTAGAATTGTCGGCTGCATTTGGTTGATCTAACTGTAAATGGATAGGACCTTGTTGTCAGTCTGGTTGCAGGAGTAAATTCTTGTGGTGGGCGCACCAGTGACTTAAGTTCGTCGGAAGTCATAAAAATATTTGTAGAAGAGACAGAGAGAAGCCACATCCCGCCGGTGAGAAAGTGGCTGGAGTGGAGCTGCCTAGTTGGGACCTATCACATTATAGATTCTCCTTTGGAGCCTGTTGAGAACACTGAGAGGAACAGCAGGGGCGCCTGGCGAGATATGACAGCAGTATTCTATGTAGTTATGATCAGTAGGAAATATATCAGGTGAATATGGAGGATGAGTTAAATTTTCTATGGTGTTTTGGGACTGTCCATTGGGAAGTGTTCAGCCATGCGTTGTCGTGAAGCAAAACTGGGCCATTTCTATCCCCAAGCCTAAGATATTTCGTTTTCAATTTTTTGTGCATGCACACAAGCCACGATATCAGATTGCTGTTATTGTTTACCCTTGAGGCAAGAATGAATAATGAATAACCCATTTGAAAAAACACAACACAGTAACCATTAAATTTTAGTGCACAATGGAGGTTTTGGGCATTGTTTTTGTTATGCATCTTCATCTAACCACTCGACAACTCTTACTGTTGTCAAAGTGTATTTCTCATTGCATGTAATAATTCGATGAAAAAAATTATTCCTTTTTTTAGTTTGTACTCATACAGTAAGATTACTCGACATTTTTTTATTGTCAGTCGGTTAAGTGCCATACGTGATACACGCTTGGGCGATCATGTCTTGAAAGCGACATAACTGACTGAGCAGAAGATTATCCAGCAGTAGGTTGCTATTACTTTCTGCGGTAGACTGGTTGCCATCCAAGGCTATAGAACCCAATCTGTTCCGTTATTTAACCCATAACTGGAGGGAAGAGACGGATTAATACCTTTCTCAAGGCTATTTGAGCGTAAGTGAATGCAAGGAATTCAGCTGGAATTCGAACTCGGCTCCCCCGATTCCTCGTTTCGAGTCGATATCGACTGCACCACAACGCACATCCGCATTTTTACTGTAATTGTATTTGTAATCGTATTTATTGGGCTCATGAGTAACAATTGAAAGAAAAAAAGACCTAGGAATAAATCAAGATTTTTATAGACTAAGAAGAATAGTCTTGTTCGGAAGCAGGAAAAAAATGTTTGTAGTGATATAATATTTTTATAAACTATAACAGGCTTGCCTCCCAGAGAGTAAAACACTACGCCTCCTTGGTCTCACACTTTCAGCGGACCTCAAATGGAATGACTATATCGAATCCATTGCTAAATCCGCTGCTATGAAAGTCGGTTCTCTGTGTAGGGCCCGGAAGTTTTTTCCGTCTAAATCTATCCTGCACATTTACAAATCTACCATCCGCCCGTGCATTGAATACTGCTGCCATATCTGGTCGGGTGCCCCTGCTGTTCTCCTCGGGCTTCTCGATAAGGTTCAGAGGAGGGTCTGTAATGTGATAGATACCGACTTGGCAGACCGCCTGCAGTCTCTCTCCCACCGGCGAGACGTGGCTTCCCTGTGTCTCTTCTATAAATACTTTCACGGCTTCTGCTCCGATGAACTTAGATCACTGGTGCCCCCTAAATACGAATTTGCACGAGATACTAGATTAGCAACTAGATCCCACCCTTTTACAGTGAAACCGATAAAATGCAACCGTAACTTCTACTCCAACAGTTTCTTTCCTCGCACTTCCCGACTGTGGAATTCTCTTCCAAACGATTGCTTCCCCGACGGCTACAATCTCCAGGAGTTTAAATGTAAGGTCAATACACACCTCCTAACACACTAACCTGCTCCCATTCTATCAAGCACTCTTCCCATCTGCCCGACCCTCATCCTCGCTATCCTTACTCATCTGTCACCTTTCTCCTGACATTCCCTATGTCTATCCACTCCTTCTCTTTACCTTCCCCTATGTAGCCCCATGCGCAATAGTGGCAGTGGAATGCCTTGCTTGGGATGAGATGATTAAAAAAAAAATAAAAAAAAAAAACAATAGCAAAATTATAATATAAAGATAAAAGAAAAACATATCTTAGCCGACGCCTTTCATCCTATGACTGACTTTATCAAGCCAAATGTAAGGATTTTGTTTTGCAACAAATATTTATAAACAAAAGTAAAAATGTTGTTATTAAAAGAGAAACTTACTTAGAAAATTCTCGAGAATGACGCTATCCATTCTTCTGAAAATATAAATCGGATTTGTCAAATATCGCGATTTTTGAAAGAATTACTCTCTCACATGCAAACATACTTATATATCAGTCAGTCAGTTTAGTGCCATACGTGATACACGCTTGGGCGATCATGTCTCGAAATAGACATGATTGACTTATTTATAAAAATGTTAAAAAGATAAAAAAAGAAAACAGTTAAATTCATAAACTCCCGTTATTTAAAAAATCTATGCATTAAATATATAATTCATAATAAATTATATAATATATAATTTATACCCTACTAAAATAATATAAATATTAATTGTATAAAAAATTCAACACTTTCATTTTATAATTTTCGTTTATTACACATTAAATTATGTCGCTTAGCATCCCAGATAACCTGATGAATATTTATGTGCATCTCTTAATTATTAGACACTAAATTATGTCACTTAGCATCCCAATTAGCATATACTTAGGGACATATATTTCTTATTATAAACGCAATGACAATACAGTCTTCTTTAAGTAAATCGTGACGTGTGATGAGAAATGGATAGTTTACAACAATGTTCAGCGAAAAGTATCCCGATGTAAGCGAAAAGATTCAATTTTAGCCACCTCAAAAGCAGATCGATCTATATATTTAGAAAGTCATGCTGGGCATCTGGTAAGATTAGAAAGGAATCCAAAAAAGGGTTCGAAGGGACTGGAAAAAATAAAGCATAGATGCGCGTTATTTTTAGTGTTTCGGTTTCTGTTTATATGTTGTTGTTTTTTAATTTTATTAAACAGTGAAATTAATAACAACCGACCTAAAACACATTTTGAGCCAAAGTGTGTCTCGACTAGCTTTTTCACAAAGCCACCCTTACTAGACAAATTTGGGATTACCTATTTAAGGAAGCTTTTTCCTTGTTGCCCTGGCTACATGAACTTCAGCGTGCAACTAGATTGGAAACTAGGTTTCACCGTATTTATTTTTGAACTAGCTACATGTAACCGCCACTTTCTATTATAACAGTTTCTTTCTTCACAATTCCCACCTGTTGAAATCCCTTCTGATTCTTTTGTTCCCTCATAACTACAACCTTTAAAAATGCAACCTCAATCGCCATCTTCTGTCTTGGACCCTGCTTCTTTTTATCCTTTCATCAATAATCTCCACTAAAGTCTTCTCATACCTCCTGTAACTCCTCCCCACAATATATCTTAGGAGTATTATCGCCTTGTTTGGGTTGAGACAATTTCACATATTAAGGTTTCTATTAATGCTATATCTGCTACCTTCAATTTCATACATAAGACGTGAACGATTAATTTTCAAAGGACTTTTTTGTCTGACATTATTTCTTGTTAATGCAAATATTATTTTTATTGCATGCACGTAATTGAGTTGCTATCCCCACTTTTTTCTGTTATTCGTTTTTTTTTTCTTAAACAGTGAAATTAATAACAACCAGTCTAAATTAAGAAGTTATACTAAAGAAGAAATTGCCTCCGAGAGGAATCGAGCCTTCATCACTTTATTTATCTTTTTTTTTTCATCAGGGAAACCACAATTTGTGCAAAAGCGTACCCCTCGCAGCGTTGCATTTCCAAGATGAGAAGGTATTCTTATCACTGTTTAATTATCATTTTTGTCATAAAGTTGTAATAATAATAAACCATTGCATGGTCAATATCCAGAACGTGCTAATAAATCCAATGTTGATAAAGTTAATACTCATCGATGGTTGCGTACATCTGGATTAGAGTCTGAAACTGAAGGCTTTTTTCTTGCAGAGCAAGACCAAAGTCTTTTCACTAGGAACTTTCAGGCAATATTATAAATAATAATGTGGATCCAAAGGGCAGGTTCTGTGATAAATACCAAGAAACAATAGACCATCTAATCTCATGATGTTCTGTACTTGCCCCAAATGAATATAAAAATCGTCACGATAAAGTAGGGCAATATTTGCATTGGACAATGTGCAAACACTATGGAAAATATGTAAACAAACACTGGTATGAACATCACCCAGCACCGGTTACAGAAATAGATGTCACCATTCTATGGGATTACACCATCTACACAGACAGAAAAATTGAAGCAAATAGGCCGGACATTATTGTTAAAAACCAGAAAGAAAAAAATTGCCTATTAATTGATATGGCTTGTCCGGCGGATTGTAACGTAGCAACCAAGGAATTCTAAAAACTGTAAAAATATAAAGACATGGAAATTGAAACAGAAAAAATGTGGAAATTGAAAACAAGAGTTGTGCCAGTGATAGTAGGTGCACTTGGAATGATAAAAACTGGAACAAAACAACACATTGAAATAATCCCTGGGAACCCTAGCTTAAGAGATATACAAAAAATTGTTAAGTCCATCCCACACACTAAGGAGAACTTTGTCTATTTAACACTAGGGAAGTTAGGGTAGATAGAAAAAAAATGAAATGGAGCCATACTAACACACCACGACCTGCCTTAGGTCTTCCCGCAGATTTGGTAGGTAGTGCGACCATAGCAGAAATTGAAATATGACAACATAATAATAATAATGATATCAATAATAACAAAGAATAGAGAATTAGTTCGAATATAAATAATATAAAAGTACCCTTGGAATGATTTGTAATTTGCCTACATAAACACGTGCGAGTGTATGTAGTTTAAAATCTTATGATTTAAACCATATTTTCATATACACTACCGGCCATAATTATTAGGCAACCCCAGTGTTTTAAAAATGTATTTGATACTATTTTTAGTATTTATTGCCAAGTGAATAATTGTAAATAGAAATAGAATGTTTCTTTTGTTAATACTGCACAATAACATGTGTAACAAATGAATTTATAAATATTTTATAATTATCTATATTGCAATTTCATCAATGAAAAAATGAAGAAAATTTAGGGTGATTCGGACGAATTCATCTTTGCTTCCTTGCCTTGTAAAACTTTGGAAAGTAATAATAACAAAAGAACCATTCTATTTTCATTTGGCAAAGAGTAAAAATTGTATGGAATACATCATTTCTTTAAAATAAACTGGGGTTGCCTAATAATTATGGCCGGTAGTATATAAAACATATCTATGCAATATATATATAAGCACATACATATACTATATATATATATATATATATATATATATATAATATATATATATCTATACAACACACACACATATATCCTGGGTAAAAAAGCAATCGGAGTCTAACCGTACTGATGAGCTCTGATACGGCGAAACAGATCTGTCTGCGGATGACAATAGATATATATAAACATACACATATAAAAATAGGGTAAAAGCATGCACGCAAAACGTATTGTATTGGTTATACAAACAGTGTAATACAAAGATGCGCGTTGTGGTGTAGTAGATATCAGCTCGGAACGTGAAATTGGAGAGCCGAGTTCGAATTACTTGCTTTCACTTACGCGCAAATACTTTTGGAAAAGTTATTAATCCGTCTCTTTCCTCTAGTTATGGGTTAAATAACAGGACATATTGTGTTCTACAACCTTGGCTGGCAACCAGTGTACGCAGAAAGCAATGGCAACCTACTGCGGGATAATCTTCTGCCCAGTCACTCATTTCTCTTTCGGGACATGATCGCCCAAGCGTGTATCACGTATATGGCGCTTAACTGATAGAGGTATGATATTTACTATATATCTATATTTCCAGCTTCTGCACACATACACATACATATATATGAGGTAGCGATATATATTTTGAAAATATCAATAAGAGTGTTGAGTAAAATTCTAAGAAAAATGATTCTAAGAAAAATGAAAAGTTTAATTTGTGAAGCTTTTCACCCGTTTCTAAGATCTAACGGATGAAACGTTACACAAATATAACTTTTCCATTGCGTCTAAAAATTTACTCAACACGTATATATATATATATATATATATATATATACATATATATATATATGAAATGAGTTGTTTGAACATTATTTTTTTTATCGATACTCGTATTTAAGTAGATATTCTGTTTTTTTTTTATTAAACACTATTATATATTTGTATCTACTGGCCTGATTATTTACGATAAATTTGTATTACGAAAATGTGTGTCATTCGGCAGGATTACGAACCTGCGAACCCTATCTACATAGGGGAAGCAAGCATTTGATCTGTTAACGTCTTAGACCACTCGGCCACGAATGACCTCCAGGCTAAACGAGTTTTCAAACAAGCCTATGTATTCGTGGTCGAGCGGTCTAAGTAAGCTGTTACCAGATCAAATGGTAACTTTCCCTATGTAGATAGGCGTCGCAGGTTCGAATCCTGCCGAATGACACACATTTCGTAATAAAAATCTATCGTAAATAATCAGGGCAGTAGATATAAATATATAATATTGCTTAATTAACCAAAAAAAAAAAACAAAAAAAAAAAAAAACAAACCAAAAAACAGAATATCTACTTAAATACGAGTATCGATAAAAAATAATGTTCAAACAATTCATTTCAAATTGTCGGTTGTTTATAAGCAAGTTTCGTTAAAATTCGTTCATTTCCTTTATATATATGTATATAAACCCGCCCTTACTTTTATATATGTGTGTGTGTGTGTGTGTGTGTGTGTGTGTGCGCGCGCGCTTTTCTTTTGAAGAAATAAATTATTAAAAAAATTTTGGAATGTTTTCTTTATCCGAGCGCTTTCGTCTATACATTTAGCTATTTTCGAGAATCAATTTTTATTTCACGCGTAACAGAATGTATGTTGTGTTTTATATAATGTAGAGAACTGCTCTGTGTTATGTACACAAAACGGTAAGCGTGTTATTAGCGTGTTCGTATTTGATATTAATTGGCAGTTGGGTTTTTCGTTATTATTAATAATATTTTTTGTCTTTTTTGTATATGGATAATGCTATTATGTCTGCTTTGTCGATGAAATTATATATATATAGATATATATATATACACAGACAGATCTGTTTCGCTGTATCACAGCTCAGCAGTACGGTTAGACTCCGACTGCTTTTAACCCAGGATTGAAACCCGACCGAATTGACGTCAGTCGGTGATTCTACTTCTGGGCTATGGGCGCTCGGTAGAAGGCGCGTGTGTATGTATATATATATATATATATATATATATATATATATATATATATATATATATATATATATATATATATATATATATATACTGTTTATATATTTGGCTTATCTATACACATATCTTTATATATATATATTTGTGCATAATAATACATATTACATACAAGCATATATATAGTTTTATTATATACATTCACATTCTATATGCATAGACGTTATAAATACACATTATGTATATACATTTATATATTCACATTATGTACCCACACACACACACACACATACATATATATATTAACATAAACGCACACAGTTTATGCATATGTACATCTTATATTTACATGTGTACAATATACACATATATGTATATACTTGTTTGAATTAATAAATATACATCTGGGGGATATACACGTGCATAAAAATACTATTCAAATTTTAATCAAACATTATTTAATGTAATATAAATTGAGGTGTAAATATAACGAAGCTTAACGAAATGGTTATAACCAACCGACTATTTAAAATGATTTGTTTGAACATTATTTTTGATCGATACTCGTATTTAAGTAGATATTCTGTTTTTAATCAGTGTTATATATTTACTTATACCGGCCTGATTATTTACGATAGATATTTTTGTAAAAAAAAAAAATATCGTAAATGGTCAGGCCGGTAGAAAGAAATATATAATACTGTTTGAGTAAAAACAGAATATCTACTTAAATACGAGTAAAGATCAAAAATAATGTTCAAACTAATCATTATATATATATATATATATATCCTACGTCGATGGCACGAGTCGAAGTTTTATGCTATACTCAACCATCAGTTGTACATTATAAACTGACCATTTAAGAATTTTGAATTTAAGTAGAATAAAGAAGAATCTGTATAATTCAGGAACAAAAAAATTGAAGTATTTTTTTTCTATAATAGCATGTTGTCATTAATTTTTTTTTTTTTTTTGTTAAGTAGATTAGGATTATTTATATAGTTTAAGATGACAGGTATTTCTAAAAGTCAAAAATTACATCTGTCTCTTTTTCTCTTGTAAGATTTAGTTTTAACGACAATATTCCAGGTATTAATTAGATTCTAATTGTTGGTTATTATTTTCCAATAATATATGGATAAAGCAGTTTGTTGCACTGTTGTTTAAAGACAACATGTCTCTATGAAAGCGATATTTCATCATTGTATCATTTGTTCCAATATAGAATTTAACATCATCATCATCGGAATGAATGCGAGCTCTATGAACATTTATGAAAATTTAAACTTGATTTTATTAAGTGTGGGTTGGTTTGATTTAATGTAGATGGCCTCCAATATCTGAAGGTTATTTTTATTGTGTATGAGTGAGGGTTATTGTATTGTTGACTAAAATCTGTCTGCTTAAATCTGGTCATAACACATTACATTGCATTTAAATATATGGTTCTATTAACATTTCGAGCTCTCACGCGGTGTGGCGTCATAGAACCACATTACAAATTTACTAACTGCGTTTGCTATTTTTGGTAACTGTTATCGTTGCTTAGTTTTATGTCAGCACAAGATAAAATTCTCTTTGATGGTAGATGTTTTTTTATGTTAACGTCTCTGTAACCTCTCTGAAAATGGCTCATGTGAGCCGAAAGCTTAGAACCAACTTAATAAAAAATTATCCAAATGTTGGAGAATTTTGTCTTTATTTTCACCTGAAATTAGAGCCAAAATATGATGTTTAGAACGGCTCATGGTTAAACATAATAGACATTCATTGTCTCACATATTTAACAGTAGATGTTTAGAAAATTATCTGCTGCTTCGATACACTAAATTTATATAAGCACACATATATTTGTAAATATACATGCATCGACATGAACAAACACACACACACACACACACATATATATATATATATATATATATATATATATATTATTTAATTACTTAGTTTTTGGTCATAAAAAATTAGACTTTTTTTTTTGTATTAAAATGTGTTCCATTCAATTACTTTCTAGAACTTTTGAATATTCTTCATTTGTAAACGAGTTATTACACGACCTAGGTTTCTACCGTGTGGTGTCTTCAGTCTTCGCGTAATATCTCGTTTACAAATGAAGAATATATATATATATATATATATATATATATATTCAAGTCCATATGCCCTCTGGGCGTATTGTTTAAAAGTTCTCTTCTAACTCTTCTAATTTCATATATGAACGTAACCAACCCAACCTCTATATTAAAGATGACTGGATTATTTAAAAAAAGATTAAATTTTCTACAGGTATTTTATCATTTAGATACGGAACTACAAAGAAATTCATATTTGCGTATCAAAAGCATAATTTTTTTTCCTCGGCAAACATTACCTGAAGTGTAGGCGCACCCAGTGAGTGTCTTGCTCTCTACAGGATTAATGGTCCATTTTTTAAGCTTTTCTTCCATATGATCAACAACAATGTATATTTATATGTTCCAATTGAAAAAGAAATAAAATTGAGTAAACGCGTCTTGTGTCCTGATGCAGTAAGTGATGAAGCTTTTAATAAAAACATTTTTTCCTTACAAGCCTTAATGGCCGTTCGGAAAGAAATGAAGAGGAGAGAAATACATAGAAAACAGATCAAACAAACAATACATCTTTAAATAATCTTTATTGTACATAATGTTCATCTTTACGTCAGCCCTGATCATTTTCAGTCGATCCAAGTCTTTCGTTTTGTCGATAAGATTGTTTTGGTTCAGTTTTGATATTTTCTTTTTTCATTCAAATTTCTTTCAAGTCAGTTCCATTCATTTTTTTTTTTTTAAGTTCATCAAAGTTTTAGCGCTCGTTCATTTTTTTTTTCATTCATTCTTTCATCTAATCAGTATAAATGTCTGTTACTTAGTTTATTTTTTTCCCCAAGTATTTCTTTTGTCAAATATTTCAAAGTTCTGTTAGATTAAATTTCATATGTATTTATATATATTTATTTGTATAGTTGTTTTTTTTGTTTTTGTTTTTTAAGATGCGTGTTTTCATTTTGTACTCAATACAACCATTTTTAATATTCTTTAAATCATTTTTTCTAGATCACAGAGATCGGTGGCCAGAAATACTTTATGACGTCATTCCAAGATGGCGACAACATAAAATGCTTGACTAGTATTTTTCTTCGATTTTAATTTAAAAACGACCCATGTGCCTTATTTATATTTTCTTGTTTTTGTTGCTCTTCTACAGATATACTTTTCTCGTTGTTGCTATTACTGCTATTGTTGTTGCTGATATTGCCATAGCGACGATGATGATGATGACAGAATGAGAGATTACGCTAGTTTTGTGAATAGATAGAATATTTGAGAGGAAAAGGAGGAGGAGGAGGCGAACGAGAATTATTCAAATTGGTTTTATTTTGCAAAAGGTTTAAATTATAAGTAAAAATGTGGATGCTAAGATGTGTTAAAGTTTGCAGCCTTTTAATAAATGAACTACTCATATTTAGAAATCAATCTTTATTAATATATAAAATGGAAAGTTAACATTTCTTTGATATATGCGCTCTTTATTTTAATATACATTATTTTAATAATGTGTGTATCCCTTTCAACAGAATATACGATATCAATTTATATATGTGTGTGCTTGTATCAGTCAAGTGCCATGCGCGATACACGCTTTGGGCGATCATGTCTCGAAAGAGACATGACTGACTGGGCAGAAGACTATCCCGCAGTAGGTTGCCATTGCTTTCTGCGGTAGAAAGGTTGCTATAGAACCCAATCTGTTCTGTTATTTAACCCATAACTGGAAGGAATAGACGGATTAATACCTTTCCCAAGAGTAATGCAAGGAATTCAACTGGAATTCGAACTCGGTTCCCCGATTTCTCATTCCGAGCCGATATCCACTGCGCCACAACGCACAACGTGTGCTTGTATAGGCACTCAAATAACATAGCCTTTTCTTGTTTTAATAAATCATAGTCATTAAATCTAAAATAGTCAGTGTGTGGCGATATATGTCAACGCACACGCTTAAATATGGTAAACAGTATATATTATAGTCTAAATAATATGTAAGTGCACTGCTTCCGAATCTGAGCTGATCTTGGTCACAGTTTCTAGAACAGAGCGCATAGTATGAACTCAACCAGTATGCTCTAATTTTCTGTCGCAATAACATTATTTCGTGTGAGCGTAAACATACGGTCTTCTAACATTTTCAGTACATGCTATGTGTGTGCTTGTGTCTTTGATTTATAATTTTACTGACTGATTTAATAATTGTTATTATTGTTAACTATAATTATAATTTAAATTGTGTCTGTCATATCATCATCAATTTTTAATGTTTTTAAATTGTCATTATTGCAATCATTTTCTCGCCCTTTCAACACTGGACTCTGTCGGCACCACCCAGGCTTATTTTTTTTTCTGGTTTCCTTTTTCACTTTTATGAAATATTTGTGTCTTGTAGTCTTCTATTCTATATATGATTTCATTGTTTGTAAAAATCAGAAAGCGTCACTCATGAGAGATTGTTCAATAATTGGAATCAGGAAAGTAAAACTGTAATTAATTGAGGCTAAAGATATTGAGAAATATCTAAATCTAAACTTATTTATAAATGGAACTTTTTCTGTGTGTGTCCGTTACCTATAGACTCCGAAATGGCTAAACCGATTTTCTTGAAAATTTACACAATTGTACTATAAGCGTCTGCGAGTGTCCTTAGCTAGGTTTTGTGTTGAGGTACCCCCGATAAATATCGAAAATCGATAATCGAAAAAATCGGATTATAGAAGGAGTGGTCCGATTTTAATGAAATTTGATACACTCATAGACAAAGACATAAGAAACGACATTCAGAAGTTTCAAAGTTGCAGTTCTTACAATAGTGCATAATATATATATATATATATATATATATATATATATATATATATTATTTACCAGGATACCAGGATATCAAAATTTGATTTTCATCCATTCATTTTTCTTTCAGTCTACGGTTTCGCTTTAACTAGAAATTTTAGTCTTTCGTTCCAACGTCCAAAGAGTCTGAGCTCCAGAACCATGGATTAGTTTTAAAGCTTTCATTACACCCGAGCAACGCCGGGCTATACTGCTAGTGCAAGCATAAAGCCAAGTCTTATGACAAACGATGATATATGATTTCCGAAAGAGCAGTAAATACTTATTGGCAATGGAGACGTATATTTTATAAGACTAATATTCACGATGTTTCAATGCGGGTCTGGTTCAGATCTTACCCCCATTTTACTGAAACTGAAATCTAAACTAAATTTCTTTTTTTTTGGTCTCAGTTACTGAAAATGCTATTTAGACTAGTTTTAGTGTTGCTAAAAATATTTAATTGTTATCAATTTTCAAAATAAATAAGTAAACATCATTTTGCTAATTTTTCCCCTTCCCAAAACATTAGATTCTGAAACATTTGTACATGTATATGCGAAAACAAAATTTCTAGGTCTCATTTTAGAAAAGCAATAAAGATAAAAAAGAGAAAAAGATGTTTAAAGTCGAAATGAAAAACATGATTATAGTAAGTTAAAAAGCGTAAAAGAAATATTCAAATTAAGAGTGAAGCAGATAAAATATAAAAATTGGATATCTTTAAAATTTTAGAGCCTTCCAACCTTTAATATCTGATTGAGCTACCCATTTTTTGTGGGACCTTGCTTATAAAAGATATTCAACTTTAGAGCTTGAAGTACTAAAATATACAAACAGGAAAAATCAATGCAAAATTAGCGTATTTTAGAATCGTAATAACCTTTATAACGATAAAAGAAAAGAGACAGGGCTTCATTTGTTACCTTATAAGCGTGAATGAGAAAGAATTGTAAAATTCAAAAAGAATAAACGAGTAATAAATATTTTTCAAATACTAATACAATGTCTTCGCAACAAATATTATTGCCTTTCTGATATCCAAAGATTAACTTCATATTAAAACATTGTTCTTCTGATATTCAAAATTTATTATTATCTTCTATTCTTCTTTCCTGATATTTAAACATTACCTGTTTGAAACCGACAGCTAAGCAGAAAACTAAGTTTCCTGTTTTAGTTTGAACCTTTAAAAATACTATTGATTGAGTTGTAAAAGATAAAGGATTATATTAATTGCTATTATTTTTCAAAATAAATAATAGAGATGCAGAAACCTGTGTCTTAATGATGTTAATGCATCATTGACTTTCCTTATATTAATACATTAATTTGCCTAAATATTCAGACATTATTGATGATCGTAATGTTCCAATGTAATTATCTTTGTTGCTAAGAATTGATTACAAAATGTCAACAATTCTGAATATAGTGAACGAAGGCTCAAAATCTACTCTACGCTCATCTAGTAAAATTAAATAAAAACTTTTGTTTCGTACAATATAAACTAAACTGTTCCAACTTCTGGTATTATAAGCTAAAACTTCACTTTATTTTTTGGAAATTTGCAAGTGATGAGAAATCCAGATAAGGAAATTAGCATGTATGTCGAGTGGGTGGTGGTTATGAGGTGAAAAAAGAGCCAATAAATTATTTCTCTCTCGTTCGCCCTCCTCAGATAGCAACAACAAAAACAATACTAACAACAACAACAAATCCTTTCTTTCTTGTCTTGATTTAGGTTGTTTTTTTTAAAATTAGTATTCTATACTTTTACGTAAGTTTTTGATTACACAAGAAGAATATGTATTTTCTTGATGTTGAATATTTGTTAAGTTTGCAAAATCGTTCACCACAAGAAAAATTCAGGAGGAAAATATGATTTCTTTGGAAAATTCATTTTTTCTTTACTTCTCGTTTGCTGTTTTTTGTGTTTTTTTTGTTTTATATATATATATATATATATATATATATATATATGTGTGTGTGTTTTTCAGTGAATTTTTTTCATTCATTATCATATTTTTCAGTTTTTTTTTTGTTTTTTTTTTCGAGCGGACATATGCAATTTCATTCTAATTTTTTTTTTTAATTCCTTTAATTCTTTCTTTTTGTTACTCATTCCTTTTTGGGCTTTCATAAAAAAAAGTGGATGAATCTGTGCATATATTAATCATTTTTTAGAAAAGTAATAATCTTTTCGTATATTTGTATGTGTGTTTGCAAACATTTTTTGTGTGTTTTGTATTTATTTTAAGTGAATTATATTCTTTATAATTTAATTATTTTTTTTTTTAATTGCAAGAGCTTTGATATGTATTGGCTGCGAAACTAATATTTGGTGTGAGGCTGTAAAAAGATAGTTTCCGTTGGAGACTTTGGTAAAATGACAATGTTCTTTGGTCAGTCTTTAAATTATATAACCACTTAGAACATTTTATATATTGGAGCAAGTAATTTAAGAGTTTGGTCATGCTCTTTGTTGTACATAAAAAGAGTCTTTTTCCTACACAAATGACAGTTTTGCCAGTCTGCAATATTATTATTAGTAATATTTGTTTTTATTTTAAAAATATATTTCGCACAATGTACATCATAGGCTATCCACTTATAAATGTATGTTCAGCCATTTGTCCACATGAGTCTATTTAGACAAATATATGAATGTGAATGCATGTATGTTTTTGTTTGTATATAGGCGTGTGTTAATATATATCCACCAATCATAATTTTTCTGTTGCGTCATGTATATTATTTTGAACAAGCTAAAATATATATTTTACTTGTTTTTTGTTTGTTTGTTTTTCTTTTCAATTTTCTCTTAGTTATTTTTTTTTTCTAATGGCCAGCTATTTTGCAACGATAAATTTCAATGTTCTGTCCACCCAGCCTTACTGGATTGAGTAATCCAATGTTATTTTTCAATTATGTAACCCTCGGTGATATCGGAACAGTACGCATGGTTCCTCGTTTGTTTCGAAGACCTGTGCCTTTCTTATGACGGAGGGCACTCCGATGCTGATGGTGGTGATAATGATGATGATGCTGGTGGTGGTAACTCGAATGGTAGTGGCTGTGATTATGGTGATGGTGGTGATGGACATGGTGCGGATGTTGGTGGTGGCTGGGGTGGTGCTTACAACCAAGGTGTTGTTGCTGCTGCTGCTGTTGCTGTGGACAATAAAGGACGCCATGTTTAGTACAGGTATTGTGGCTATTCATCTCATTTTTATGTCCATTTTTTTTCTTGGGGATTGTAACGGTTGTTTTTGCTAGATTTAATCTTGTTAAAGGTGTGTCTGTATATAAAGGGTTCTTGTTCCTGCTGGTACGAGTGGACCTTCTAATATTGCCAATATTACTACTATCACCTGTTGTAATGGAGGAATTTTCATTCATACTAGTGGTTTCTTCTTTTAGGCTTATTTTAATATCATCCTTATTCTTACTACGGTCAATGCTATTTTCGTTCATGTTTTTACTATAAACATTGTTAATTTGGTTATTTTTCTGGTTTCTTTTGTCATTGTTGTGGTAATCGTCGTAGTCAGTCTGGCTGTCATTTGTGTTGGTGTTATTATTAATATTCTTGTGGTGGTAATTCCGTCCTGATATATACATTGGTTGTCACTGACTTATCGGACTGGACAACTCTGAGGGCGTGCCCGGAAAATCAGACGACACCGAGCTAGGTTGACGCGAAAGTTCATCCACTGACAAAGGAGTCCCCAAATATGATGACATCATGTGTTCTCCGTGCTGGGACATGTGCTCAGTTTCCATGTTTTCATACGAACCCGAGAGCTAAAAAAATTAGAAATGAAAAAATAATTAAATTTCATTGCTTAAGCCGTTCCGATAGCACTGCAAAAAAAAAAAAAAAAAAATCATACAC
The DNA here is from genome assembly GCA_037127315.1 of Ascarosepion bandense. Taxonomy (NCBI): domain Eukaryota; kingdom Metazoa; phylum Mollusca; class Cephalopoda; order Sepiida; family Sepiidae; genus Ascarosepion; species Ascarosepion bandense. The sequence goes on along the minus strand of JBBBDQ010001469.1, from coordinate 864,407 downwards.
GCACACAAATACTGGCATATATATATTATATATATAACGCATACAAATATTGGCATTAGCAGTACAAAGAGAACGAGAGATAAACATTCAGAGAGAGAGAGAGAGAGAGAGAGAAAGAGAAAAGGAGAGATATAGAGAGACATCGGTAGCGAGATTTCCTTTGGTGCCAGCAGTCGGTGTTCAAATAGGAACTCAAACTTTTATGTCCTGGCACTTTCACCAGGAAAGTTTCAAAATAATATTAACTTCAAGCCACACCCTACCCCGAGTAGAGACAGTCCCCACCCAAAGGAGGAGGCTGGTATCATTATTTGGTGCCACAGGTATCCCCAAAAAGTGAAGTGCCGAAGTGACCTGAGAATTTTCCCCTCACGGTATTGCTATTAAAACCATTTTAAACTAACCTTCGGTAGCCACGTGGGTGCAATGAAAACTTCACTTCACAATATCCGATTATTACTTATACTTAACATCAGGAAGAGATGGTTGAAATTTCTGGGGTAAATAGTGATAAAAATAAGGGCTTAAGATATTTGATACACACAGGACAGTTTGAAGGTAAGAGAGACGGATGAAAGAAACGCCCAACCTAACCTACCTAGCGAGCTTAAGCGAATAGATGACTGAAATTTGAGAGATATAGCAAAAAGACAAAATTATTAAGAACTATAAAGGTGAGGAAATTGTGAAGAGGCGTGATCACTATTGTCCTGAAAACACGGAACATAGAAATAAGATCTCATGCCCTTTCCATAAAAGATAAACTAGCAAGTGACTTTATCTAAACTTATTTATAAATTGAACTTTGTGTGTGTGTGTGTGTGTGTGTGTGTGTGTGTGTGTGTGTATCCGTTACCTATATACTCTGAAACGGCTGAACCAATTTTCTTGAAAATTTACACAGTTGTACTATAAGTGTCTGCGAGTGTTCTTAGCTAGGTTTTGTGCCGAGGTACCCCTGATAAATCTCGTGTGTGTGTGTGTGTGTGTGTGTGTGTGTGTGTCTCTCTCTCTCTCTCTGTGTCCGTTACCTATAGACTCTGAAACGGCTGAAACGATTTTCTTGAAAATTTACAGTTGTAGTATAAGCGTCTGCGAGTGTTCTTAGCTAGGTTTTGTACCCCCGATAAATATCGAAAATCGATAACCGAAAAAATCGGGTTAGAGAAGGAGTGGTCCGATTTTAATCAAATTTTATACACTCATAGACAAAGGCATAAGAAACGATATTCAGAAGTTTCAAGGTTGCAGTTCTTACAATAGTGCAGAAAATCGATAACACACACACACACACACACATATATATATATATATTATATATATATATATATATATATACAAGGCAAGATGTTTGTGTGTGTGTCTGTTTATCTGCCTGTATGTCTATTTTTTCAGTCCATTTATTTTAGTCTTTGCTTCGGGTTTGGCTCTAAGTAGGTATAATTGTAGTTCTTAGTCTCAGCTATGATACCATTTACTCAGAGGATTTATTTAGCCATCAAAATTAAGTTTACGACGAAAAAAACTTATTTGATATCGATACCAAAAAATTAAAATTTGACTTACATCCATTTTTCTTTCAGTCTACGGTTTCGCTTTAACTGGAAACAAATTGCTTTTTAGTCTTTCGTGCCAACGTCCAAACAGCCTGAGCTCCAGGACCATGGATTAGTTTTAAAGCTTTCATTACACCCGAGCAACGCCGGGCTATACTGCTAGTATTCATATAAATGATTATATTGAAAATAAGATTGAGAAGCCAGACTTCAAATTTTAACAAATTAAAGATAGATTTTTACCATTTAATTTTAGGCTTTTAGTGAGATTTGAAAAAAAGCCGTATCAAAGATATAGGTAGGAAGATTATGTACCGTCAAGCTTTCAGCTGGGGAAGGCTTGTCTGCTTCGAAAATCATTGTTCAAAATCCTTTTTTTTTATCGATAGTTGATGAGTACTTTAAGTTTCCCGTTTGTGTTGCATACATGATTAAATTTTAATTTGTTTGAGTGACTTTCACGATATAGGCAACACGGCACCAGGAAAATATTAACGAAATAGCTTATTTGACCAATTATTACTGTGTATGGCAGTGAGGGCTGTAGCATTTTTTCCTTAGAACCTCATATTTGTCATATTCACGACGTTTCGGCGTTTCCGGAGGCTCAATGCCTAGAATTTAAACGAAACACTCAACGCCTACAATTTAAACGAAACACTCAACGTCTACAATTTAAACGGTGACTAAAGCCTAGTATTAAAATGAAAGACTCAACGCCTAGAATTTAAACGGAGACTAAACGCCTAAAATTTAAACTGTGACTAAACGGACTACGCATTCAACCGGAGATTAAATATAGAAAATTCTATGCGATACTAAATGATTAAAATTTTAACGGCGAGCGATTGTGTAGCTTTTAAGAATTTAATCTGAGATTAATGGACAATGTGCGGATATGGAAAATACAAGAAAAGTATTCCTATCGACAGAAGTTTTGTTAGAAACACAGTCTACTGAACTGTTGTGTAATAATCATTCTCTTATAAAGCAGTGCATGTTGGAGAATCTCTTCTCAGTTGAAGAGGTACCGTCAGCAAATACGTAATTCTGCAGAAGGTTCTCAGAATACCATGGATGAAGCACGTTAGCAATGACGAAGTTTGAAGGAACATAGAAAAAAGAACACTTGTACTTAAAATCAACAACAAAAAATCGGAAACTACTTGGAAATAATGAGGAAAGAGTGCTTGGAGAAATGACACTTTTTTTTTTAATCATTTCACCCCGAGCAAGGCGGAAACGCCACTGATGTGCAGGGGGCTACATAAATGTAAAAAGATTAATTAGAAAAGAGTGAGGAGTACAAGCTAGTTAGAAAGGAACAATAGAAAGCTGAGAAAGAAGGTGCGATGACAGATACATAGGAGGAGAGAAAGGGAAGGTTATACAGGGGAGGGGAGAGAGCTAGAGGCCAGTGGTTAGTAGATGAGTATTAACTTTGCATTTAAATTTCTGGAGGTTGTAGCCGTCAGGAAAGCAAGAATACGGGAGCGAGTTCCACAGGCGGGAAGTGCGAGAGAGGAAGCTGCAGGAGTAGAATTGTCGTCTGCATTTGGCTAACCTGACTGTGAATGGGTGGGACCCAGTTGCCAGTCTGGTTGCACGGGTAAACACCTGTTGAGGAGGCATCAGTGACTTAAGCTCATCCGAGCAGAAACCATGAAAATATTTATAGAAGAGACAAAGGGAGGCCACATTTCGACGATGGGGAAGTGGCTGCAGTCGAGCCCCCAGATCAGTACCTATTACATTACAGACTCTCCTTTGGAGCCTGTCAAGAACACTGAGGAGAACGGCAGGGGCACCTGACCATAAATGGCAGCAGTACTCCATGCACGGACGGATGGTTGACTTGTATATATGCAGGATGGATTCAGGTGGAAAAAACATCCTGGATCGACATAGTGACCCAACCTTCTTAGCAGTAGATTTTACAGGAAATATTGAAGGCAAGAGTGACAGGAGACAAAACGAGCTTGTGTAAATAGATAGCAGAACAAGGATTGGGAGAAAAATTAAGATGAATATTGTTTACAGCAAGAAAGGATAAGAAGTTGTGGAGAGTCGTGATCGCCTACTTCATAAAATAGCACGGTAAATAAAAGCCACCAATGCAAAGACTTTTAAAAGTTCTGCATGACGCTCTTTCGTAATTTAACAAAATAAAAATATGGCTTCCTTTTATTTTCTTTTAATATACAAATACCGTTAAAAATCGATCGATGTTAACTGGTCATCAACATTAAAAATTATCACATTCATTAGGTCAACAAGGGATCATCTAGTTAAGTTAATTATACTTTCATTAGAATTTATCGATCAAATGGACTTCGCTTAAATATTAATATGATTTTTCGGATTCATCTAGTTCAAAATTATCGTTAAAGAGCGCATAATTTAATTGCTTTAATTTCAAAAAGAGTTATCGGTATTATAATTTATCCTTGATTATTTAATATCTTATAATTAGAGATTTAATTCTGTCATAGTTTCGGAAAGAAAAAAAATTTGGCCAATTTTTTTTTTTTTTACATTATTTTTTTATTAATTTGCCTGAAGAAGACTTGTAAGAGTGAACGTTGAGAAGAGAAATATCAGATAATTTTTCCGTCGATTAAAGTGAGAAGTTAATTATCATAGATAAGGCAGCCCTTTAAACTGTTCTGCTTTTCTGTCTATATTTCTGAGTTGAGATATTGTAACTTTACATGATTTGGACTGTTGTCCTTATCTTTGTTATCATGTTCACAACGTTTCGGCCGTTGTAATCTCCGGCCTTCTTCGGGATATATCTATATTTCTGAGATGAGGTATTGTGACTATTTACATTATTCGGACTGTTGTCCTCATTTTGGTTGTCATGTTCACAACGTCTCTGCCGCTGTATGCTCCAGCCTTCTTCAAGTGATTGGAATTTCCTCAAAGACTCATGGTATAGTGCATAAAAGCGTTAGCTGAAGTTCAATCCCTGACCACAACAGAGTTGAACAAAAAACTTGGATTGTTGGGTTAAAGAAAATAACTGAAACTAAGAAATCCGGAAGAGGGATAACATATGGAACTAGAACAATTTACCCGGTTGACGAAATAAAGGATTCGGTTCGAAATTCCAATCACCTAAAAAAGAAGGACGGAGCGTACAATAGAAACGCCGAAACGTCATGAATATGACAAATGTGAGGTTCTATAGCCTTTGATGGTCTAGAAGAAGGAAAGAATTTGTATTTAAACTAACGTAGTTGTATGTGTGGTGTGTGAATATAGATTTTATGCTATGTAACAAATTCTTTTAGATGGCTGTGAATGAAAAAACTTCAGAGACGAAGATCTACAGAAAGATGCTGAGAAAACCCTAGACAGATAATGTAAGCCACAAAGAAGTTCTAAGGAAAATGGAAACAAAAAGAACACTTGAACTTCGAATCAGAAAACGCAAGTCGAAATTTCTAGGACACATAATGAGGAAAGAGGGCTTTGAGAATTTAACACTCGCGGAAATATTGGAGGCAAGATGGAAAGAGAGAAACAGCGAGTAATCTATATACTTGCGTAAATGGATAGCAGAGACAAGAGTGGGAAGGATAGTAAAACCATTCTTCTTTTATGTGCCATGTCCCTTTAAGACCTAGGCGATCATGGCCTTCCACGTCTCCCTATCCCTGGTGGCTCTTAAGATGCTTTCTCCTGTTAGCCCACCCAAACCCCACTCTGCCATCCATCTGCTCTGGCTCGTCGAATATGTTAATCCGCTGCTTTCCTGTCTCTATTTTCCTCTATCTGACCTGTGAGTATCAGATTCTTCAAGCCCTCCTTCCTCAATACATGTCCCAAGAACTTAAGTTGTATTTTCCTGATGCTCAGTATTCATTTTCTTTTCGTTTCCATCCTTTCCAAAACCTCATCATTGCTCACATCATTTCCGCAGCATCATTTCAGAACCACAGATTGCGAAAAATCTACAAAAATTAGAAAAATGTGGATCGCTTAAGCCCTGAAAAGACATGCCGCAATTTATGTATAATTGTATTTGAAAGTATATTTTATGGCGAGAATAAAGAACTATTATCATTTTTTTACGAAATAAACTATTTATCATAGACTCGAGAGAACTGCTAAAATTTACCTTACATGTAAGCATAGGCTTACATAAGAGCGAATAGAACTGGTTGAGAATGGAGTAAAAATATTGTGTAGCGCCTACATTTTTGGTTCTTAACTAGATTTGAACACCGAACATTGGCGATGAAAAATAAGCTAATACTGAAGAATAAATTAAATTCTTTTATGTGCCGTGACTCTTTAGGATACGGCTCTCCACATCTGTATTTTAATTATCAATCGCACTTCCTCTACTGCCATCCTTTTACACAAACTCGTTACTCTCGGTTTCCCTGTTGCTTTCTGTGTCTTATGAGTGTTCCATTTTCCAAGCCTTCTTTCCTCAGTAAGTATCCTAGAAATGACAGCTATCTTTTGCTGATTCCCCTTTACTTTTCTTCGCCGTTCATCTCATTTTAGACTCGTTAATAAAGGAACCTAATGGATATCGGCTCGGAACGAAAAATCGAGGAGCCGAGTTCGAATTCCAGTTGTAATTCCTTGCATTCACTTACACGCAAATACCCTTGGGAAAGGGTATCCATCTGTCTCTTCCCTCCAGTTATGAGTTAAACAACAGGACAGATTGGGTTCTATAGCCTTGGCTGGCAACCAGTCTACCGCAGTAAGTAATGGCAACCTAATTCTTCTGCCCAGTCAGTCATGTCTCTTTCGAGATATGATCACCCAAGCGTGTATCACTTATGGCACTTAACTGACTGTAACATAAACGTTGGGCTTGACTTGTTTTTTTTTTCAGCATATCCATACTTAACAGGCAATTTAATGCTAAAATCTTTATTGAGCCAGCAATGCGTCTCAAATTCACTACTAAGTTGCAATGATTAATCGAACTATCTTCGATAACCATTATGCAATGAGCTAGGTTTTTTTTCAATTTATAGTTGAAATGGCGTAATGTATCTGCTAGTTCTATGCCAATAGTTTCTTCTCTTGTATTTCTCGCAAGTGAAACTATCTTCCGGCTTCTTACATTCCAAGCAACTTTGAGCTTCAAAAATGTAAATGAAATGCTAATCGCTATCTTCAATCTTAATTCCAATTCTTGTTTTATCTTTTTTTTTATCATATTCCTACAGACTCATGAAACCCTTTGGTTTTTAGTTGTTTATTTCTTGTCTTACTTGGTGGGAAATGATTTTTAAAAAAATGGTGATCCTCAAGGGTGTAACCACTTACAAACCTGGTTTGATCATGAACACAGTTCCTCAAAGAACAGGTAAATAGTA
>JBBBDQ010001469.1:722500-855000 GCA_037127315.1 Ascarosepion bandense | reverse complement strand
TAGGTAGGTAGATAAAGTTAGGTAGGTAGATAAAGATAGGTAGGTAGATAAAGATAGGTATAGAGAGATAAAGATATATAGAGAGAGATAAAGATATATAGAGAGAGATAAAGATATATATACAGAGATAAAGATATATAGAGAGAGATAAAGATATAGATAGAGAGATAAAGATATAGATAGAGAGATAAAGATATATAGAGAGAGATAAAGATATATAGAGAGAGATAAAGATATAGATAGAGAGATAAAGATATAGATAGAGAGATAAAGATATAGATAGAGAGATAGAGAGAGAGATAGAGAGATAGATAGAGAGATAGATAGAGAGAGAGATAGAGAGATAGATAGAGAGAGAGATAGATAGAGAGATAGATAGAGAGAGAGATAGATAGAGAGAGATAGATAGAGAGAGAGATAGAGAGAGAGAGAGAGAGAGAGAGAGAGAGAGAGAGAGAGAGAGAGAGAGAGAGAGATAGAGAGAGAGAGATTACCAACCTTTAGCAGGTTATTTAAAGTTAGAAACTGTTCTTGGATGATAAGAATTTGTTAGAGATAATAATGTTTTATTGATACGTCCTACTAATTAACCTATTGGTAGGAGGAAGTAGAAATTAGTTCACATCTTTCCCTAGGATATTTTGTGTGTAAGTGAATATAAAGAACCCGAATTGAATTAGAATTAGGCTTTCTATCCACATTTCTATGCTTACAGCACCTGGTATTCCCAAGCGGTCACCTATCTAGCTACTGAACAGGTTCAACATTACTTAACTTTGGTGATCATACGAAAATCGGTCATTTAAGGACCAAATTTATATTTTTGGTACTTGAGCAAAATGTGAAACATTACTTGTATATCATTATTACTCTAAGTGTTATATTTAGTGTGTACAAGATTTTTAGCAAACACTACTGTTTTTATTAATGTCTATCGACCTAGAGTCTCAATAAATGAAATTTGCTTCCAGCTTAAGACCACTGACCGCTTCACAGTTAAAAATTCAGCCAAAAATGTTTATTCAAACATGTGTATCCACTCAATATAGTGTTAATATTGATAAGATGTAGAGCCAATTTTTAAAAAAAGTATATATATATATATATATATATATGTGTGTGTGTGCAACTGCAAATCGCCTGAACACACCACTCATAGTAGAAACTTAGGTCGCGTAATAAATCTTTTACAAATGGAAAATATTAAAATGTTCTATAATTGTATTGAACACTTTTTAATACAAATGTGCACTGGTTTAACCTTATTATGACCAGAAACTAAGTAATTAAACAATCAATATATTATATATATATATATATATATATGTGCAACTGCAAATCGCCTGAACACACCACTCATAGTAGAAACTTAGGTCGCGTAATAAATCTTTTACAAATGGAAAATATTAAAATGTTCTATAATATAATTGTATTGAACACTTTTTAATACAAATGTGCACTGGTTTAACCTTATTATGACCAGAAACTAAGTAATTAAACAATCAATATATTATATATATATATATATATATATGTGCAACTGCAAATCGCCTGAACACACCACTCATAGTAGAAACTTAGGTCGCGTAATAAATCTTTTACAAATGGAAAATATTAAAATGTTCTATAATATAATTGTATTGAACACTTTTTAATACAAATGTGCACTGGTTTAACCTTATTATGACCAGAAACTAAGTAATTAAACAATCAATATATTATATATATATATATATATATATATATGTGCGCAAATCTGAACAAACACCTCGTAGAAACCTTGGTAATAAATCTTTTACAAATGGAAAATATTAAAATGTTCCTATAATATAATTGTCTTTTTCAAATGTACTGGTTTAACCTTATTATGAAACCGAAACTTAAGGTAATTAAACAATATATTATATATATATATATATATATTGCAACTGCAAATCCGAACACACCATAAATAGAAACTTTTATCTAAATCTTTTACAAATGGAAAATATTAAAATGTTCTATAATATAATTGTATTGAACACTTTTTAATACAAATGTGCACTGGTTTAACCTTATTATGACCAGAAACTAAGTAATTAAACAATCAATATATTATATATATATATATATATATATATATATATATAATAACTTGAAATATTTAGTTTGACTTGCGTCGCCAGTAATCGGGCATCATCAGAAGAACACTTATTTGGACAAATCTAAAATAAAAATCTACATTACTGAACTAAAACATACTTTACGTTAAGCTTTTATCAGCTTTTATTATTATTTTTGTCTATCGTTGAGTTTGCACTCAATCCCAATCTTTTCAGCAAGTAGAGGTTTAGCTAGGTACCACTACGAATCGATAAAAAATCAGCATACCGTGATGAAAATATATTCCAAGTGTAATAAAACAGTTTTATCGTCGAAATCTTTGTCATTATTACGAGAAAGAATCAAAGAATCTTTTGATTTACATGTTTTACTCCTTTTTAGAACATTTTGATTTGAAAATTTTGATTAAACAACATATTTTCTTGAATCAACTGATGTACAAACTTTTATGCAGTATAGCAAATTTCAGCATCTGTTTGTGGTGACAGACATATTAATTTGGAAATTCTTACAAAAATCAAATAATTGTTAGATTTTAATCAAATTTTCAGGACTAATTCACAAGTGAAAAAAAAAAAAATTTTTTTTTTTTTTGGTAAATCTAGGTAAAACTACTTTACTTTTTTAAACTTTAGATATAATGAATTGGTTGAGGTACCTAAGTTTATCTTTTGTTTAGAATTGATTTTTCGGTTTCTTATAATGTATCAGTCCCTTGCATCTTAGTGATATTCTCGTTTTGCTTGGGGTGAATTGATAAAAATAAATTATAATTTTGTATTTTTTTTTTTTTTTTTTAGATATCCCACATTATTTTTAATTTAAAAACCAAAGGACATTTAAAAGAATGTGAGATAATAATTTCATAAATTTATTTTATTTTATTTCTATTTTTTTTTCTTTCACAACGGTAGTTAACTTCTGTTTTTTAAAATGTTTCCTTTTGATTTTTGGCATGTTAAAATAAAATTGTTCTTTTGGCGACACCATATTACTGACAAAACCCGTCAAGCTATTTTTTCAAAATGGTCTTATATTTTTTTTCATTAGTCGAATTGCATGCAATTATACATAGCATGTCTTCGTCCGCAAACCTTGACTTTGCAGACAAAGACATAAACGCCAGTTGGGAGGTTCACACTTACTTTAAATATATCTTCATCCATGTGACATTCTATAACCAAATATATAAATGCCAATGTATGTACGGTTTTTGTGTTCATTTAAATCTTCCAATAATTATTTCACTTTTTCATTAGGTGTATTTTGAGTCAGAAAGTGCATTGGATTAGCGAAAGCTAAACAAAGTATTAAGGAACAGGAAAATTCCGTTAGAAACAAAGGGAAATAATGCTGAACTGAACAACGGTCCTCCTGCTAGACAATCTCAAGACTCGAGGCGACAGAAACGTTGAATATCCTGAACAGCGCATGTAAGTAATGAAGAAGTCTGAATGAAAATGAAAAAACAAATGACTTTTTACTTAAAATCAGAAAACGATCAACCGAAACTTTTTTGACACAAAATGAGAACAGAGGGACTGGAGAATCTGTCACTTACTAGGTATATTGAAAGTAAGAGAAACCGAGAATATAGAGCGAATAACCAACCTAACGAGCTTTAGTAAAACACCGATTAAGTTCATGACAAAAAAAAAAAAAATAAAATTTACTAAAAGCCATGAGTAACTGGAAGTTGTGGATGACTATGATCATCCACTTCCTGAAGGTAGGTTGCACCCAGAAACAGAAGAATGTAAAGCAATTTCAACAATTATGGAAAATCACGCTTGGGTAAGATTATCGAACACATTGATACCAAGAAGATAAATGTGGATGTGTGATAAATTAAACACATCGTCTCCTCCATTATTTGTTCGTATATTAACAGGTGAGAAACATACAATATGGGGTTTAAATAAAAATCCTGTCAATTACGGATTGACGTGACAGAAAAGAGTGCGACTTGCAAGAAGCATTCACCATTCTTTCGATAGGGGGATTGACGAACTACTCCGATCGTTTAACAAGAAACTCCTTTTTAAGCATTTGCTTTGATTGTTGTTACAGTCATTCCATTTTATTGTGTACGTACACGCGTCACAAAGCGCGATTAAGGCATAAATCATGAAGAAATACATTCATTTTTCTACCAGCCTGTCTCCGTGATCTCCTAAAAATAGAAGGTTTGGGATATGTTCCAGAGAACTCACTGGAATTGCTGTGAGACAAGAGATAAAAAGAGGGGGCTTCCGTTTTACTCACGATTCATTCGCACTCTTTGACGGCTTCGTTTCAATAGGAGAGCATGCGCAGACAGTTCAAAAGCTACCAGGTGTGCAATGCCGACTTGCATAGCATTCTGGGTAAACATCGACCGTAGGCAAAGTGCTTGCACTAAAACTGATAAGCAACTAAGAGTATCGGGTGCAAAGGTCACAGAAGCTGTGACTCGGAAGTTACCCGTGAAGTCAGCATCTAGCTAAGCTGGGGCACCCAACTAGAAAATACCCGACTCATTGGCAGCAGCAAGACCTAGTAAGAAGTTAGTGCGTCAACTCACGTTTTATTTATGCTAAGTCTTTGTATTACATGATTTATGCTTTAAAATTAAAACGACCCTTCTTGCTACTAATTAGTAGTATTTTTAATGATAAACTGAGACATTGTCAATAATATTTTCCTATTAGGTTAAGCTGTAACAAATTTTTAGTTGTAACAACGGATGTATTATCCCAGCTTACCGTTCCATAAATAAACCAAACCAGGTGTTGAAAAACAGATTACATATATGATAATGTACGTTGTGGGGCAGTGGATATCGGCTCGGAACAAGAAATCGGGGAGCCGAGTTCGAATTTCAGTTAAATTCCTTGCATTCACTTACGCGCAAATACCCTTGGGAAAGGTATTAATCCGTCTCTTCCCTCCAGTTATGGGTTAAATAACAGGACATATTGGGTTCTATAGCCTTGGCTGGCAACCAGTCTACCGCAGAAAGCAATATCAACCTACTGCGGGATAATCTTCTGTCCTGTCAGTCATGTCTCTAGTCTGCCCAGTCAGACATGATCGCCCAGTATTGTATCACGTATGGCGCTTAACTGAATGATATGATAATGTTCAATGCAAAAAGCAGTGAATGGTCCTAAATAAATTTCTATAACAGATACCAAAATATGAGCTTATTGGAAGAAAGATAATATTGTGTTTGTGGTAGGAACGTCAGTGTATTTGAAATTATATGTATATTTTTGACATATTTATTTTTTTAAATAGTTTTTTTTTTCAATTGGAGTAGATAGACTAAACTATCGCCCGGTTCACACTCCATCCACGTCTATTGAACAGGTGAAGAGGCTCATCCCTTGTTTCCTGTTTAGGATGCGGTTTCCGGTTTTCTCTTTTCCAATCTCTTCACTCTTTTTACTTTTTTTCAATTGGAGTAGATAGACTAAACTATCGCCCGGTTCACACTCTACCCACCTATGAGGTGTGCCGTGCCGTTTGGGAACCACTTGTCTAAGGGAAGACCTCGTCCGTTAGTGTGTCGTAACATAATGTCTTAAGTGCCCTTCTTTTCTGAGTATGCCAGATGATATCTGATATAATTAACTAGACCCTATATACTTTCGATATAAAGGTTTTAAGTTCCTTCAGCGCAACTGATTCCACTGGAAATGTTCCCTACATTTCCATTTTCTTTAAAGACTAAAGTTCGTAAAGAAAAACGCAAATGTATGACCTAGTAGAATTTCTTATCTTTTTTTTTTTTTTGATCGTTTCACCCCAAGCCACTGATGTGCAGGAGGCTACATAAGAGAAAAAGATTAGATAGGAGGAGAATAAAGAGAAAGACAAACCAGGTTTTAGAGAAAGGCGCAAGAGAAGGATGGGATGACAGTTGCAAATATGGAGAGAAAGGAAAATATATACAGGGTGCTGTAGAAAGAACTGGAGAAAAGTGGTTAAGTGGTTAATTGCATTTAAATTCCTGGAGGTTGTAGCCGTCAGAAAAGCAAGAATATGGAAGAGAGTTCCACAGGCGGGAAGTGCGAGAAAAGAAGCTGATGGAGTAGAATTGTCGGCTGCATTTGGTTGATTTAACTGAATGGTTGGGACCCAGTTGCCAGTCTGGTTACACGAGTCAACTCATGTGGAACAGGTACCAGTGACTTAAGTTTGTCGGAACAGAAGCCATGAGAATATTTATAGAACAGACAGAGAGAAGCCACATCCCGTCAGTGAGAAAGTGGCTGGAGTTGAGCCGCCAAGTCGGTACCTATCACATTACTGATTCTTTTTTGGAGTCTGTCGAGAACACTGAAATAAACAGCGGGGGCGCCTGACCATATATGACAGCAGTATTCCATGCACGGACGGATGGTTGATTTGTATATGTGCAGGATGGATTCAAGCGGAAAAAAAACACCCTGACACGTCACAGTGATCCAGTCTTCCTAGCAGTGGATTTAGCTAATGACTCAATGTAATGGTTTCACTTGAGATCGGAAGATAGGATAAGGCCGAGGAGGCGCAGTGTATTGCTCTCAGGGAGACTCGCTTGGTTCATACTTATGGGAGGTAGGAGGGGTTGTCTGCGATGATTGCAAAACAACAGCGCCGTTTAGATGGATGTTATACTCGTCTTCTCAGAAGAGTACTTGATTTTTCATGGCGAAATCACCCAACTCTAGAAATGATATATGGAGACCTACCAGGAGTATCAACCTTAGTTCAAAAGAGACGTGTCCAGTTTGCTGGGCGTTGTGCACGTGCCACAGATGAACTTGTTTCATCGTTTGTATTATGGAGGCACCCCATCATCTCACAATCGATCTCGTAAGTTAACCTTTCCAGTCAGGATACATAGAGATACATCTATCGCCAAGGAAGACCTTACAGGAGCTATGACAAATAGGGAATACTGGAAGGGTGGAGTGAGTTCGATCTCGGTCGGGGCAGAGAATGATGATGATTATGTGATGACTGACAGACAGCAACTTCGTCTTGGACGCATTGAAATTTACAAGCCACTTCTCAAAAATGGACAGCTGACAACGCTTCATTGAAAAATAACTTAAAATAATTCTAATACAACAGAAGGTAAGAATAAACAACAGATGGTGGCATATAACAAGTTCGAAGAAAATAAAGACTGAAAGTTACAAGATTAGATTTGAGATTCTTTGACTGATAGTTTTCGTATCCTAATGGAAAAGACAGCTATCGCGAAAAAGTAGGCTTTCCAACGGAATGGGAGTCTAAATCTCATGAGAAGTTTATTTTTTCACATTCGATCCGCGCTGGATTCTCCGATCTTAGATTAACAATTCAAAAGTTGCGATGAAGAGCAACAGAAATAAGATTAAAGAAATACTAGTCAGAAATTAACAATACCATTACACATTATAAAAAATATATATAAGGAATAGTTACCAAGGTATAGGTAGAATATTTTAAAATCAGGATGTAAGTGATCATAGCTCTCCACAGATGTCTAATATCTGTGATTTGACTTGAATTATTGGGAAAGATACTGCAGTAGTTTTTTTTTTTTTTTTTTTGCTTCCGTTTACATTTCCGGATCCATTGTAGTTTTTATTTAAACTTTCTGCTGCCTAATGTCTACTCTACTCTTTAACTCATTGTTGTGATAACATAAAAATGTGAAGATCAAAGACAATCCATTTGTTTACAATATAGATTTTATTACAATTTTCTAGTAAAATTTGTGTGAAAGTGAATGCAACAAATTTAGATAGGAATTTGAACTCGGCTCGTCGATACCATTTTTCAGACTGATAACTGTTATGCTACCTGCGCATCACCATTGTCAAACTTAGAATATAACTGGCAGTTTAACCCGGTTTCATTCGGGTAGTTTAAGGAATAATAAGAATAAAAAAACATATGATGAATTTACAAAGCAGATACTTACACAACGTCCACTCTCGTCACTTTTGCTCAGACCTATGTAGAATGTCTCTATTGGATTAGGGTGTGAGGAGCAATATATATATATATATATATATATATATATATATATAGATAATAAGGGGGATGATCGATTCTATTTTATAATCAATACATAAACGGATCCCTGACTTTGTGGGGTGATAATATATATTTTTCTACCCCTAATTTTGACTTTCTAAAAAATTTCAAGGTGTCATTAGTGTTCTAAAAATTTGATCTACATCTGAGCGCAACTCGCGTCCAGCTAGACAGCAAAATGCAGGCGCTAAGTCGAATCTACAAAACAAACAAATACTTACACAACGTCCACCGTCGGCACTTTTATAGATATATATTAGAGCAACACTTTTATGAACTGTATGGTAATATTGTTTAGAAATCGCATCCTATTGATACAAACCATTAATTGCACAGGTAAAGTAACAACTAAAACACAGGTCTGAGCAAATAGTCATTGCAAATTAAGGTCTCTCGGAAAGAAAGGAATACAAGAAAACTGAATGCATGGTAATCAGTAAAAAGAGGGGCCCAAAATGCCAACTATATACTGGGGATGTATGTCCTTCAATATGGCAGCGAATGCTAGACAATCTCATCAAAGATCAAGAAAGGACTTGAAGCAACCGAAATGTGTTTCAATAGAAGGATGCTGAGAATACCATGGACTGAATATTGTTACCAATGAGGAGGTTTTGGAAACGAAAAGAAACTGATATTTAACATCAGAAACAGACAGCTGAAGTTTCTGTGACATATGAGGAAATTGGGCTTGGAGAATCTGATACTCACAGGATAGAGAGAAAAAAAGAGAAACAAGGGAAAACAACACATGACATGGGCTTGAGCAAATAGATAGCAGATCAGGGTTTAACAAGAGAAAGGGTGTTAAGAGCTACAAGGGATAGGGAGATGTTAAGGACCATAAACGCCTATGTCCTGAAGGGGCACGGCATACAGAAGAAGGAAAAACAAATGACATAAAAATGTTGATCATTTCCAACAGTGAAGATTAAAGACAATGATCCATTTGTTTGCAATAGAGTTATTTTATTGCAAACAATCAGATGTTTGTAATAGGAAATAATCCTAAAGAAAAAAAAAATCAAAAATATTTTAAAAGATAAAAATACAAAAATTAATGAAAATATCAAAATATAACGATTATACAATATTTTACTATTGTAAAATTTTCGAAAAATAAGAAAAACAATTTTAATAGAAAGTTGTTTTTAAAAAATGAGAAAATGTTTTTAAAAAATAGAAAATATATTTGACAAAATGTAAAAAATTAAAATTAAAATGCAAAAAAGTTTTTTGAAAAAGTAACAGTTTTTACAAATGTAAAAAATATTTTTACAACTGTAAAAGTTTTTTTAAAATATTGAAAAATTATAAGAAAAATCAGTTATTTACAATCGTAGACAAAAATAAAAAAAATTAAAATGTGTAAAAAATGTAAAAAATTTTTAAAAATAATTATAAAATTATAAGAATATTTTTCATATTTGTTTGAAAAATTTTATAATCGTAACCAAAACTAAATTGTTTAATATTAATTTGGTTTCATTATTAAAATAAATAAATAAATAAATATGTCGACAAACTGAAAAAGTGAAAGATCTTGTCAAATAAAAACGTCACGTTCCTAATTACAAAAAGCAGCAAGTGTCAAAAGTGAATGAAATAGAAGAACAGGATTATTCATGTACACGTTTAAGAATCTCTGGGCATTGTCAATTTGCGGATGGTGTTAGAGTGGGTTTAAGAAAGAAAAATTGTTGCTTTTTTTATATTTTAACAAGGAATAGAGAAGAAACGGGAGAGGGAGAAACTGAAGCATAAAAATAAGTCGTGAAAGCTGAAAGGAAACTTAAAGGGAAAGAAATTAGAAAAACAAAGCTAATGTTGAGGCTTTTGTGTAAAGTCAAATAAATCAAGGTGTTTAGAGTAGGAATGTGTGCTTGTAAAATAATGAAGAATTTGAGCAAAATAATTTAAAAAATGTTTATATCTGTAATATACCAGGGTCTTAAAGTGGAATACCGTTTTTTATTTGAAAATGTTTGTAGAACTACTTTTTTTTTTCGTCCATTTTTTCGCCTTTGAGAAATAGAAATTCGTTGAATGATTTGCAAATATAGAAAAAATAGTACCTTTTTATTTTAAATAGGAAAATTAGTGTGTGTGTGATGTAAAGGAATATCTGCAACAGAGTCGATTTTTTTTATCAAAGACGTGTTTAACTGGAGAAAGCTTATGTTTTCATTAGCATGATCAGTTTTAACGTTTAGTGTACATTGATGATGACAATGAGCGAAAGGCATCTTTGATAAAAAATATTTTCCACTGTCTTTATATATATATATATATATATATATATATATATGCCATCCACATACAAGCCTGTTTTGCTGTACCACAGCTCATCAGTGTGGCTAGACATCCACTTGCTTCTGGCCAGGATTGAAACTCGACCGGTTTGGTGTCAGTCGAAGTCGCTAACCCCTAAACTATAGGTATATATATATATATATATATATATATATATATATATATATAGATAGATGTGTGTGCGTGTGTGTATTAAGTTGATGTGATCTTAAACTTTCGACAGCTCAAGAAAGCAGTTCATGTAGGAGAAGGTAAACCTTGATTTTAAACCTCTGCTGCCTTACAGTCATATCCAAAATACGGAAAAGGCTATGGAATCAAATTCAGACAGAAATCATTGAGTAATAGACGAGTCATTGCATTATTTTGTCTTGAATGTCACTATAAACTACAACTGTGAGATGGAAGGGAATGTTAACTAGAGCCGGCAAAAAAAAACCCTAACTGAACAATTCATTTACTGAATTATATTTACAACAGTCCAATACCAAGAAGCAAGTAATATGAAAATAGCAATGAAATATAAATAGAAAAATAGGCATGTTATAACGTATCCTCTGGTGTATATGTGTATATATATATATATATATATATATATATATATATAGCTATAAACGTTAGTTTTATTAGGTATATATATTTTAGTTAACGTCAGTTATTGTCAACAGCAATGTAGAATTTTTTTTAATTATTAAAAAAACCTGTAATAACTGTAAAATAAACTCAACTGGCCATGATATCGAGAAGTCCTTACTAAAGAATAATGAATTTCCAGGTAGGAATAGAAACTGTATTCCTGTTTTTTTTGTTTTTTTGTTGGCGTTGGGGTGGGACCACTCTTGTAGCCGAAGCGTGCTCTACCAATTAGGCAATGAGAAAGTAAGATCAGATAATTAAAAAATTTTGCTTTTTTTTTTTTTTTTTCTAATAACAATTCTTTAATGGATATTTAAAAACATATTTCAGATTGTAGGATTATCGGCCCGACTTGTTGCTGATTAACTTCGACGATGAAACAGAACCAATGTTTTCAGTGTTATCTCAATTAGGTTTGTTTTCTCTTATGGAAATAAAGAATACAGTTTCGTTTCCTGTCAGAACGCACATTTTTAGCAATTTCTCG
The DNA here is from genome assembly GCA_037127315.1 of Ascarosepion bandense. Classification (NCBI taxonomy): domain Eukaryota; kingdom Metazoa; phylum Mollusca; class Cephalopoda; order Sepiida; family Sepiidae; genus Ascarosepion; species Ascarosepion bandense. Next base: position 843,404 of record JBBBDQ010001469.1, on the reverse strand, counting down.
ATTTCTAAATCACCTAACAATTACTTCTCTGTTTAAAACAAGGCAAAGGTCAACCCAAACACGCATACTCATTAAAATTGCGTTCATAGAAAGAACAAATAATGTTAATAAAAAATGATTATTTACACTATTTATATTGAGAGTATTATCCTATGTTTGTTGTTACAACGTTTCGGCCGTTGTGCTCTTCGGCCTTCATCCGTTGTATATCGATTCGAGTAGTCTTAACCTTATCAACAGTCAGGTTAGGTTTAAGGCTCCAAGTTCTCCATAGAAAGCTGTCCTACTAGACAATAAACTTGTGGGTTAAAGCATTACTTCTTGAATATGACACAGTAACTGCGAGTTTACTCTCTTGGTCGGGCAATGTGCGCTCAGTGGTAACATGGCGAACAGTACTAAAAATAAGAACTAGACAAGATATCTCTAGATGTAGGCAGTGTTAAGATTTCAGTTAAGAATTCTCTGTGTGTATTCCGAATCGATATACACCTGATGAAGGCCGAAACGTTATACTAACAACAAGGATGAGGATACTAGTCAGAATATAAGTAGTGTAAATAATATTTCATCACCCCAGAAATTCAGACGGAAATTTTAAAAATAATTGTAATATATATATATATATATATATATATATATATATATATACACTACAGGCCATAATTATTAAGCTACCCCAGCTTTTTAAAAAAAATAATGTAGCTCATACTATTTTTAATATTTACTGTCATATGGATAATTCTGAATGAAAATAGAATGGTTCTTCTTTAATACTGCACAATAATATGAGCATCAAATGAACTGTTCTGGTGTCCAGTTTTTGTGCTCTCTTCCCCATGTTAGTCTCTTATTGGCTGGCCGAAGCAAAGGCCTCCTGGCTGCCTTGCAAAATTTTGCAAAGTAATAACAAAAGAACCATTCTTCTTTTAACTTAGAATTATCTACTTGGCAATAATAACTAAAACTATTATGAAATACATCATTTTTTAAAAAACTGGGGTGGCCTAATAATTATGGCTGTTATATATGTATATATATATATATATGTGTGTGTGTGTGTGTGTGTTTCGGCAGCAGTTTTTCTTGAATACATGTTTTATTAAAGAAAAATAATAGTTTTTTATTTTATTTTTAGAGAAAGCACTTTCTGTATTCGTTGAACGTAGATGTGTATACATTTAAAAGGATTAGTTTACGATCTCGCTCTTTCGACATCAAAAGCCCATGTGTATCGTCTTCAATCAAACTTAATGTAAATAATGTATGCATGTTTAATCTTTCATTATATAGTCAATATGTGTCTACATGCATATTTAAGCATTAATTACAAAGCTTTAAAAAGCCAACACATACGATAGGCAAAGCAAACAAAAAAAAAACCAAAAAAAAACAAAAAAAATATAAACAAACAAACAAAACAAAATAAAACATTTAAAAAAATTCAAAAACAAAAACAAAGAAAAAACATAACGGATGTGAACAAATGTGTGAAACTAGTCGTGGTCAACAGAGACACCACTTGACCCATGGTGAACACTTCCGGTGATTTTTTTTAAAATACTTATAGCAAGGGAACAGCAGGGGGTGGTGATAGATTAAGGGTGGTTGAATAAATGGCTTGATGGTAGGGTATTTGGATGAAAGGGAAGAAATGAATAGATGGACAGGGCTGGATGGAGGGGAAATGTCAGGCTTCCGCTGTTTAGTGCTGCAAGCTGGTTCAGTTGAGTCAATGTCGCGTTTTTGTCAAAAGCTGTCAACAGTCGAATTGTCTTTAAAGTTTTGTCGTTTAGTTCATTAAAAATTATTGAGAACAATCACAAGTAAATATCAAATAAACCGACTGAGCATTTCATTAGATTTATTTTATCCGATTACGGTTCAGATAATCTAGATTCACTAATTCTTATTTTTAAGCCGAAAGAAGACGATAAAATGATATTAGAATAAAAACAAAGATTCTTTTGTATTTCGGTTTCCGTCAAAACTTTTCATTACTTTTCTTATGCTAATAATTATTTTCTAATTTTTCCGAATAAGTCTTAACCATATTTCGGAATTATGATTTAAATGTTTGCAAAAGACGTGTCCGTAGTTTAACTGTTATTAGCACGAAAAGTGAAACCGAAAATCATTGCGTTCACTTTTGCACAAATACAATTGAAGAAAATATGAATCCATATCTTCTTTTATCTACCCACCGTCCCAAAATAAGCTAAATAGCATAGCAGACTGGGCTCTTTAGCCTTGGTTGGTAACTAGACTAGAAGAAGAACAATGCAATTTAAAATCAGTTGGGCGTAGCGCTAGTAATTTCACTTCATAAAAACCTACTTGTAATGTAAACAACAGCAGTAACATTAAACTGTGAGGCTGTGGGTCCCATTCACGACAAGAGGAACAAAATGGACAATTTAATCATTTTTATATTTTATGTGTGTGTCGAAATGTAAATAAGTTTTCCAGATTAACGCGTATTTTTAGCTATTTTTTTAATACCATGTCTTCTCAACGCTCTCCTTACATTCTCTTTTGTTTTGTTTTTCTTTACACTAGTGCTCCTTAGGTACGAATTTGCACGAGATACTAGATTAACAACTAGGTCCCACTTTCTTACAGTGAAACTGATACGATGTAACCGCAATTTCTACTCCAACAGTTTCTTTTCTCGCACTTCCCGCCTGTGGAATTCCCTTCCACATGATTGCTTCCCCGACAGCTACAATCTCCAGGAGTTTAAATGTAAGGTTCAACAAACACCTAACACACTAACTCGCATCCATTCTCTCAAACACTCTTCCCATCTGCCCAACCCTCGGCCTCGGTATCCTTACCCGTCTATCACTCTCCTTCTGACATTTCCTATATCTAACCACTCTTTCTCTTCACCTTCCCCTATGTAACCTCCTGCGCAATAGTGGCAGTGGAATGCTTGGGGTGAAATGATTAAAAAAAAAAAAAAAAAAAAGAAAAAAAAAAAAAGAAAACTGTAAATTGCAATCCATTTTTGGGATAGTGGAGTAGGTTACTCCATTGACTTTTCTTAGATTGTGAATTTCGAGTAATCCTTCTCTAAGACTGGCTGCCAACCAGGGCCGGAAGGACTAGTTTACCCTGATATTTTAACTATATTTTTATGCTTTTCTTAAGGCTATTTTTTTAATGAACGCAAAACAATAGACCGATATTTGCAAACACATTGTTACGTTACTGACACCATACATCCGAATTTTTACTATATAATGCTCAATAGAGTTTATTAACAAGGCTAACTTCTAAATTTATATATATATATATATATATATATATATATATATATATACACACAATCCTACGTTGATAGTACGACTGACATTTATACATTACACAATCATCCGGTACATATTATAAATGAGCTTCTTTCTAATGTGCTACCGACGTAGGATAATATATTTATTAATATATAATTAACAGCTCTGTTTATTAGCACATGAATAATATTTTTACATATGTGCGTATACTGAGTGTATACACACACACACACATTATATATAGTGTGTGTGTGTGTACGCGAGTGCGTCTTAGAGGTTAGTAGTGTTTTTGTTATATCTTTAAATTTAGCTTTATGTCGAGAAGAGAATGTCATTTTGTATTTTAATCAATGACGTTTTTTTTTGTTTGTTCTTTTTTAATTCAAATTTAGCACTCGTCCGAATTACAATATAATTTTAAATAACGAACAACTAATCCTGGATAAAGAAACTGGTTTAATGATGTAAAACCAAAAAAAGTTGACAAAAAGAAAACAAACGAACCCCACTCTTAACTGAAGCACAAAATTCAGATTTTAGTGAATTTAGAAATAACAAAAACATTGAATTCGGAAAAGCAATTCATACATTTTCTTACTTTAAATCATGACAGATGACTTCGTATAAATATAACCTATTCTTAACAATAAAAGTAAATTAAAAATAAATAAATATAAAACAAAAGTCCTCCTGAGACACAGATGTATAAATAAACTAATTACAGCCAATAACATCGAGATCAGATCCATCAAATCACAAAATTGTTGGTACGAAAACGGCTACTAATACACAAATGTAAACATTTATAAATAACAGAATTAACGGATTTGTGTGTGTGTGTGTGTGTGTGTGTGCATTTAAAAGTTTTAGTGAATTACATTTTCTTATCCGAAATACCTTTATTGCTGTAAACGTTATTTTAGTGGTCACCCATATTTGAACGAATGTTCCGTCTTATTTTTATGATAAAACAGAGCGTCTACTGAAATACGGGTATCTACTAAAATAATGTTTATATATATATATATATATATATATATATATATATATAGGGCATTTGGTCTGATTTTCAACACACCCTCATTATATATAACTCATAGCCAAGGGATGATTAATCATTTTCTTTTTTACATAAGAAAATTTATTTTCACTATAATGCACTTTCTTTTTAAAGCATACAATGCCGTAGTGAATATTAATAATATAATTCGAACATTATACAGTGAAAACTTCAGATTGAAAATCTAATAAATACGCTTCAGAAACAATCTTATAGATATATATATATATATATATATATATATATATATATAAAGCAAAACGTAACGCACCATAACAGTGATGGAAGTCATTGGTAAAAATTGTGTTGTGCACATGTTATTTCGTTTGTGTTTTCTTGGGGAATGAGAGAACACAAGGACAACAAGAACAACAGCAAAAAATGAAATAAAATAAAAATTAAATATTCTTATGATTAGAGTGAACGAGTATTTCACAAAACGCCACGATTCACTGCTTCGACCCTCCCGCCCTTGCATCTGCCAGCGGCTCGACCCGCACCTGGCTGCACATGGCAATAGATTCACCAAAATGTCAAACTTTAAAAGATTACAATTAATATGTTTTTCTAATGTCTTCATTTTTTAAATCTTTTTTCTCATTTCTTCCTTTTTTTTTTTCTTGAATTAAGTTCAGTACCGAGTGGCGAATATCTGTTCCATTCAATTGCGTTCAAACCTGAAACAGACGGACACCACTATTATATTTACACACACACTATCACAGATTATTGAACACTTTTACTCATAATATACATGACTTTAAAACTATACTTTGATCACACACACAAATATACATATAGATATACATATATATATATACCTTTGTTCATACACACACATATATATATATCTTTGTTCATACACACACATATATATATATATATATGTGTGTGTGTTTTGAACAATGATATATATATGTGTGTGTTTTGAATAAAGATATATATATATATATGTGAGTGTGTGTTTTGAACAAACATATATATATATATATATATATATCTTTAATCATACACACACACCTATATATAATCGCACACACACACACACATATATATATATATGATCTCACACACACATATAATCTCACACACACACACAAATATATATAATCTCACACACACACACACAAATATATATAATCTCACACACACACACACAAATATATATAATCTCACACACACACACAAATATATATAATCTCACACACACACACACACACAAATATATATAATCTCACACACACACACACACACAAATATATATAATCTCACACACACACACACACACAAATATATATAATCTCACACACACACACACACAAATATATATAATCTCACACACACACACAAATATATATAATCTCACACACACACACACAAATATATATAATCTCACACACACACACACACAAATATATATAATCTCACACACACACACACACAAATATATATAATCTCACACACACACACACACACAAATATATATAATCTCACACACACACACACACAAATATATATAATCTCACACACACACACACACACACAAATATATATAATCTCACACACACACACAAATATATATAATCTCACACACACAAATATATATAATCTCACACACACACACACACAAATATATATAATCTCACACACACACACACACACAAATATATATAATCTCTCACACACACACACACACAAATATATATAATCTCTCACACACACACACACAAATATATATAATCTCACACACACCCACACACAAATATATATAATCTCACACACCCACCCACACACAAATATATATAATCTCACACACACCCACACACAAATATATATAATCTCACACACACACACACAAATATATATAATCTCACACACACACAAATATATATAATCTCACACACTCACAAATATATAATCTCACACACACAAATATATATAATCTCACACACGCACACACATAAATATGATCACACTTTTTACCATTGACACACACACGCACATATATATGATCAGAAACACACACTATATATATGTGTGATCATAAGCACATATATGATCACACGCACATACACAAATTATCACACACACATATTTAATCACAAGCACGCACATACACATTTGATCATACACACAAAATATTGTGTGTGTGTGTGTGTGTCTAAACATTCAGTAATCTCTTTATTCAAGCGTAGAAACTGGAAATAGTCGTCATGGGATACCGATTATGTGTGGTTGATTTTTTTTTTTTTTTTATCTCTATTAACTTTTTGAAGGTTATGTAATGACAGAAAATATTTTAGGAGTGAAGTAATCTTTAGAAGATAATATTTCTTTTTCTGATGCCGGCCCTACTTTTTAAACCATAGCTGAGGAGAAGAGTATGTATAATCACCGAAGTTCAACATCGAGCATGGTCAATCGTTAGATAGATGACTGCTTGGGAATACCAGGTGTTGTAAGCTTGGATGTTAATGGGTAACGGTCGGAATTTGATATCGGATAGCCGAGTTCTAATTCGTTAGATTTACTTACTAGCAAATACCTATGCGAGTTGGGTTAGGAATTTGCCTCTTCTTCCAGTAGGTATGGGTTTATTAGTAAGACTTGGATCAGTTAATCATTATCTCCGAGAAATACTTACAATCTGGCTTTAAATAACCCGCAAACGTTTGGTAAACTGTTAAATAACAAATGAAATCAATATCAGTCTATATACCTACATATGTATAGATGTTGGTAGCTACTTACAAATGTAGATTTGTGTATGCAGCCGTAGTTTGTAAATTTGGACTAAACTATTTTCAACTAGTGTTTTCACCTTCGCTCTAAAAATTGAGGTAAGTGACAGCAAACCTCCTCGGGTAACTAGTAACTTTATTTTATTTTTGCACAGCTTATGAGTTACTATTAAATATTAAGCGACATCCTGCAGACTTGGGTGTCCGTTATTTTTCTGATTGTTCGTACAGTACCAAATAAACAGAACTTCTGCAACACTTAAATCTTAACGATATTTCTAATGCATTCAACCAAGGCAATTTTCTCTTACATTATTACTATTATTATCATCGTATTATTAATGTTGTATCATTATTATATATTATATTAATATTGTATTATATTAAAATATTTATACTGATATGCCGTTTCAAATGACGGCAACAGATATATATATATATATATATATATATATTGATGTACCTACTGTTGAGTAACTTACATTGAGACATAAGAAAAAATACAAACTTGAGCGTGACAGAAGGAAGTTTACAGATATATATATATATATATATATATATATATATATGAATAAAATAAGTAAAGACCAAATAGGAAAAAATATGGCTTTAATCTAACACGTTTCAATTATACAAAGCTTCTTCAGTGATTTAATAAAAACGAATGATTTAAAAATCCGAGAGACAGTATTCCTAAAAGAAGCTATTTGAGACTATACCTCATTTTAAAATACTGTTTCTCGGATTTTTAAATCATTAAATCATTCATTCCTATTAAATCAATGAAAAAATTTGTTAAAAGTGAAGCGTGTTAGATTAAAGACACTTTTTTCCGACTTGTTCTTTACTTATTCTATACAACTTGTCGGATTCCGATCCATATATTCAACTCTATATATATATATATATATATATATATATATATATTTTCCTACTATCATACTTAAGAGTTTGTATTTCTACACAGAAATACACAATGGTCTTTATTATAATAGAAAGGATATATATTTTTTTTTCTTCACTACTCGATATTATTATTATTATACAAAAAAAAATAAAATAATTAGGTACTGTTGAAGAGATTTTATAACTGGTAGTAAAGAGAAAGAACCGAGCCGACTCTCTCTCTCTCTCTCTCTCTCTGATCCTGACAGGACGGGGATAGTATATATAACACACAAATATATATCTATTAACATCAGAAAATAGTATGACCACTTAAAAATTCATGCGTTTAATTGACTTACAACTTCGTACAATTTGCCCAGTAGAAAATATGATAATTTATTCTTCGAGAAAATGCACCAGCTCTAATTGACCCGTTACAATGGTTCTCTAAATGTCCCAAATCTGAATGTTACGGCTTACTCTATCTGGAGTATACACCTAACTCACTTACAAAACCGTAGTCGTGACATCGTCGATATTAATTCATTAAAGCGGAACTTAACTGAAGCTTGGAATGCAACTCCTCTTAACGCTATCCTCAAAGATACAACCTCCTAGTTACCGCACTTACAACTTTGTGCCGAAAATTCAGGCAAACATTTCAAACATCTACAATAACTGATCAGTTTATTCATAATAGCTAAATAAACTTCTTTCTGAAATTATCGTTTTTACTGGGAACCCTGTAGTTGTGACATCAGTATAAATAACTAATTGGGAACTATTCTTTAGTAAAGTTCTTTTGTTTCACCTGCAAAACTTTCTGGAAATAATTATAATAAATGATTAAACAATTCGAATAGAACAGACGGTGTTACATATTTCAACAGTAAAACGGTGAAACCAATCTACGAGGTAAAAAGAGTGGAAAATGTATTCTTTTAGAAAATGCACCAGATCTAGTTGGTTCATCTCAGTAGCCCTGTAAAAGCCCATATCTGAATGTTACTGTATCTGGTGTATACATCAAACTCACTTGCAAAACAGTACTCGTAACATCGTTGATATTGATTCATTGAAGGCTGAGTTTTGTTTAACGGCATATCAACCTCTATGGTTTTAATGCCAAAAAGGTTGGGTCTTAAGATATTTTTTTAATGTTCAGTTGTAGTGACAAGGTTGATTTTGATGAAAAATTTATTTATTTTAGAAAACTGAAGATGTCTTCTAGTTTTGTATTAAAAATATATTGCTCGTAATAATTTTTTCCATTCAAATATGTATTATGGCAGTAATTCTTTTCCTTCAAAAATGTGTTATGGTAATATTTTTTCCCTTCAAAAATGTATATAATTCTATAAAAGTCTACTTTTATGTATATATTTCCATAAAAGTTTTTTATACTTAACAATTCACGGTCCTGGGTATCACGCTCCTAATCATTCAACAATGCATGTAATGAAGTTCCTCATGACACTATCTGCAAAGCTACTGCCTCCTGGTTACCACGCTTACAACTTTATCATGAACATTCAGGCAAATACTTCGAATATCTACGGTGATTGTTCAGTTTGTGCATAAATAAATTTCTTTCTGAATTTACCGCTTTTTAGTGGGCACCCTGTGATATTTTCTGGTCACAAATATCGCATATACGTTTTAAAATTAATATTATTTTCTGTCTTTCCAAAAATAGAAATAATTATAAAGAACTAGCAGTATAGACCCGCGTTGCTAGGGTGTAATGGAAGCTTTAAAACTAATCCATGGTCCTGGAGCTCAGACTCTTCGGACACTGGCACGAAACACTAAAAAGCAATAGTTGTTTCCAGTTAAAGCGAAACCGTAGACTGAAAGAAAAATGAATGGATGTAAGTCAAATTTTGATTTCCTGGTATAGATATCAAATAAGTGTTTTTCGTCGTAAACAGAATTTTGAAGGCTAAGTAAGTCCTCTGAATAAATGGTATCATAGCTGAGACTAAGAACTACAATTATACCTACTTAGAGCCAAACCCGAAGCAAAAACTAAAATAAAAGTACTGGAACAAATACAGACATACAGGCAGATAAACAGACACACATACAAACATCTTGACATATATATATATATATTATCGATTTTCTGCACTATTGTAAGAATTGCAACCTTGAAACTTCTGAATATCGTTTCTTATGTCTTTGTCTATGAGTGTATCAAATTTGATTAGAATCGGACCACTCCTTCTATATCCCGATTTTTTCGATTATCGATATTTATCGGGGGGTACCTCGACACAAAACCTAGCTAAGAACACTCGCAGACGCTTATAGTACAACTGTGTAAATTTTCAAGAAAATCAGTTCAGCCGTTTCGGAGTCTATAGATAACGGACACACACAAACAGAGACAAAGTTCTATTTATAAATAAGTTTAGATTAAACATTTTCTAGATTAGACATAATAATACGTTCTTCATTTGTGATGGAGGTCTGGAGTTTACAACTGCTGAAACGTTGTGATTATCACAACAAAGATGAGGACAACAGTCCACATGTAAACATAATTAGTATAATCAATGCTTTTTTTTTTATTTTGGGGGAGAATGCTTCTTTTATATATTTTTACGAAAGAAGGTCACCGTTATTAATATTTTCGGACACTGGCAAACTAGTAAGATATATTTCTTATGTGATCTCAGCAAATGGTCCAGACACTTAATAATCGAATATTCAATAGACACTAATGATTTGTTCTTATGAAACAAAAATAGATAAACCGGTAGAATGAGGTGAATATCAAAGCCGAATAGAATGGAAAATAATTTTAAGATAAAACGTTCGCTTGCATCTCCAACTATAGAACTTTGTTTATTAATATTTTTCTATCTTCTTGAAGTGGGTTTTATCAAAGAAATTCAATAGCGTGCTTTCTTATTTAACTATTTCTTAGTGAATAAATAACATAGCAATTAAAAATAAAGGAGAGAATTTCACTTATTCCACACATAAGTATGAGAGAAAAGACGTTTATACATTTATTTTGATTACGCATGCGCAAAGACAACACAAACACGCTCATATAGAAATGAGGTACACATCTTTTAGACCAATAGCATTATTCTACATAGATGCATATATCAGTGCGTGCATATTACATATATTGAAGAATTAATGCAAATTTTAGTACATATAGTATTATCAAAATATATATATATATATATATATATATATTAGAAGTAATACAAACTAATGGGTTGACAGTCTACTGTTTTAAGTGATTTACTTTATTAAGAGTGCTCGATACTTAGTAGGGCATTAAACTATGTTTTTATTTTAAAGTTATAATATATATATATATATATATATATATATATATATTAAATTCAAAAAAGAAATACCAAAAATTAGATCCTATTAATATTAAAAATGATCCAGGTGGAGGGATCGATGTAAATAGTATTATCTATTTACAGAGCCAAATCAGTTAGTCATTTAAGTGCCATATGTGATACACGCTTGGGCGATCATGTCTCGAAAGAGACATGACTGACTGGGGAGAAGATTATCCCGCTGTAGGTTGCCATTGCTTTCTGCGGTAGACTGGTTGCCAGCCAAGGTTATAGAACCCAATCTGTCCTGTTATTTAACTGGAAGAAAGAGACGGATTAATACCTTTCCCAAGGGTATTTGCGCGTAAGTGAATGTAATGAATTCAGCTGGAACTCGAACTCGGCTCCCCGATTTCTCGTTCCGAGCCGATATCCAATGCACCACAACAAATTGTATATACGTTGTATAGCTATTTCAGTGAGAAAAATCTCGCTTCTTCAGCAACGATCAAAAACAATTTTTTTATTACGAATATTGTACAAAAATTCATATGCCGTAAAAATACTCAAAAACATATACATACCCAAGAAGTTTACATAAAAAATGGACGGTGGGTTAGAAAAGAAAAAAAAATTGTCGTCGTCCAGACACAGAGGGGCAGAGAAAGGGATTGAAGACTCGATTATAGAAGATGACTTTTTAGATTACGGTTAAATTTTAATTTTGTTTTAATTCTCTCATACAAACGTAATCTAAATGTCTTCTATAATCGAGTCTTGAATCCCTTTCTCTGCCTCTCTGTATCAATTTCTGGACGACAAATTTATTTTTTTCTTTCTTAAATCCTCCCCTTTTATGTAAACTTCCTGTGTATGGATATGTTTTTGAATATCCGTCCGGTATATGAATTTTTGTACCATATTTGAAATAAAAAAATTTTGTTTTTGATCGTTGCTGAAGAAGTGTTGATTTTTTTTTTTGTAGAATTTGGAGTTTTATTTGATATAACACATATATATATATATATATATATATATATATTGTGAATTATATATAATATATATTATCAATATATATTTTACATAATTAATGTTTTATTATATATTGATATAATTTTTATATGGAATTTGAAGATACTTGTGTACTTCATATTACAGCAATCGGACCGATGAAATTCAAGACCAAAATGTCAGCAGAAAATATCACCACTGTTTATAGGGATGAAGAAGTTATTCTGTTAAACACATTCAAAATTTATATTCCATGAAATACATTGGTTTGAGTTCGGTCCTCATTGAGTGTTTCACAACTTTGTTAAATTTTATAATAGTTTTCAAGAATTTCAATAATCATAATTTCATATATTCCTCGGCGTCATACTGATTATGTGTGACTTTCCCGCGCAATAATAATAATAATAATAATAATAATAATTTTAACTATGGCAGAAACTGTTAGAAAGTTTTAAGTCATATTCAATGAAGCAAACGTCTTGAAACAATGTATTGAATTTATTAAAACGAAGATAAAAAAAATTCCCAAAATATAGACCAATGAACCGTTTCATTAAATTATTCCCTTCATATTTTTAGACATTCAATGGTATCTACGATTCGTTGACTATTCCTTATCTTATATAAATCGTATTTTGTTCAATAACATTTCATATTAAATATCGTATGTGTTTAATGTAACAGTAAAAAAAAATAATCTCTAGAAAGAAAAATAAAGATTAGCAACCGAACAACAAAGACAACGAAAAAGCCTATTTCAAAACAGAGTTATAGCAAGACGATCACTTAATAGACAAAGGTATTTGAAGGCGTCACATGAAGTACCTGAACAAATAAGACTGCAATCTAAGGAATGTAGGATTAAAGGAACTTATTAATTAAACGATTAATTTTGCTTGGGAACTAATTTTGTTTAAATACAAATAAATATTGTAATTGTATAGATTATTAAAACGACTAGGGGAAGTGATCACTCATAAATTTAACTTAAGTTTAAGTTCATTTACCCACGTTTCTACTTCAGATGGGACAAGAAATATAGGGTGTCCCCCCAAAAATTGAAATCATTTAAAATGTCAGTAGCTGAGTAACTAAACAGGCAAATGAAATTAAATAAGCTTCACGTTAAGCAATAAAATAATTATTTATCAAAAGTCTAACAAAATATTCAAAGGAATGTAGATTTTATGACAGACTTCACAAAGCTTCACAAATGCTTAATATACGCAGCATCTGTGACACGACACATGTCAAGTTGGTAAACCAGCTCCTGCAAAACACGTTGTAGCATGCCTTGCGCAACATTCTCCAACACTTCAGTGAGGACTTACCATAATGAAAATCTATCAGGAAGATGGATTGGGCATGCCAATAATAATGCGCTATTAAAATGGACACAAAGTTCACTTGACTTGATAACTTTGTGATTTATTTTTCTATGGTGCTATATGAAAGGACAGGTCTGTGGCTCACCCTCCTACAAGTCTACAGAAACATAAACAGAGAATAGGCAGTGGAGAAGATTACGTAAGGCATACTATAGCGTGTTTGGCCGGAGCTGGATTGCCAGCTTGACGTGTATCGTGTCACAGGTGATGCACATATTGAACAATTGAATAAATATACATTGATAATTATTATTATTATTATATGATTTCATAATTGTGTATATAAAATGGTAAGAATTTTAAGAAATATGCTCTAATTTGGAGATTTTCAAGTTACCTGATCACGTCTGAATAAAAATAATAATCGGTTACAGAAAAAGAAGACATCACAATTCTGTGGGATTACACCATCTACACAGACAGGAAAATTAAAGCGACTAAACCAGACATAAATGTCAAAAATTGAAAAGAAAAAAAACTTGCCTACTAATTGATATGGTTTGCCTGAGGAACTGTATCATAGCAAACAATGAATTTGAAAGACTATCGAAGTAGAAAGACCTTGAAATCGAAATAGAAAAAATGTGAAAATTGAAAATAAGAAAAGTACCAGTGCGCTTGGAATGATAAAAAAAGGAACACAGCAATACATTGAAAAAAAAAATCCATGTAAATTCCAGCTTAAGAAAATACAAGAAATTGCCTCGATAAGTACAGCCCACACTTATTGGAGTAGATAGACTAAACTATCGCCCGGTTCACACTCCACTCACGTCTATTGAACGGGTGAAGAGGCTCACCCCTTGCTTCCTGTTTAGGAACTGGTTTCCGGCTTTCTTTCTCTCTTACAATCTTTTCACTCCTACGTAGCCCCCTGCACACCAGTGGCGTTACCGCCTTGCTCGTGGTGATATGATTAAAAAAAAAAAAAAACACTAAGAAGAACTGTGTCCATGTAACGCTAGTGATATATGAGTCAGAAATCATGAAATATAGCCATAACAACGTCCCACTTCCTTCCTTAGGTTTTCCCGTAAACTTGGTAGATAGTGTGACTATAATCGAAATATGATGATAATAAATACAGTTTTTTGTCTTTGTCTATATTTCTGAGATGAGGTATTGTAATTATTTACACTATTTACATTGTTCGGACTGTTGTCCTCATCTTCGTTGTCATATTCACGACGTTTCAACCGTTGTACACTCCGGCTTAACGATTAAAAGCGTTTGCTAAATCCAGTGACGACCGAAAGAGTTGTGAGTTCAATACCTGGCTACAGCAGAGGTAAACAAAAACTTAGAGAGTCGAGTTGAAAGGAAGATAACCGATACTGAGACATCCGGAAGAGGCATAATGCGTGGATGTAGAACAATCTACCCCAATAGATGAAAGAAAGGGTTCAGTTCGAAATTTCCATCACCTGAAGAAGGCGGGAGCGTACTGCGGCCGAAACGTCGTGAATGTGGCAACGAAGATGAGGACAACAGCTCGAACAATGTAAATAGTGTGAATAGTTTTTGTCAGTTCTTTGTCAGTCTGTACCTTATTGTCTTTCTTTTTCTTTTTTTTTTTCTGTTTTTTTTTTTTAAATTACTCCGCGGGTCGAGTCACAGCGAGCCGAAAGACAAAGAACGATTACCGTGTGTTTATCTCTGTTCTTCAATATACACAACTGTATCACCATCATCATCATCATCTGCTAGAAAGTTGCTCACCAGTTGTTGAAAGGGAGGGTGGTCGAGGTCATTTTGCAGAGTAAACTCTGTGAGGGCCTTCCACGCTGGCTGGTAACTTTGCACTTCCACCGGGTTGGCGTGCATCGGGCTCTCGTGACGTACCGGACTTGATGCCACCATCGGAACTCCTTGAAGTGGTCCCTGCAGTCGATTGCCATTCTGGAGGAAAATCAATAAGAGGGGGAAAAAGAAAAGAAGATAGGATAATTCATGGCGTTGAAATCATTCGCAGTGAAATCAAGGACAGATAATCATGAAGTAATGATAAAGCCAAGTAACATATAATATTAATAGAAGAAGGAACAGAAGATAAAAAAGAAGTAGGAAAAGAAGAGAAAAATGAAAAAGGAGAAAGTTGAATACTAAAAATAAATATAAAAATATAAAGAAGTAAAAACAATAAGAAAGAAAGAGAAATGCAAAAAAAGTATATGAAGAAGAATAATATGAAGAAAAAATGCAGAAGAGAAGAGATGAAGAAAATAAGAGAAAACATGAAGAAATGTAGAAGAAAAGAGAAGAAATGGGCGGGAATAAAAATGTACAAAAAAAGAAAAAAATGTAAAAAAAATAATGAAAGAAAAAGAAATGTACATAAAAGAAGTAATGTAAAAAAATGAAAGAAAAAGAAATATACAAAAAAGAAAGAAATGTAAAAAAAAAGAAAGAAGAAATGTAAAAAAAAAAGAAAGAAGAAATGTAAAAAAAAAAGAAAGAAGAAATGTAAAAAAAAAGAAAGAAGAAATGTAAAAAAAAAGAAAGAAGAAATGTAAAAAAGAGAAAAAGAAATGTAAAAAAGAGAAAAAGAAATGTACAAAAAAAGAAAGAAAAGAAACAAAAATGAAAGAAAAAGAAATGTACAAAAAAAGAAAGAAGAAATGGATAAAAAAAGTACAAAAAGAAAGAAAGAAAAAAAAAAGAGTACAAAAAAGAAAAAATGTACAAAAAAAGAAAGAAAAAGAAGAGATGTACAAAAATGTAATGAATACGATAATAAATAGAAAGAAAAACAATCTATCGGTTATTGGACATTTCAAATCAAACAAAGTCGGTTAAAAGCTGTGAAAATAGCAGCAGCCTTACAGAAAAATGAAATTTAAAAAAAAAATTGTTGAACATGAAAGAACGATTTAATCCATGATGACTGGAACACTTCGAATAATTCGAAAGAGCCTTACAGACAGATGAGTAAAATAAAAATGTCTTGTGTTTTCACAAGACTTGCCGTCACATGATCTCTTTTGAGAGCCACTTGGGACTACTGATGAAAATATGTACTTCAAAAGAAGACAATTTAAGAAATAAGCCAAAACAAACACTGAAAAATTATACAACATAGTTTAAAATATAGTATAGGACAGGGGTTGGCAACCTACAGTACGCGTGCCACGCTTAGCAATTTTCAATGGCTCAATTTGTTGAACTAAGGAAGTCTCTCAAATAGGATAATTTAGAAAATCTACTGCTATTCTTAACTGTTAACTCCCGAGATCTTCCATCTGTTTGAAGAAAATTGATTTTGCTCTTCTTTCGGCTTTTGGTTCAAATTACTCCTGTGTGCAAATTTTCTCTCACGTGAATAAAGTGCTAAGTCCACAACGAAGTTGCCTAACACCTGAACATTTAGAAAATTGAGTAAAATTCAAGGTAACAAATTATATTGCCGATATTGAGCCATTGGCTATGACCATGAAAGGTCAAGGCTTTCTATTAATAATAAAAACTAAAAAAAAAAAAAAAAAAAAAAAAAAATTAAAAAAGCAGTTTATTTCTATTAATATGGTTTACATATTATATATATATATATATATATATTTACTAGTAACTATATAAAATATATTGTAGAACAGGTATATTGACCTTGATTTGTATAAAAATACGTATGCTGTTGGCACACAAAATGATTTTAAAACTAAGTTGGCACATTGTTAGTAAAAGTTTGCGAACCCCTGGTATAGGATATTTACAAAAAACAAACAACGGTATAAATATACCATAATATAATCATAAAACCTGTTTACTGCAAGAAGACAATATAAACGAAAGTTCGATATAGACTGACAGTGTAAATATGTCGACCCTGACAGAGAAATGAAAAGTTGAAGGAACTTTTTCATTATCAGAAAAGGAGAGGAGGAAATGAAAATCGAGAGGCAAGTCAGGAAAATCCGGACGGCAGCATTATTTAAAATCAGCTTTGGTATTACACACGGGGCTGAAGTATTGCAGAAGCTTGCTGTCACTTGATCTCGCATATACTGCGTTGAAGCAGGGAGTATGTTTAGAGAAGCATAGACTAACAGAGCCAAGTATTCTTTAATCTAGTTGCTTTTTTTTCTCTGAGACTAGTTACCCCTAGATAGGCTAGAGCAGCAACATGAACATCAATGTACCTACTATTGAGTATCTTACATTAAGACTTAAGAAAAAAATCCAAACTAATGAGCGTGACGGGAGGAATATATAATATCGCACATTGAGTGATGGTGGTGGTGTTAATAAAATAGTTCTCGATGCAATATAAAATAGATAGATAGATATGCAGGTTTCATTAAAAAATCACTAACAAAGTGTGATGCTTAATTTTTTTAATGTAATTTTTCATGTGCCTGTATGATTTTTTTTTCTTTTGAGGACATAACCGTTTAATTATGTGTTGAGTTTTCCTCTTAATATTTTATATTACTCTGGATAATATCCATTGAGTTTTCTAATTTTATCTAATTAATAATTTATATTAATTAAATATAACCTTTTTGATTATTCTCTAGGTCTTTACGGGTTCACTATTCTCTCATATATATATATATATATATATATATATATATAATACACAAGGTCTTTATTATAACAGAAGTGATTAATATTTTGGTTTTTCTTGTTTGTTTTTTAATCCGAATCACTTTTCGCAAATGTGGCTGCTGTAATATTAAAAATAATAAAAATATCCGAGATTAGTTATATCTAAACTTTTGACTCACTTGAATCATCTTCAGGTGTGTGAAAAGCTAAAGAGAATTAAAAAAAAAATACAAAGTCAAGCGAGCGAGTCCAGAATCTTGTATCGGCTCAGAATGAGAAATCAGTAAAGCAGAGTTCGAATCCCAGTTAAATTCATGGCATTCACTTACGCCTAAATACCCTTGGGTATCTATCCATCTCTTCCCCATCTAGCTAAGGGTTGAATAGCAGGACAGAAGATTGGTTTCTGTCTTGGGTGACAACCAGTCTACCGCAGAAAGAAATGGCAATCTACCGCAGGAAAATCTTCTGCCTAGTCAGTCATGAATCGAAAGATACATGATCGCCAAAGCGTGTATCCTGTACGTCACTTAATGGACTGACTTCCTTATACAACAGTCATATTTCTGAAAAGTGATTTGTATTTTAAGAAAAGAAAAAAAAGGAAAAGAAAAAAAAAAGAAAAAAAAGAAAAGAAAAAAAGCTATTAAAAAAATTTAATAAACAAGAGATTTTATTCTTTTTATTGAAACTTGTTTACAAAAAAACTTCCTGTTGAAATCCTGATTTTAATATATTCACTGAATCCTTATTTAGGAATATGGTAAACGTGTTCCACTCCTTACAAAACACCGGGACATGAAAAATATAAAAACAGAAACATTGCGAAAATTTAATAAATAAAATAAAAAATTTCAGTAGTGGTGAAGACTTCAATTTTTTTTTTTAGATACTTACAGGTTATATACCATTTATAGCTTCTTTGTACTTATATCCCTTCCGAATATAGACGATCATGACACCTACCTGCTTCCAAATTATATACAATATATTTTCTTATAGTCATATTTATGGTTTCTTTGTAATTACTTTTTAAAAACAAACGATCATAGCACTCCACAACTTCTTTTTCATTAGTATAACTAAATTATAAATTTAAAAAAAACAAAAACAAAAAAAACAAATAGTGAGATGATTTTCTACTGATAATTTTTTAAGATTCACCTCTCCTAGACTGGTTGACAACCAATGTTAGCTAGCCCAGGTTGCCGTACTATTTTATCAATACCTGGGCAGGCGGGAAAAAAGACGAATTCACACATTTTCCCATGTATTAATGCGAAGTCAAAGTAAGACTCGGCTGGAATTTGAATTCAACCTGCCGATTCCATTTTCTAAGTCGATCGCCGTTTCGGTACCCACATATCTAATAATAAGGCCCTCGCCAACCTTAAATTTTGTACCGCTTTGACCGTACTGCTCACAAAAGGGTAAACGATTTTGCACACCTATATTAAGCAAATATTTTTTCAGTATTTACTCATTTCAAAATATAAATAATAGAGTTTTGAAAAATAATAAGCTATTGTAAATTTACGTTTTGTTACTTATTTTATTTTACTTATTATGAAAAGTGTTTCCGTTTTTTTTTTCTATTTTTCTAAAATGCTAACTATTCTTTCACTTGTCAATAGAAGTTCTATAGGAAAAAAAAAACAAACAAAAAAAAAACGAAAATTTGTAACATACAAATACGAACACCGTTGGATGTGTACAAGCGTTCCTCTGTCCCCATCAAAGAGTTCGAGAGAATAGAACTGTGAGAGCGTTCGCTTAGAATGTTTGCTTTGTTGCTTGTCAAATGATATTTTTTAAATGAAAATAAGAAAACAGAAGCCTCTTTTCTTCAAAATATTTTCTTGTTTTTTTGTTTGTTTTTTTCATCACAGCAAGTTTAATTAAAGATTGAGTGTTGTCCTGAAGATGTAATTTAAAATATTAATGTAACAACGCGAGAACATTACTTAATAAATAAATAAAAAATGTAAAATATAGAGAAAATTTAACAATGGCGCATATTTCTTTTTGTTTTTTTCCTGCGTTCGTGTTTATTTCTTTGATTTTTACCTTTTATTTTACTTGTTTAAATATTTGGTAACAATAAAATTCGGGATCGGGAAGTTTGAAAATCGAAACAAATAAGTAATAAACAGATAAACAAATGATCAAACGCTCTTGACAAATCGGAAGTTCCTCATCTTCACCGGAAGCTAAAGAAGTTGTCGAGTATGATTTACATTAATGGTAGCTTGAGACAAGGCTCGCTTTGCAGCAGATGAGCGAAAAGAATCAAATAAGAAGAATGCTGAAGGGTTAGTGAGGAGGGTAGGGTTTCGAATCTAACTCAGGTATATTGGAAAGGTTCAACGGGAAACACTTAAGCGGATATGTGCAGGATATTTTGTAAGCCACCCTGAAATGTGTTTTCTTCCCATAAAATATGACAATACACTAGAAATATAAAGCAAGAAATATAACATTGGCATTAGCCAATCTGTATTCTTTCATTTTCTTTTTAATAAAAATATTTCTATCAATATTTTAATGGCATGACATTAAAACAACACGAGGTACTTTCTTGTTTGCGTAAATATTCTCAGAGTGTATCTGTAACAGAAACAAAACGAATAAAAAAGAATAGCGTTTTCCTCTTGTCTCTCATTATATATATATATATATATATATATATATAAACTGTGCTTAAATACAAAAATATTCTATAGTTGTACAAATAAGAGGTAAATCAATTCCCCCCCCCTTGCACCTCCCTACTCTGCTCCTCTAAGAAACCCAAAAAATGAAGTCTAGTCGTAAGATCATAAAACTTACAATGCTATCTGCTAATGTTAAATCTGTCTCCAGATTTCCAAGACACCCATTAATCAGCTGTGTTTACTACCCACCACTTTCTTCAAAATTCAAACGGACAATTCACAAGAGTTGTTCCCTTATCACTGCCCCCCCTTCCCACTAACACCCCACACAAAACTCACCAAATATAAGAAAAGAGGCTTTCCATTCCTGTCCACACCACCTGATGAGACATTGTAGTTTCAATGTCGAAACAAATGTACGATTTGTAGTGGATATATATATATATATATATATATATATATATATAGTAAGCAAATTAAACCTAGTGAGCCAACAAACCTACTAAGGTTTCACCTAAGCGGATCTTCAGGGAACACTTAGATGAAACCTTGGTAGGTTTGTTGGCTCACTAGGTTTAATTTGATTACTTATTCTGCTCTGCTTAAGTATTGATCAGTTTTTTGTTAGTTGATAACTCGTTTCGGGTTTTTTTCTTTGGGCTACGTGCTGGCTCGGTCTGAATACCTTTGGCTGATGTTCATGTGCTTAGATCTTTCTTTTTTTTACAACCATTTTTTCCTTCCACGTAGATACGCAGAGGGTTTTCGAAACGAGTATATTTATATATATATATATATATATATATATATATATATATATTCAGTTTATCATATGAGCACTAATGAATTTATATATTCGTCATATATTTTTAAATATCCTCAGATCTGTGCTTTTTGAATAATTCCTATGTCTGTGTATGTGATTTCACCATTTAAAAAAATGCCAAATGATTTAGTTTTATACAATGTTACGAACAAATGTATCTATCTACAATTCATTTCCGGCCAAAGTTTGAAATTTCTATTTCTTTGCAGATCTTGCTGTCTCCCCCGCTACTTCTCCCCACCCCCCTGTGCATTTTCTCAATTTTGCTCACCCCCCTCTGTGCATTTTCTCATTTTTTCCTTTTTGTGAAGCCCAGCCGTCGCGTGACCGATGTCTGTATACTTTACTTCCTACCTAAATTTGGGGTCTATTTCTTCTTGAGCCATTTTTCATTGGCTCTTTCCTCGTGTTTGTTTCTTTTTCTTTGTTTTTTTCTTTGTTTTATTTATTTATTTATTTCTTCTGTGTCCTCTTTCCTCGAATTTCGAAAAATGTCGAAACAAAATGTACACTTTTGTAGTAGATTGTACATGTTCTAAAGTATAATATATAACTTTAATCCAAAAGGAAAAATAGGAAGGTAAATCCTAAAGACCCGATCCTAATTACTATTAATATTTAAAAAATTATACAGGTGGAGAGCTCAATGTAATTAAAATGACAGAGCCAATTATAAAATAAAATAAATTTCGATGTTCATTTTGAAATGTGGTAGTTGCCGATGAGATGTGAAATCTCTTAGGGATTTCATGTTGAAATGATCATTTTGAACATCGAAATTTATTTTATTTTATATATATATATATTTATATAAATCGCTTTATATATATATATATATATATATATATATAAAGCGATTTTTCTAAGAAAACATTAGATGTACACAAAGCTGAAAGGGGAGAGCACACATGGAGAATTGAACTCATTAAGTCGTAATTGATCTAGCGAGACAAACTAACCGTTGTACTACGTCAAAGTGGCCAAACTATTTTCTGACCGTACCTTAGATATGGCACAAAGTAGAAAATATGGAGCATGCAGTGTGTAATTGTGGGAATATAGTTATTAAGATCAAATATGAATCGGAATCTGTCAGAATATATATAAGAACGAAATGTTCACTATTTACTTGCTACCTAGAGGTCTCTTACAGCCTGATGAGGTCTCTTACAGCCTGATGAGGTCTCTTACAGCCTGATGAGGTCTCTTACAGCCTGATGAGGTCTCTTACAGCCTGATGAGGTCTCTTACAGCCTGATGAGACCAATATGGTTGAATCTAAGGTGCCAAGTTGTGGTGAACATTTCGTTCTTTAATATATTGTTAACTGCATATTCAGTTCTTTGGATTGTGCATTAAGCACTTTTTTTAAATAACCGTCTACTGGTCTAACCAGTATCTTTTTTTACGCCAATTCGGTCGGGTTTCAATCCTGGGTTAAAAGCAATCGGAGTCTAACCCTACTGATGAGCTGTGATACAGTGAAACAGATGTGTCTGCGGATGAATATATATATATATATATATATATATATAAAATGGATATGTTTTTAACCTGCGCAGAAAAAAAGAATTAGCGAACTCAATCAAAATTGATTCTTAAGTAGTTTCGTTCTCTTTTACGCAAACGCTATTGGCAAATTAACGAAATCCTGTGTGAAAAGTGTATAAAATATTTATAGCTTTCAAAGAAATCTCGATGGATTTCGTGGTCAACGTAGACAGAACTGGAAGTTTTTAGGGGAAAATTCTGTAAAAAGAAAAATTCAATATCATACTGATTTTTATTTTTGATATATAAGGGTTTTCTATATAAAGTGATTTTAATTTTTGGGAAAGGTAAATCAGGAAACTTTGTTTGTGGTTTTGTTTAATTAGTTTTGGAACGATTGTTGCATTTAATGATTTTCCAAAATGGTTTGACGCAAATGATAAAAAAAAGAAAAAGAAAAAAAACGTTATTTAATATTTATCAATTTTTAAATGTAAAATATATATTTTTAAACGACTTTATGTAAATGAAGATTACTTAACTTTTTAATGATATTGAATATTTTTTAAACGGTTAGATGCGAATTTTTATAGTTTTATACTGCGATACCCATAGAGACATAAATTAATGTTTTCTGCATACTCTACCGATTCTAGCAGACTTAGGGTTGACAGTTTAAGAGAGCTATTTTGGATTAGAAATAGTGGTGAAGACAACGGGAAGTTATTCTATTCAGTGATCGTTTTACTTCCGGTAAAGCAATTTTATTTTACCCCACAGTGAATTAAATTCGTGTTCAAATTGCCGATAGGTAAGATTAAACTGTCTTCGAATTATTCATAGAATGTAGTGTGAAGACTATTTCAACATTTTTGTTATGACTTCAAATTACCCACTTCAATTTTAAATTCATTCCTTTTTCATTTGAACCTATGGATACCTTTGCCGTGATTTCGACCAGCGCCTATGTTTGTTCAGATTTGTTCCTTCCGATTTAAGTGCATAGGAATAAAGAAAGATGCTTTATAGAAACTAAGCATTTTTTTTATAATCGTGTCGCCACAAACAAGGCATTTTACTGCCACTTTTGAGCAGGGGTTTACATAGGAGGAAAGTTATGAGAAAGAGTGATAGGTTACAGGGAGTGTCAGGAAGAGGGTAAGAGAAGGATGAGAATACTGATGAGAGTGGAGTGCATGAAAAAAAGAAGCATCAGAGAGAGGATGTAAGTTAGTGAGACAGGAGATGACTATTGACTTTACATTTAAATTCTTGAAGATTGTAGCTGTCGGGAAAGCAAGTAAACGGAAAGGAATTCCACAGGCAGAAAATGTCATGAGAAACAAACAAAAAAGTACCGAACTGCTAAAGAAAATGGAAAAATGGAAACAGGATCACAAAGTGACAGCTAAAATCTCTAGGACTCATAATTAGGAAAGAAGACATGGAAATTTTATACTGATGCCACAACGGTCAGACGGATACAGCAAGAAACCTAACAACGTAGCTTGTGTAAACAAATTTCATTACAGAACTAAGTAGTGGAGAGCCATAATCGTCCACGTCTTTAAGTAACAAGGCAATTATAAAAAATAACATTGAAGACAATATTCGAGCAAAAGCAAAAGGTGGATTTCGGATGATGAACTTGAAGAATTGAAGGTTCTTCACCTTGTTTTTGGTGATGCCTCTTACTATGTAACCACCCACCTCGAGTGGCTCTTGAGGCTTGAACGGGGAAAACATCATTGTAAAAAAAATTATAGAAATTAGGATTATAAAATGTGGAAAATGTAGATATTTCACTTGGCCGTCATCGGCAGCATCTGCGTCAAATCCGTTAGGAACAACGACAACAACGATTTCATCAGGAACAAACGAAAATTTCTCGTTAAGCTCTTAATCAGGTCGACAAAAATATCTGCCAATCCCTAGTAATGCAGCAGACAATCTTGGAAAACAGACGTTTCGTTCTAACACCAGCGTCTCCGCTAACCCTCTACCCGCCTCCGGCCTTTTGAGGGAAATTCAATAGACACTCAACTCATCTGGTACTTCCTATCCAACTGAAATGGCTCCCTCCTATGTACCTCCCCACTCACGACGTCAGAAAGCAGTGGAAACTCAACTTCCTTCCCCTGTGCACCACTTCTTGAGCAAACTATCACAATTTTTATTTCTTTCGAATTTCCTATCATAACTTTATTTTTGTTACTTAATTTCTATTACCCATTATTATTCTTGTTCTTTCTAGTTTCTTTTGCTGTCATATCTCGTCTCTTTTCTCTTACTTCTTCGATTTTTCTTTCTTTCATACTTCCAATTTTTATTGCCCCTTTCTTTATTAGCACGAGTCTGTCTTTACACGAGTATTTCTTTCTTTCTTAACGCGCGTCTTTCTTTCTTAACGCGCGTCTTTCTTCTTTCTTTCTTTCTTAACGCGCGTCTTGCGCGTCTTTCTTTCTTTCTTTCTTTCTTTCTTTCTTTCTTAACGCGCGTCTTTCTTTCTTAACGCGCGTATTTCTTTCTTTCTTTCTTAACGCGCGTCTGTCTTTCTTTCTTAACGCGCGTCTTTCTTTCTTTCTTAACGCGCGTCTTTCTTTCTTTCTTTCTTAACGCGCGTCTTTCTTTCTTTCTTAACGCGCGTCTTTCTTTCTTTCTTTCTTAACGCGCGTCTTTCTTTCTTTCTTTCTTAACGCGCGTCTTTCTTTCTTTCTTTCTTAACGCGCGTCTTTCTTTCTTTCTTTCTTAACGCGCGTCTTTCTTTCTTTCTTTCTTAACGCGCGTCTTTCTTTCTTTCTTTCTTAACGCGCGTCTTTCTTTCTTTCTTAACGCGCGTCTTTCTTTCTTTCTTTCTTAACGCGCGTCTTTCTTTCTTTCTTTCTTAACGCGCGTCTTTCTTTCTTTCTTTCTTAACGCGCGTCTTTCTTTCTTTCTTTCTTAACGCGCGTCTTTCTTTCTTTCTTAACGCGTGTCTTTCTTTCTTTCTTTCTTAACGCGTCTTTCTTTCTTTCTTTCTTTCTTAACGCGTCTTTCTTTCTTTCTTTCTTTCTTAACGCGTCTTTCTTTCTTTCTTTCTTAACGCGTCTTTCTTTCTTTCTTTCTTTCTTAACGCGTCTTTCTTTCTTTCTTTCTTAACGCGTCTTTCTTTCTTTCTTTCTTTCTTTACGCGTGTCTTTCTTTCTTTACGCGTGTCTTTCTTTCTTTCTTTCTTTCCGCGTGTCTTTCTTTCTTTCTTTGTCATTACTAAATAGTTTCTACTTTTTTTACCTCTTTTTTAATTAATTCCAAAATATTTGAAAACTTTCTATCTGCTACATTCTTTTTTATTCTTTCATTTTCATTAATATTGGAATTTTATTTTTTTCATTTGTTTCTCCGTTCTCTGTCTATCACTTCATAACCCAAATCATATATTTCCCCATTTATTAAAAAAACATTTCAAACGCTCCTCGTTAAAATTTCTTTGGTGAACAATTCAATATTTCAAAAGAAGACCGTTTGAATTTGAAACGTAACGAAATTAAATTCAAATTTCGTAAAATTCATTAAAAACCATAAAAAAAGAATGAGCTTAAAACTATCCTAACTCCTTCAATATGGAATAAAATCACGTTCCTTCGTGTGCATTTGTACGCAATGCTGTATAAAAATAAAAAAATAGAGATGCTGTTTAAATGAAAAGGACATAAGCTCAGAAGGTGAAGACTTCAAAATATTTATCTCATTCTCTTTTTGCATATTCTAAAAAGAGAATGTGAACAGGAATAATTATGTACTCCATAAACAAAAGCCATTCCTTCAAGAGTTCTCTATTAGCAATAAAGAGCTGAACGTAAACAATAGACGTTTTAAGTAACACTACATCATTCTGGACATATTAAGACGCGGTCTGTTTGCTGGCTTGTATTGAAAGCAACGACAAACCTTTTGGAAGCTAACTTAAAACAATGCGAAATATTAAGGAGATGGGTTTATAGCAATATAGCGAGAAACAGGCGAAGGATACCAAGTTAGATAACATATCAACGGATTGAAGTAGCATTGAAGTTCTAAATAGTGAATCAACAAATTGACATAATTCGAATAAATCTAATATGAACTCACACTCCGATACAAAATTATTTATTTATATTGGAGAAGAAGGTTAAAAAAAGAGACGACACAACACATATACATCCATGTATATCCTTATACCCTGGCGAGGGATGCATTTTTCGTTAAGATTTCTCGAATATTCAGGTCAGTAGATGAAATAAAATAATCTTTACAGGGTTAAAAAAAAAATGTCCGGTTAATAAATGAAAATGTATCATTTCTTTAGAAATTGCTTTAAACGTGTTTTGGATACGAAAGTGAGCAGTTATGAAATTTCGAAATCTAAACGAGAAAGGGTAGTATACAATCTTGCTTAATCGCACCGCTCTTTATAGAGTAGTTGGTTAAAGTTCGTTATATATATATATATATATATATATAGAGAGAGAGAGAGAGAGGCAAATACAACAAGAAAGCTATCTAACCACGTGTATATATATATATATATATCCAAATTAATAAAAACGAAGAAAATAATTGCAACGTTCAAAAGATTAATTTAAAACAGTGTTCAGTATAAAAATAGAGCAATGAATAGATATTGTTATTACATAGACCAAACATGTATATATATATATATATATATACATACACACATATATATGTGTATCTATACACACATCTATATATATATATATATATATATATACACACACACGCTAACAGACGTCTATGTATGTGTATATATGTTTTATATTTAGATTTTATTCAAAAATATATTATCGCTAAATACAGTTTTTTTTTTTTTTAAGAGATTAAAATCCTTTATTTTTCCTGACCAATTGCACTATACACAGGTAATTTTTCTGGATCGGTTAAAATTCATGCAAGAAATTCTTGGGGTCGCACTATACATGAAGTCAGCTTATAGGCATATTTCAAGTCATATATATATATATATATATATATATACACACTAGCCAAATAAAAAAAGTGATCAATACACAACAAACACAAATGAACTGAAGATGTAGAGCTAACAATATGTTAAAAAACAGAACATTCACCAGACTAGCTTGCCTGAACAGACTGGCAGTAAGAAGTACATGGTGTGTTTATATATATATATATATATATATATATATATATAACGTTATTTTGGTGGATACTCGTATTTGAGTAGACGATCCGTTTATATATTATATTATATATTTTCACCTACCGGCCTGATTATTCGACAAATTTTATAAATATACGCTCTGGTAGAATTCGAATTTGCGTTCCTGTAGGGGAAGCCGTAATTAGGTATGACATTATCGGCTATAAAGTTTGACGATGACCAGGCAAAGCTGAATTGTGCGTTTAAACAGATTTTTCTGTCTTTCAAATAAAAATACGAAACTAAGCAGATATGTGTGACTAAATGACTATATACATAAAAATTGTTTTGTTCTTTTGTTTTTAGTCTCTTCTTGGTCTGACTGAGAACATTCAGCATTTCTTCGTTATATATCAACCTTTTTTTTTTCTTTCTCCTTTTTACACTCGGTTTGCCTCTTCTTTCTGGCCCTCTCTTTCTATCACATTTTACACTATATCTTTCACCCTCCCTCTTTGTTTCGCTTTCTTCCTGCCTGGCGATTGGTGCCACCATGATAAACAAGCACAACAGATTACGACCAATGAAAACATGGAGATCTCCGTGAAAGCAACCGGCGCCGACCACATTAACAAATTTACTTTGCTGCGCCGATGCCACCAGAACCTGACGCTACCCTTCACCCAACCCAAACCTTAAAGATCTATCCCTCTTACACCCTCTCAAATTGCTGTCAGTTCCATTTCGTTCCCCACCCGTCCATAGTTTTTCTCTCTTCAAACCACCCATTTACTTTACAAGAGGGGGCCATCCTTGAGAGATCATTTTTTTTTTTTGTTTTTTTTTTTACGGTAAGGGCAGACACCGACTAGCTTCACAACGACGGAACGTAGATGCAAGTCTTTTTCATAGAGAATTAGCGTGTTTGGTAAACGAATTTACGCAGTAACTTTGGAAATGTGCGTCCAGTGGTATGCATGTATGCCATGTGCGGCGAGTTGTATGCAAAGTAGAAAAAACAAAAAAATATTATGAATCTGATGAAGCAGTTTCAAACTCAATGTGACAACTGATTTCACTATATCAGCACATTTGAAATCAATACTCCCTGCAGTCTTAGCAGATCCTTACCCTTATAAAAGGGTAAGCCCTAAAGCGTATCGGAATTAAGATAGACGCCTTAAAAGATAAAATAATGAAATACAAAAGGAAATAATAAATAGTTATAAACTGCTATGTAATAGCAGTCCTCCTATATGGAATTGAATACTGGAAAATTTTATTACAAAAAGAAAAAGGGGAAAAACAGAAAATATAAAGGAGATCCCGGGTAAACTAGTGAGTAAAAGGAAAGACTAACTACCAATTGTAAAAAGACATAATAAATGGTCGTTAGCAAAAGAGAACCAATATGCAAGTTACAAATCCAGTAAGTACAGTTACCGTAATATACTTGTCTATAAGCCAACTTCATACACAGTGTGACATCTTATATATATATATATATATATATATATGTGTGTGTGTGTGAGTGTGTGTAAAAATATACTCAGTTATGATCTGAGATTAAGGACAGAATGGCTAAATAAAATAAAGACAAGAGGAAAACTGTATTTCAAAGAGCCTACGCGTTTCGTCCTGTGATGGACTTTATCAAGGCAAAAAGACGAAATGAGCTTTATTCTAAATTACGTATCTATAAACAAACAGTGTTGGTAACCACAAAGACACTCACAAATCATTTCAAAAGATCAACAAAATATTTTAGTTTTTACTTATGGAAATTATACTAAAACAGACTGACATACATAATAAAAATTTCAAAGAAAACGGTTGAATTCCCTTCATTTTAACATCTCGTGACACATGAAGAAATTCTAAAAACAAAAATATTCTGTTAATCTTTTGAAATGATTTGTGAGCGTCTTTGTGGTTGCCAACATTGTTTATAGATACGTAATTTAGAATAAAGCTCATTTCGTCTTTTTGCCTTGATAAAGTCCATCACAGAACGAAACGCGTAAGCGATTTAAAATACAGTTTTCCTCTTGTCTTTATTTTATTTATATATATATATATATATATATATATATAGTCATCCGCAGACATGTTTCGCTATATCACAGCTCATCAGTACGGTTAGATATAAGATTGCTTTTAGCCCGGATTGAAACCCGACCGAATTGACATCAGTCGGCGATTCTATCTCTGAGCTATGGGCGCTCGGTAGAAAAAGGCAGACTTTTAGCGTATGATATACCATGTAAACACACGCCAGTGGCTGAGAGTGTTCTAATTACTGAATGAAAAATGCTTAGATATATTTACAAATATTTCAACTCCTCCAGAAAAATTACTTCTGTCCA
This sequence comes from Ascarosepion bandense, assembly GCA_037127315.1. Classification (NCBI taxonomy): domain Eukaryota; kingdom Metazoa; phylum Mollusca; class Cephalopoda; order Sepiida; family Sepiidae; genus Ascarosepion; species Ascarosepion bandense. Next base: position 812,693 of record JBBBDQ010001469.1, on the reverse strand, counting down.
GTGCAACCGATCACCGAAAATGCATGATTTTAACTTCTCCAAAAAAGTTACCTGTGTATAGTGTCCTCCCCCTAATTTTGTGTAAGAAAACTATAATAAAAATTCGCACTATACTCGTATATACACGGTAAATTATCTACTTTTTAAAAATGTCAAGTGTCATACATGATATACGTTTAGGCGATTGTGTCTCTCTCGATCACGACCGACTAGGAAGATATTCCCGCAGTAGGTTGCCGTTTTTTTCGTTCTTTGAACTATCTGGGAAGTGTTATAATAAACGACAGGAAATAAGACGCAGAAATCTGAAGACACATTTGAATAAAGATGCCTTCCAAAGTACTCAGAGACAGGAAGAATTTTGTTAGAATCGAAGAAAACTGTGCTTTGTAAATATTGATCCTTTTCTTTGACAGTGAATTCTGGACAGTTTCCGCACAAAAGATGAGGGGAATCGAAGCAACAGAGGTGCGTCTCCTCAGAAGAATGCTGGCAATACCATAGACGAAACATGAGCTCAAAGAGGAACTTTTTTTTTTTTAAAGAGAAACAAAACAGAAAAATATAAATAAAATCGGAAAGAGCTAATTGAAATCTTTGTGACATATGAAGAATGAAGGCTTAGAGAACTTGAAACTCAAAAGACATATTGAAAGCAAGAGATGCAGATGCAACCTACCTAACAAGTTTCGAAGGAGGACCGGAATAAGTAGCAAAGGAAGAACAACTGCTTAGAGTAACGAAAGATAGGAGATATAATGTGTGTCATTTGGCAAGATTTTTTGTTGACATTACGATACATTTCACAGCAGAGATGGTTATTACGATGAATTCAAAAATTGTGTTATAGGCTTAATTTGACTTCGTTAAAACTGATCATCGTTCGTGGTCGAGAGGTCTAAGACGCGCCAGATCATATATATATATATATATATATATATATATATGTGTGTGTGTGTGTGTATATATATATGTGTATATGTGTGTGCATATATATATGTGTGTATGTGTGTGCATATATATATGTGTGTATGTGTGCATATATATATGTGTGTGTGTGTGTGTGCATATATATATGTGTGTGTGCATATGTGTGTGTGTGTGTGTGCGCGTGTGCGCGCATATATATATATATATATATAAAGGTATGCTCTATATCAAAGAGACAGCGTATGAATATATAAAAGTGCATACTGATGTCAACTCCAAGTGACTACAATCCGTTTTATGCTTAAAACGCCATCTTCAGTCCACGTGTGTTGTGGTTTAGCTCGACTATTTATATATGCTGATTAATGGGGCATTATTGGTAGTAAGGTCTATTTTATTATCCTAACACTTATTAACTAGGAGGTAACATTTACATTTCCAATTATTCTGTAGGCTATTGAGTAGGAATAATTGTGGGTCCGAATGCAGTTATTTACACCTATTTTATAGCATTGTTAGCTCATATTTTGTAGATTATTTAATTATTTGTTATTGATTATTATTACTATTATTAAATTTTCTAATTTATATATGTGAAGAAATATACTTTTATGATTATAAAGTGTGTGAGATAGAGAGAGGCAGAATTTGTTTATTATACTAGAGCCAAAACAACACACATGGCCTGATGATTGCGTGCAAGCAGGAAACAAAATTGTTGCCGCTTGGTGCTCACTTATGTATATGGGGCACTAGATATCAACAATTTATTTATTCTTCCATATATTATGACCATTTTGCTTAATGTTTCTTGATTTGAAACAGAAACTTGGAAATTTTCCAACATTAAGTTGCCATGCATTCTTGGTAGATATAGTAGGGCGTTTCGTTCTTCAAAAGCCTGCAAATTCAAAATTACTCTTCACTTAAACTGCCAGCCACCCAAGGCTAAAGAATCCAGTCCCCACTGCTGTTTAACACATAACTAAAAGAAGAAAAGATGGAATAATGCTTTTTTTAAGGATACTAGGGAATACGCAAAAGACAAGGCCGCAATTTGAATTTTTAAGCCGGTAACTGTTGTACTACTAAGAAAATCAATCACTTATTTGAACATTTAACGTGATCTCGATGGAGAATAAAATAGCCGAATTCCGTTCGTGAGATTAATATCATTCATCATTCGTCTATATTTCTGAGATGAGGTAGTATTTACATTATTCGAACTATCGTCCGAATCTTTGTTGCCATTTGTACGATGTTTCGGTCGTTGTACGCTCCGGCCTTCTTCAGTGCTAGGAATTTCGAACCGAACCCTTTATTACAATCACTGGGGTCTATCATCCTCATTCCTTGCGTAAAGCCTCGATTGGAAGTCATGAGTTATTACCCTCTTAAGGGCACGTAGCCAAATGGATATAGACGTTGTTTAGTTACTGACTTGACTCTTAGAGTAGTGAGTTCAATACCAGGCTACAGCAGTGGTGAACAAGTAACTTGCAGAGTTAGAGGGAGATAACTCATGACTTTCACGTAGCGCAAGACCGAAAGTATGAAATACCTAGTGAGGATCGAACTCACTGCTCAGAGCTAAGTGCACGCGATTCAGATGTGCAGATTGCTGAGCATTACTGATGTGCGTTCCGTTGAAGTGGACATCAACTCAGAACGAGAAATCGCAGACATGAGTTCGAATTTCAGTTGAATTCGTTGCATTCACTTATGCGCAACTACCCTTTGTGAAAGGTATTAATCCGTCTCTTCCCTCCAGCTATGGGTTAAACAACAAGATAGATTTGTGTTCTAGAGCCTTGTCTTTCGAGACATGATCGCCCAAGATCACTTGACTGACTATTCGTAAGGCCGTTTTATATATGCCCAAGGTGATTGCGGAAGTCATTATTGTTAATAATCAGATTGATCTTTGACATCGCACCTTTTTACACGGATCTGAAATAACACTCCGATTATTCATCTCCTGAGTCTTTTGAGTTTTGTTGATAGCGGGAATGTTCAGCATTTTAACTTAAAAGAAAAGTTTATTTTTTGGGTAAGATTCATAACTTGAAGCAAAAAGGGAAAAAAATTTTCAAGAACGGCATTAACAAAAATTCTGTAATAATAGTTGCAATTTGGTAATGACGTTTATATGAATTATCCTGACTTTTTTAATTTTTTTTTAAAGGTAAAATTCTCGTTTATTTTAGATCGATGAAATTTCGAAACTAATGTCTTCCAATTTTTATTCATTAACATTCATTTTTTCTCTCTCTTACTTTGTTTCTCTTTGAAATTCACTCTTTCTTTTTAACAATTTATGTCGTTTTAACCCGTGGGCCTGAAAATTTCAACTGTAAAAACTGAGTTTAAATACTTAAGTAAATGAACACCGGAACTTAGGATTTTTTTTTTTTTGTTTTTTACAATAAATGTCTTTATGAAACTCATTAGTTTTTTTTTAAATTATTCATTTATTTTCAATTTTGGTTTAACGTCCATTATCACACTTAAAAAATATTTTATTTCTTTCTATCTGTTTGATTTTAATTCATTTACATATTCGTTAAAAAAATGTTTAGCATTTTCTTCTTGCATTTTGTGTGTGTGTGTGTGTGTGTGTGTGTGTGTGTGTGTGTGTGTGTGTGTGTGTGTGCTATTTTGTACTTTCCGTGAATGAATGTTCAATTCATAGCCTAATACGGAATGTTAAAGACACTCACATGATTAATATTGCTGTTTCGCTAAATAAGAAACGTTTGTAGATTTTTTTAAAGAATTTGCTTGAAAAAAAACTTTCGAGTTTTTCATTCTTTTTAGCTGCAGTTGTTTTATATGAATTTAAAAACAAAAGTGTATTTAAGTGATTTTGCTGTAAGGGAAAAAGCGAAAGAGGAAAACTACTGAATTAGTTGGTGCAAAAATTACAAAATTACATTTTCAGAATGAAGACAGTGTTGCGCCAAACTATTTTTAAAGAAAAATTGGAATGCAAATTATAATTTTCTCGAGTGTGCAGAGTCCAGTAGATGAAATAAGCACTATTTAAAAAGCGAATCGTCTATTCAAATACGTGTGTCGATTAAAAATCACGTTTGAAATAATAAAAAATATGTCGGATTAAAAATAAGGTCCATTAATTCCTTGATATATATGATAAATTATACTTTTAGGGCATAATATATTTATGAGTAAAAGTACTCGAAATCAGAGAACACATGCAGATATATAAAATCGGACACTGAGATTAACTCCAAGTGACTACTGTCTATTTCATGCTTCAAAGTAATAATATATATATATATATATATATATATATATATATATATATATATATATATATATAGTGAAATATGCTTTTTAATGCGCTGGGGACAAATGTCAGCACTGATGATTTATAATTTGGATTTCGGATTTTTCAATTTCATAGGACTACTTCCCCTGATAGATGCAATCAGCGATATATATTACGTGTGTGTGTGTGTGTGTGTGTGTGTGTATATACACGAACTCACACACAATGTCAATGTACGCACACACACACATTTTATATAACACCTAAATGTTATATACACACCTGTATGTTACTTTTAAGTAAATATTACAAGAATCCTCAAGCGTTACTCATCCTAATTCATCGCATCTGGTTTTGAGATGATGAATTATTGTCCATGTTTTGGTATTTTTTATCAACATCTTCAAAAGATTTTATGCTTGCTACCAGATCTACACTAAGCAAACAATTTATAGATCCAAGTGTCAATTCCCGGGAACTGAGTCACCCTAAATGCTTTGAAAGTTCTGACCAGAATTTCAATTAAGAAAATGGAATATATATATATATATATATATATATATATATTGTATGTGTGTAGAAATCGAAAGTATATTGAGGATCAGTAAAATATACTACAGCTTAGAAGGCAGAGAACATATTAGCAAGATGCTATGAGAAAGCCGGTAAGGATTCAAAAAATTTGACTTGCTAAAAAAAAAAAAAAAAAAAAAAAAGAGCTGAGGTAAGATAAAGTGTTTGAGTAATGAACCCTCAATACTTAAATTGAAATTATCACAATATATTTTAATATGTCAAGTAAGGAATTTCAGTTTTTTTTTAACAGTTAGGAACAAAAAATTCTATATTAATTTTTTATAACGGATGGACATTAATACTTTATATTTCTATTTAATATATTTGTAATCATATTATTGACGCATAGTTCCGCAGAAAGTAATATATATATATATATATATATATATATATATGTGTGTGTGTGTGTGTGTGTGTGTGTGATTTCAAGTGTTGTTCAATTAATGATTGTTCAGAATGTCACAGCCAGACCATGTAAGCAGCGAGGAAGTTGCAAAAAGAATTGGAACTACAGGAAAAATCGTATTTACACTCAGAAAGAGACAGGTTAAAATTTCCGAGGCACCCAAAGAAAAAAAAATGACTTAAAGAATCTAACATACGCAAGAGAGCCTGAAGGTATGTCAAGCTAGAAGAAACAGCGGGTATTTTTATAATCACAGAAAAAGACAAAGAGCGAAGATAAAGAGTCAAGTTTGAAACAAAGTCTAAGACGTTGTGGAGAGCTATGATGATCAGCGCTTGGAAAAGACACAGCAAAGGAAAGAGGAATATCATACTATTGAATACATATTAAGTTTTTCTTTACAATCCGAATGAGGTGTAAATCTGTGGACTTATGTTACAACAAGTAAACTTTCATTCTGCGCTTGGCCCGAATCTCAAACACTGAATCGACAAATGCTCTTATTTTTCTGATAACAATTCCAATTTTCATTGTAAAATAAACATGTTGAAAAATAAATATTTCCCTTATATACGCTATATTTATTGGTAAATATCAGGGTTTAGAGCCGTACAAATAAAAAAAATAGTTGAGGCAAAAATAGGTATGTGCATCGGTAATATTATAACAATGGTGTCGCAAACCAAAAAGTGTCAGTGATTAGAACAATTTTATAAGAGATGCATTTCAAGAAATTAATACAAAAAGAGACTTGTGCAAAAATGTTTGTTGAATCGTGAGGAGTAGACTTCAAAGCTGTGTAAATTATGATGATGAATAGTTTGGGCGCTTTTTTTTTATTGTCAACAATAAAATTAAATTGTCAATGTAATAATTTTTTTTAATAAATAAAACTCTGTAATTGTATATGTAATCTAAAAATAGATGTTATTTACTGTCTACCTACTTTTGAAGCATCCTATATATATATATCTCAACTATCGCCCGGTTCACACTCCACCCACGTCTATTGAACAGGTGAAGAGGCTCATCCCTTGTTTCCTGTTCAGGATGCGGTTTCCGGTTTTCTCTTTTCCAATCTTTTCACTCCTATGTAGCCCCCTGCACATCAGTGGCGTTACCACCTTGCTCGGGGTGATATGATTAAATATATATATATATATAATGTTAGAATTTTGTATGTGTATTGCATATCGGCTCGGAACGAGAAATCGGAAAGTCGAGTTCGTATTCCAGATGAATTCGTTGTATTCACATACGAGTAAATATCCTTGGGAAATGAATGAATTCGCTGCTTCTCCTTCCTGCTCTGAGTTAAATAGCAAGACCGTTTGAGTTCTATAGCTTTGGTTGGCAACCAGTCTACCACAGAAAGTAATGCCAACCTACTGCGGTAAAATCTACTTTCGAGACACGACCGCCAGTGAAGGTTCGACAGGTAGAAAAGCCCCGCTTAATTTTGGATAGTCCCTCGGTTGCTCCTCGCCACTTTTATAAGCTTCGAAACTGATCAGTCTCTGATTTTGATAAGATTTGATCTTTAACACTTTTCCCTCTGCGTTTCCACCACCCCCCCATTTAGCTTTTATGGACACATACAGAAATTAAGGCAGACAAATCACATTATTCTGCTACTATTGGCGTTAGTATTAACCCTTTGATTTTGTTTTGAAATTAACCCCTCTTGTGTTCCAACAGCTTGAGAGTGGATAAGAAGGGCAAGAATGGATTAGAACTCCACTATTATGAATGAAAAGTTATTCCGTTTAATTTAGTGAAGTAACATACTTATACTCAAACTCATTCTTAAGTTATGTATACGATAATGGTGTCGTATGAAAATGAAGACGCTGATTGAGTTTGCCCTTCGCCTCAGAAAAATATCGGCCCCGAAGTGCCCCCCACTTTCAGAGTTCTACAATCGCCACTGATGATCGCCCAAACATGTATCACGCATAGCACTTAACTGACTGGATTTTACGTTTGAGTACAAAGGGCTTTCGCAATTTGGGGGATAATAAAGGAAAGATATTGAGAAATTGTATGAAGAATAACAGAAATATTTAATTCCGGTATGTCAAAAATTCCGTTGCTATTTTCAGTGATTATAATGAATATATATCTTTTTAAAAACAATATTTTTAGGATCAAAATGAATATTGTTTATTATCCTCCTGGTGTCAGTTTAAACTGATGGCTCCAAGTGGAGAAAAAAAAAAAACCTAACGTTTTCTTTTTTCTTGATGATATTAGAAGTGATCAAAATGATGTCATTGAAAGTTGCTGAAAATCTCGGAGGCAGAAATGATATGTAGTAGTTACGGTGGCAGTTATTGAGAATGGGAGAGTGTCGGAGGGTGATTTTTTTCCCCAAAAAAAATATAGGGACTATTTTGCTTAAAGTTTGTATTTTGCGGGGGGGGGGGGGGGGGGATTCCACATTTTCCAACTGACATTTTCCAACAGATTTCAGTGAAATTTTTTTTTTCTGAAATTATAGTTTATAATTACAGTTTAGATATGTTAGGGAGGGTCAGTGGAGAGTGACAAGAAGGGACTACAAATAAACCTTAAGAAAACTGAGTGCATGGTCATCAGCAAAAGATACAACCCAAAATGCCAAATACAGATGGGGGATAACAGAATCAGACAAGTACAAGAATTTAAGTACCTAGGAAGTGTTCTAACAGGAGATGGAAAGTGCGACACGGAGATCCGAAGGTGAATTGGCATGGCAAAGGACGCGTTCCAGAAGATGAGCAAAATACTAACACACAGGAAAATCTCAATAGAAACAAAGAAAAGAGTTCTAGACTGTTACGTGATGTCAGTTCTTCAATACGGCAGTGAATGCTGGACAATATCATCGCAAATGAGGACAAAACTGGAAGCGGCCGAAATGTGGTTCTACAGAAGGATGCTACGGATATCGTGGACTGAGCATACAAGCAACGACGAGGTGTTAGAAAGAATGGTAACAAAAAGGAAATTGATGCTGAGCATCAGGAAGAGACAGCTAAAGTTCTTGGGACATGCAATGAGGAAGGAGAGCCTGGAGAACCTGATACTGACAGGACAGATAGAAAGAAGGAGAGACAGAGGAAGGCAGCGGATAACATATTTGCAGGGACTGATCAGGTGGATGACGGAACGGGGGTTGCCAGGAGCAAACATACTAAGAGCCACAAGGGATAGGGAGACGTGAAGAGCCATGATCGCCTACGTCCTGAAGGGACAGGGCACATAGAAGAAGAAGAAGAAGAGAGGGTAGGTCAGTTTAAACCAATGCCAGGAGGATACGGATACTTTTCTTGATTTTAGATGAAAATTTGGAAATTGTTCACAATATTTCAGAGGAATTTTCACTTTGTAAAGTTTACTAGAAAGACAAGATATTTTCACGGTTTCCCTGTTTTAATTTTCTGATGAATCTTAAATCATAAGCTAATGACTGAATAAGCTCATGGTGAACTATGTTCATAAAATAACCGTAGAAATTCCCCTGTCGTATCGCTGAATATTTGAGCTTAACAACTACAACAAATTATTGCAATAACAATCAAACATGAATGCTCGTCGTTATTTTAAGAAGTGGGTACAACTGAAAAGATTTGAGATTGACAAAATTTTTCATTTTCCTAAAACAGCCGTTAAACTTATTTCTTTCCTTCTTTCTTTCGTCTTTTTTCATATTCTAACTGTAACCAAAGAGCGTCTCTGATAATGTCTTGCCTTTCCACGAAATCAAAACGGAATAGTCCATTATTTATAAGATATTAGCAGGAGAAATTAAACGTATCTTCCCTTCCTTCTTTCTTTCATTTTTCTACTGAAACCAAGTAGTGTTTTCCTCTTTTTTTTTCTTTTTTTTTTTACGTGATTAAAACGAAATAGACCATTATTTATGATGCCTTAGCAGGGCCTAACGGTCGTGCACAAAAACGAAAGGATGGTCAAGCACAACTATAATAGGATAATTATACTTTATACAGAAAAAATTGTGTTAGTTTAAACTGACGCAAAAATAGGGAATGCAACTTTGTATTTGGATGTGCGTTGTGATGCAGCGGACATCGACTCGGGACGACAAATCGAGGTGCCGAGTTCGAATTCCAGTTGAATTTCTCGCATTCACATACGCACAAATACCCTTGGGAAAGGTATTAATCTGTTTTTTCCCTCCAATTATGGATTAAATAATAGAACAGATTGTGTTCTATAGTTCTTGGCTGGCAACCAGTCTATCGCAAAAATTAATGGCAACCTACTCTTCTGCCCAGTCAGTCATGTCTCTTTCGAGACATGATCGCCCAAAGCGTGTATCACGTATGGCACTTAACTGACTGACTTTGTATTTAATTATCTATACGAATCATTTTTTAAAATTTTAGTTTACCGTTTGAAAACACACGAATGTCTAACCTTTCACTCTTAAATGCAAGCTTAATAAATACGCTTAACACGAGAAGCATGAAGATTTTGTTACCATTTCACCTGACATCTTTTTAAAAAAGATTAATGGATTTGCCGTTGGATTTAAGCGACAACCTAATAAATTGATTGGTGCCTAGCGTTTATCGATGTCTGCCTACACAGCTGCTTGTGAACAGCACAGCGCACGCCGCTTCTACGAAGGCTGACCAATCCTTTTAGCTGTGTGGCGACAGTTTACTTCTACTGCTGCTGGCCGACATCTCCGTCGCAAGAAATTATTACTTTCAAGAATAGTAATGGTGCTTTTTGGTGTCTCCAACTACAATGCGATAGTTCGACTACTTGCAAGCGTAGCTTAGGAATATAGCGCCGGTTTACGATGAAAAAAAAAAAATTATCGAAGCAAAATTTTTGTGACTTATGATGCAATAAGGCTATTTTTTTCAAATTTTTAATTTTAACAGTCTGGCAAAACTGAACTGATTCTGAATGCTACCAAAATCTGAATTTAGCTATTTACGGCTTTTCGAAACAATTTTTACATGAAATGGTTCATTAATGTGAGAAAAGTTTTAAAAAATATATATTTACGTTCGAACTAATATCTTCATAATAATCACAACGTTTTAACCTCCAACCTTCTTCAAAGAATATAACATTTAATGAATTTCGAACTAAATTAATCTTTATTAATCTATGAGGTTAAATTGTTCTTTCCACTGTCCCTGTTTTGAGATATTTCATCTTGTTTGATTTTTATTTAGAAATGCTCAGTTTCTGCTTACGCTGCTTCCAATGAGTCGAAGTTTTCACATCTCACAATTACTAGAATCAACAAATTTATAAGTAGTATTGTATTAAATATATATATATATATATATATATATATATTTTTCATTTGAACTAATGCTCTTTTTTTTTCTTTTTAAGGCTATTTTTTTAAAACGTTTCGACGTCTGTGGTCTCTGGCTGTCTTCAGGTGTCCGTCGATTCAGATAAGTTTAGAATAATTTCGAGAAAGATATTTTAGTTAATCTACGGGGTTAGATTGTTCTCGTTCCTCTATCAAGAGAATTTTTTTTTTTAAGCAGTTACTTAGCTGAGGTTTCAAACAAGCCATTTCGCATTTGGTAGCTCAATCTAGCAAACCTATTATATTAAATTGAAGAGTGTCTGGATTCTAAGATTTTACTATATTATTTCAGTTCAGAGACAAGTACTTGAATAGATACTCTGTATTTTTTTTTATTTTTGTGTGAATTATGTCTATTGCCCTGTGCATTTGAAAGACTTGAAAAAGAAGAGAATCACTTTCCTTTATTGTAGTTCGATTACGCAGGTCAGTAGACGTAATTCACATTGTGTCTATTCAAATAAGTGTGTCTACTAAAAAAAAAAAAATTCGAGTAATATATATATATATATATATATATATATATATAAATTAAAGTAAATTTTCAAAATTCAAAAATGTTGAATGAACATTTCAATATGAAATCTCTCAGAGAGAATTCACGTCTCCTCAGCAACACAGTTCTATATCAAAATGAAGAAAAATAAGGTTAAGAAGGATAAAAAAAAAATAACGGTTAAGATTTGAGAAATATACGTCACAAAATTTTTTTTTTAAAGTTAAGTCTATTTTTGGTTTGTACTTTGTAAGTGAAGAGATGGGAGATTGGCATGTCTAGCTTAATAGACGGAAAGAGTTAAGGAAATGGGAGGTTATTGAATTGGGTTAAACAAACAGAACAGTTATTTATTATTTTTTCTCCTTAACCCTATTTTTCATCATTTTGATATAGAACTGTGTTGCTGAGGAGACGTGAATTCTCTCTTAGAGATTTCATGTTGAAATGTTCATTCAACATTTTTGAATTTTGAAAATTTATTTTATTTTATATTAGCTCTGTAATTTTAAGTACATTGAGCTCTCCTCCTGTATCATTTTTTAATATTAAATTTTTTTAATATTAATTAGGATCAGGTTCTTGGAAGTTACCTTCCTGCTTTTCCATTTTGGATTAAAGAAAAATAATTATATATATATATATTCACGCTTCTGTCACACACGTTAGGGTCTGTGTTGTAGTTAGTGGACTGGAAACAAAAAATAAATAAATCCACAAATGTCGTAGAGGCAGATAAATTACTTAACTTTCTCGTATAAGCAGACTATTAAAAAATATTTTAAACTTTTTTTTAGTATAAAGTTTTTTCAGGCGTTCTTGTAAAATCTACTAGAATCGTGTATTTATATTACTCTATCCCCGTGTCTGCCACCAGTGCTAACATTTTTAAAGTAACTGCATTCCCATTATCTGGAAAGTTTAGTTGTCTCAGACACTCAATAGCTACCGGCACTATTCCGATTACAATCTGGAGAGTTTTATGTTTCTGTCTTTCGGTACAGCCGCCATGGTCATTCCAATATCCAAAGATGGTTGGGTCTCAACAAAATCGCCACCTTCATCTTTATCTACTATTTTCTAACCCCAAGAAAAAATCTTCAAGGCCGCGAAAATATTGGGGCATTTGTACTTGCTTCACCTCCCATACCAGCGATAACATCTCCGGAAAGAAATAAAGACTTGGAAAGAAATGACAAAATCGAAAAGTTAAAAGAGAAAAGGGGCTTCTTGGATGGGATTTTAAGACACCTGTCTAAACTATTAACATTAATTTCTCGCTTACGATTTCAAGGATAAATATATTGTAAAAACAAAACGATTAAAAATATTTAAAAAAAAAAAACTGATAAGGAAAATCACGCGGGTTTGTTTATTAATAGTTAAATTTACTTATTTCTTTTAAACATAAAATAAAAGTGCGACGAGTTAAACTATAAGAAATAGAAATATTACTAGCTAAAATTTTACAAAAAAGATCTTATCTACCTTATTTAAAAAGAAAAGGGAAAAAAATCGAATGTTTTTATGACAAGATGATAATTACAAGTGGCAGTCGACCCGCTCCATTGGTCATGCACTGTAGACTAAGTTCGTTGCACTTATATCTTAAACTGGTTGTTGGGCTGATAGGTAATTCAGATGCAAAAAAGAAAAGAGGCAGAAAGTCGTCTAAACAACGGTACGTCGATATATTTAGCAGATTTTACACACTGTATATTGGTTAGGGTGAAGGTTGAATTGCTATACATAAAAGTCGTTAGAGAAGCTTAATTCGTGGGTACATAGTAACAATCACACGTGTAACGTTCGTAATGTACGTATTAAATGGGACTGATGTTAAAATAGTTGTTTCATTCGATAATTTACTAACTACATCAGTACCTAAGTAATACGTATTTTACGAGCGTTACATGTGTGATTGTTACTGTGTACACATTCTATAAGTCAATTGACACAGTGAGTGGATTAAAAGAAACACCTTTCCTTGTGTTGCTGTAGAGTAGAGATTAGTAAGTTAAATATTTTTTTGTAATATAGTGGATACAAATTAAATTTTTATCTCATCGATTTTGTTCCCCTTACGAATATGTATTTTTTTTTAATCGTTTCACCCCGGGCAAGGCGTAAATGCCACTGATGTGCGGGGGGCTACATAACTGAAAGAAAATTAATTAGGAGGGAGAAGAGGATTACAAACCAATTAGGAAGAAGCAATAGAAAGTTGAAAATGCAGGTGTGATGACAGTTGCAAGGGGGGAGAGAAAGGGAAGGATATACGGGGTGGGGGAAGGGCTAGAGTTAAGTGGTTAGTAGATGAGTATTGACATTGCATTTAAATTTCTGGAGGTTGTAGCCATCAGGAAAGCAAGAATATGGGAGCGAGTTCCACAGGCGTGAAGTGCGAGAGAAGAAGCTGCAGGAGTAGAATTGTCGCCTGCATTTGGCTAACCTAACTGTGAATGGGTGGGACCCAGTTGCCATTCTGGTTGCACGAGGGAGGCACTAGTGACTTAAGTTCGTCTGAGCAGAAGCCATGAAAGTACTTATAGAACAGAGAAAGGGAGGCCACATTTCGTCGGTGGGGAAGAGCCACCAAGTCAGCACCTATCACGTTACTAACTCTCCTTTGGAGCCTGTCGAGATTGTGATATATGGAGGATTGTGAGGTGATGGATGAGTTCTTTTGGTGTATGACAAAATTGTTATGAGTGCTTGAGTCACGAATGTGATTAGCTAGGTATAGAATAGATAATGTCAACCAACCCATCACTTTTTTGGCCATGTGCCACATTTGTTGTAATTTCACAATAATAAATATTGAGTAGTGATTAGTAAGCCAGTTTCTTAGACCAGTACCGAAGTGAGTCTGTTCTTTGTGATTAGCTAGGTATTCTAGGTGCCATAAATGTGTTGGACTAAGATGAGGAAATATTATCAAGCAAGATTATTCATGGGGATAACACTATCTGCAATATTTATTCTTGTAAAGAATACAAAAATTGTGGCACAAGGCCGAAAAGGGATAGAGGGTGGTACTCACTTAACTATCCTATACCCAGCTAAACGCTATAAGGACCCAGTCATACGGCCCAACACTATCTGCTGGGGCACCTCGTCGTGGTGTAATGGTTAGCAAGCTGGTCTCACTAGAACAATTGCGACTGAGTAGTGAGTTCGATGCTCACTGGGTGCTCCATACTTCCGGCCTTGTGCCACATCTAAGCGGCGGTTAAAAAACTATCTTTCTATAAGCACATTGCTCTCATAGATTATCGACGATCCCCACACGCCATCGCACTGTTCTGAGCTGGTGCGTTGTCGTCGAAACTTCTGTAATCTGTCTTTTTAACCCTACGCAAACTGGGCGAGGTGGTCCACCTCCAGGCTGATTTTGAATTCAGAGATTTTCTTTCTTTTAAGTCTGTCCTACTTACTCATAGCTAGAGGGGGAAAGAAGAGATGGACTCATACTTTTCGCAAGTGAATGTCAGTCAGTCAATTAAATGCTATACGTGATACACGCTTGGGCGATCATGTCTATTTAGAGACGTGACTGACTTGGCAGAAGATTATCCCGTAGTAGGTTGTCATTGCTTTCTGCGATAGACTGGTTGCTAGTCAAGGCTACAGAACCCAATCTGTCCTGTTATTTAACCCATAACTGGAGGGGTGAGACAGATTAATACATTTCCTAAGGGTATTTGCGCGTAAGTGAATGCAGGCAATTCAACTGGAATTCGAACTCGGCTCCCCAATTTCTCGTTTCACTGCACCACAACGCACATCCCAAGTGAATGTAATGGAATGTAATTCAATCTGCTCACCGATTCCTCAATCCGAGTTGCTATCCATTAATCTCAATAGTAAAAAGAAATAATGTTTGACCCACGCAAAATATTTATGTGGGTCAGAGATTTTTCTTTTCCCTAGCTTTTCTTTCTCAATATCCTGTGATTTAAATTCTCCAATCCCTCTTTCCTTATGTGCCCTAGAAATTTCAAATGTCCCTTTCTGATATTAAGCATAAGTCTCCTTTTGGTTTCCATTTTATTTTACTGGTTTCAAAAAGAAAAAATTACTTTTGTATCCAGACTCTCAAAAGACTAACGTTCAATATACCTAATCGAAGGCTCGAACCAGATATTTAAAACAAAATGTATAATGCTTGGAAAGAATAAAACTAAAATATTTAATTCATGCAGAAATGATAAAAGCAATAGTTCGTTACCTGTTGCTTCATTGATGGGAAGACGATCAAATTTGAATTGTGCAATCATTAAAAAAAAAAAATAGCCTTATAGAAAATATATCCCAGTCAGATATATAACATGCAATAAGATTGTTTTCACAAAGCCTTTTTCTTGCCCCCCCCCCCCCAAGACAGAAAGAAAAAATAGCTCACGTGACAAGTGTTCATTTCCATTTCATTCAAACTGTGTGTGTGTGGGTGTGTATGTGTGTGCGCCCGCGCGCAATTTTGCATGCACCCATAATTCAATGAGAAACAAAAAATATTTCTACCAAATAAGAGATTTGAAAAATAATGCACGCTTGGGCGATCATGTCTCTTTCGAGACATGACTGACTGGGCAGAAGATTATCTCGCAATAAGTTGCCATTGCTTTCTGCGGTAGACTGGTTGCCAGCCAAGGCTATAGAACCCAATCTGTCCTGTTATTTAACCCATCAAAAACTTAAAAATGTAAATACTAGTGTATACAAATGAAACACCTGCCTAAGCTATTATTAACATTAAATTCTCGCTCAAGATTTCAAGAATAAATATTGTAAAAAAACGATTAAAAATATTTTGTTAAAAATAAAAAAACTGACAAGAAAATACGCAGATTTGTTTATTAATAGTTAAATTTACTTATTTCTTTTAAACATAAAATAAAGTGCGACAAGTTAAACTATAAAAATTAGAAGCAATATTACTAGCTAAAATTTCTGTTACGTACCTTCTTGAAAAGAAAAGAAAAAACGTGAAAAAAATAAAATTTTTGTATGACAAACATTTGTTCTCTATGAACATGCCTGCCGGTTGATACCCGGATAACTAGGTGTGACAGCTTATTTGGTAAGTGTATTTTGCTCTACTTTCGACTTATATGCTTAGGGTTTTAGAAATAATTATTTTAAAATGTATAATTTTATTGCTTAGCCCAGGTCAGTATTCGTTCAGTCTGAGTGGAAATGGATTTTTTTATTTTAAAATTAATCAAAGGAAATATGCATCTTCTGACAATGGATTTAATGGCCGGTGGATTTAAATTCCTTGCATTCACTTTCGCTTAAATACCCTTGGGAAAGGTATTAATCCGTTTCTACCCTCCAGTTATGGGTTAAATAACAGAATAGATAAGGTTCTACAGCCTTGTTTGGCAACCAGTCTACCGCAGAAAGTAATGGCGACCAACTGCGGGATAACCTTCTGCCTAGTCAGCCATGTCTCGAAAGAGACATGATCGCCCAAGCGTGTATCACGTATGGCAATTAACTGAATTACAGGAAATAAACTATCCACTCAAATACGAGTAACCATTAAAAATAATGTTCAAAGAAATAAATACGCATCTATGTTGATTACGGGCATGCAAGGACAGAAAGAATTAAGCTCTTTTTAATATAGATTTCCAGGGATTAAAAAAAAACAACCGTTTTTTCTATTATTTATATATCTATGAAGAGGTTTTGGGGGTTTATTTTCGTACGTATTACCCCCAAAGAATTTGATCCAAGTGATGCTAAATGGGTAATTTTGCAGGCGGTATTATAAATAGAATATCACAAATAGAAAGAAAGGGAGAAAATATATTGATACTAAAAAAAAAACAAATATTACATACGTGATTAATGAAAGTAAAGTATGGTTTAAAAATGGGACTTTTCAAATATATGTGATTCCCTAGACCGTTTTGCCAACACCCCTGAGTATGTAGACAAATATATCCTGACTTGCCATCTCGACTTCAGTCACTTTCTTAGCGAAGTGACGTAGGTTCCTCTTTTTTTTTCTGCAAATATGTTCATGGCAACTGCTCGGATGTGCTTTTTCCCTGATGCTTCGACCACATGAACTTAAACGCGTTACTATGTTGGCATCTAGGTCCCACCCTTTTACCGTTGAAAGAGTTAAATGTAAACGAATAATATAACAGTTTTTTTTTCTTTCGCACTCCCCGTCTGTGGAACTCCCTTTTACTTGCTTCCTTTAAAGCTAGAATCTCCAAGAATTCAAATGCCACGTCATTTGCCATCTTCTATCTCCTTAAATCACGTTCATATTTTATCCTTTCTTCAATACCCCCCCCAAAACCACCCCCACCCAATTTTTCTCTCACTGTAACCTCCCGCGCACTAGTGGCGATTTCGCTTGGGATGAAATGATTGATATATATATATATATATATATATATATACTAGCAGTATAGCCCGGCGTTGCTCGGGTGTAATGAAAGCTTGAAAATTAATCCATGGTCCTGGAGCTCAGACTCTTTGGACGTCGACACGAAAGACTAAAAAGCAATAGTTGTTTCCAGTTAAAGCGAAACCGTAGACTGAAAGAAAAAGGAATGGATGGAAGTCAAATTTTGATTTCCTGCTATCGATATCAAATAAGTTTTATTCGTCGTAAACTGAATTTTGAAGGCTAAATAATCCCTCTGAGTAAATGGTATCATGGCTAAGAACTAAGAACTACAATTATACCTACTTAGAGCCAAACCCGAAGCAAAAGCTAAAATAAAAGGGCTGAAAAACTGATTTTAATCAGACCCGGTAAATATTATCGATTTTCTGCACTATTGTAAGAACTGCAACCTTGAAACTTTTGAATATCGTTTCTTATGTCTTTGTCTATGAGTGTATGAAATTTGATTAAAATCGGACCAATCCTTCTATAATCCGATTTTTTCGATTATCAATTTTCGATATTTATCGGGGGTACCTCAACACAAAACCTAGCTAAGAACACTCGCAGACACTTATAGTACAACTGTGTCAATTTTCAAGAAAATCGGTTCAGCCGTTTCGGAGTCTATAGGTAACGGATACACACACACACACAAAGTTTCATTTATAAATAAGTTTAGATTTAGATATAGCAAACAACTGTCACACCTAGCTACCCGGGTTTCAGCAGTGAGGTATCCTTTACATGAACATACCTCTCGGTTGAAACTCGGATAACTAGGTATGACTGCTTATTTGCTAAATGTGTTTTGCTCTACTTTCGATTTTTGTCGAATGTATAGTATAGTAGGGTCAGTTGGACACCATCTGTAAGTAAAAGAGTACCATGATTCGGTGTGTATGTGTGTGTATATATATATATATATATACTGTTTGTTTATAGATACGTAATTTAGAATAAAGCTCATTTCGTCTTTTTGCCTTGATAAAGTCCATCACAAGACGAAACGCGTAGGCGATTTAAAATACAGTTTTCCTCTTATTTTATATATATATATATATATATATATATATATATATATAACTAAATTTCCGTTCGGGTTATTTTAACGAATGAAACTAAAAATTGACAAACGGGAAATAGAAAAAATACCGAAGGATTTTACTCCTGTTTTCTGAACTAATGCGAACTCCAAGATTTAATGTGTATGTGTATCCAATGTATTTTCGTTTTTGGACTCATCTTTACAAAAAAGCTTACTCATTGTACTCTTTGAAAGTACCAATGTACTCATTGTACTCTTTGAAAGTACCAATGTACTCATTGTACTCTTTGAAAGTACCAATGTACTCATTGTACTCTTTGAAAGTACCAATGTACTCATTGTACTCTTTGAAAGTACCAATGTACTCATTGTACTCTTTGAAAGTATATTTATGTCTCAATTATCTTATGTATAATAAAAATATTAAGATAACTACTTTTTAGTTGTAATTTTTTTTCAGATGGTATGACGGATGCAGGGACTGAAACTGGCTCGCAACATTCAGGATGTAGAAGGAAATTAAACATTATCAAACTATACTGCCCAAAATTCATTAGCGGTTTGTGACTTGTTCCTTGAAATAAAACCCAGCAAACAACCTGGCTACCAGCATTGGATTCCTTTTAAAAGGATCTGGGATCATGGAAATATAGCATTCGATCGGTCATTTAAGTGTCATACGTGATTCAAGCTTGAGAGATCATGTCTCGAGAGAGACATGACTGACTGAACAGAAGATTTTCCCGCAGTAGGTTCCCATTACTTTCTGTGGTTGACTGGTTGCCAACCAAGGCTATAGAGCCCAATATGTCCTGGTGTTCTACTCATAGCTAAAGGGAGAAGTGACGGATTAAAACCTTACCCAAAGTTATTTATTCTTAAGTAAATGCAACGAATTCAACAGAAATTCGAACTCTGCTTTGCGATTTCTCGTTTCGAGCCGATATCCACTCCACCGCCACGCACATCCAATATAATATTATTTAGCACATTACAAGAAGTTTGAAAAATCGATCACTGACAAAAAAAAAAAAAAAAAAAAAAAAACTTGGTAAAAAATTAAATAAATGATTTTGATACACCTTACTATTTTTCGTCGTGTTTATTTTTTTCTTTTCAGAAATAGGAAAAAAATAATTGGAATTCCCATTCCTGGCTAAAACATCGGGTTTAATTTTTTTCAAAAAAATATGCGGTATTACATCAAAAAAATAAAAATATCCTACACGAAGCATTTCACACACACACCTGTGTGTGTGTATATATATATATATATATATATATATATATATATATATATAACGTAGAACACTTGGTATATTATCCAGGTAAATTCCGATAGAGATGAACTCAATGTTAAATTCATTTATTTAATTTAACAGTAATTTAGAAAAAAACTTGAGATACTACAATTTCCATGGGTAATACATATTTCGCCGCACAATCATGACAATTGCGGCTCGTCAGACCCAAATGGTACAACAGTTGATCATTGTGCGGTGAAATGTCTATTACACATTGAAGTTGTAGTATATCAAAATTTTTTCTAAAACATATATATATATATATATCTATATATATATATATACGTATGGCTAAGAGAATGCGTGTGCGTGAACGATAAATCGATAGTATGTGAGGGGAGGGTAACGCTGAATGTATTTATTCCGTTAGAGCACTATTATCAGTCAGTTACGAAGATCTGAAAGCATTGCCCGAAGAGAAGAGTTGAGAAACAGTAGAAATACGAACCATGCCTCTTTTCAGGGATGCTGGGCCTAGTTCCATAACCTTCAATATAGAAAAAGTAAGTTGGGTATGCTAAAACAGACATGTAAACAATAGCAGAAGAATATGGAAATCGGAGACATTATATTTATTTTACAGTAATGATAATTGAGCTTTATCGAAACTGTGCTAGTATCGAGTTTTTTCGATGACTGCACGCAATTTAGTCTGTAAATGATTATTGTACGGATTCATTTTGAAAATGATTTGAAACCAATGTTCATGTACTGCAGAAATATTATCTTTTCTTTCTGAAGCTATTTTCATATGTTGGCATTTCTTACAATTATATATATATATATATATATATATATATATATATATATAGTGCGTGTGTATGTGTATATATCAACATATTAATTTAAAAAAAAACATTTTATTAATGCCTAATAGAATAGCCGAAAGCGCCCAGACATGTGAAACATTTGGATAGTTTTTACACACTTTATATCTAGAAAATAAATTATGTGTACAAAGGCAAGAAAAAATAAATAACCCGAGAACACTAACCATGGTTAATAGTTGTGTAATTTTAATTAATGGCTAGTACGCAGCGCAAATGACGCCATTTTAATTACAATTACATTTTTAGTACCTGATTTTGTTACTTAAATTTTTTTCAGTTCCTATTAATGTTAACTCAAAATACAAATTCTGAAGTGTCTGCATGGAAAATATTTCAAATAAAGATTTATATATATATTTTTTTTGATATTTTTAAAATCGGGTATGGTATACCCATGGTTAGTAGTTATGTAACTTTAATTGATGGTTAGTGTTTCAGGGTTAATGAAAAGCTTAATCGCAGTACATTGTCGATACTCTTCAATATATGACAAGATTTGTTAAATTTAACCGAAAATATCTAATTTATCTTTATTGCTTTCCAGTTTTCGATTAAGACTTTGTACATCAAGGTCCAAATTGTGGATAAACTCTCCGAGGATTTTGATTATATAAATATATATATATGTGCATGCATAAAGGTAAAACAAAGAACACTATTCCTGCTGACCATCATTTATCGTTTACGATAAGAGAGTGTTCTATATATAATTAAATTTGTTTTTGTTTAAAATTAATATAACATTGCGACACGGAAATTTCTATGTTTCCAGATTTTTTCCTCGTCATCAGGCAATGTTAGCTCATTGTTGTGAAAATCATTTTCATTTTAATATATGAAGCAATACGTTTGTTATTGATATGCCTCGGAAAGTGATATATATATATATATATATATATATATATACTAGGTTTAGTAATTTAGGCAAATGTAACCGGGTAGGTCAATCTAGATACGTAGATATGATCGTCACATGCAGTATCCTAAGACGTAGGCGTAGTCAATAGACCTCTAGCAAAAGATCTCTCTCACTCACCCTATCGACGTCCTTGCCCTCGTCTGTATTTATGGCTGAAACCAGCCAATCACGTTCTAGTGAGGAGCAACCAAGGTCTATCCATATTCATTACCTATTATTACTTCAGTTATTTATGGATGTGGGAAGACAGAAAAAATATGTGTGTTCAATTTAACTAATCAAAATAGAGATCCACTTTAAATTTGAAAAAAAAGTTTATATTTTTAGGGAATACATGATTTTTCCTTTCAATCTTAACGGCAAATGTGTCAGTCGATCAAAACCCCTGTTTAAGTTCCATTTCCGTTGATATATCCATTATTGTTACAAAATTATTCTCTTAGTTTTCTCTGTATCCCATCCTATTCTTAAAAAAAAAAAAGGAAAAGAAAGAAAACATTTTATTTTATTTTTTTTTATCTAACTTATAGTGGGTAAGTGAATGAAAAATTTAAGAAAAAAAATTTACTGATGTGTTTCGTTCCGGGAAGGAACCAAATTAGACTAATAATGGTTTTATTGATTAACTCAGTCCTTAATATAAAACAGTGGCGAAAGGAGTAAATCAAATATGACAAACACCAACTGCAGTTCATAACCGCTAAAGATAGAGGGATGTTCAGCTATTAAATTTAAATGTTGACATCCGATTTAACTATACATTAACCGCTCGTTCCATAGTATCCTTAGCATCCTTCTGTAGAACGACATTTCCGTTGCTTCGAGCCTCTTCATCCTTGAGGAGATCGTTCAGCATTCGTTGCGATATAGAAACACAGATATCACATAGCAGTCTAGCACTCTTTTCTTTGTTTCCAATAAGATCTTCTTGTCTATCTGTACTCTGGCTAGCTTTTGGAATGATAATATTAACTTGTATGTATATATAAGTAATATCTTTGTATGCATTCATATTAGTTCCTACCTACATTCTCTGAAAACACACGCACAAGCACAAATATATCCGGAAAATTTACACATGAAAAAATAATATTATGTAATTGCTAATAGCGTCTCACATAGATTGTACATTATATTTTTCGAAAGAAAAATAGTTTACAGAAAACTGTCCACAATTGAAGAGCGGCAGATAAAGTCCGTACTGTAAATGGTTCTCTTAAAAATTATATATATATATATATATATATATATATATGTGTGTGTGTGTGTGTGTGTGTGTGTGTGATAGATAGTTATGAATAGAATAAGTCAGGAACAAGTAGGAAAAATAGTATCTTTAATCTAACATGTTTCACTTTATCAAGCTTCTTCAGATATTTATTAAAGACGAATGATTTAAAAATCCAAGAGACAGCATGTTGATTGAGGTATAGTTTCATTGGTCAGATACGTATCGGATATCGATCCATATATTCAACTTATATATATCTTTCCTTCATAGCGCCTAACAACTTCCCTTCTTACAGTATCCCTCTACTTTGAATGGCATTTGGCTGAATATTAGCAAAAAAAAAAAAAAAAAAAATCATCGAAGTTCACAATTCTTATCAGGGGTCGACACAGGAATCGAGAATCCTCACTTACTCATCAGGATCCCGACAAGAATGACTATCAATTATTACGGAATATCTCTGAATCTCGACAACTGATAAGCTGTTTGAACTCTAATTATATCTGATAAAATAATTATAACTCTAGGTAAATATTTAGCATGTTATTAGCAAAAGCCATTCTACTTCGAACTACGTGGACTGGTGCTGCAGAATTACAGACAAAGAGCTGCCCCAAATAGTCAAACCTACATCACTTGAGGACTTCCAACAGCAGCAACAACTAAAATGTATATCACATGTAACGCAAAGAAAAAGACACTGTCCTTTGATACTACTTCAAACAAAAAGTTAGGAAGGAAACCCACATCACTATTGAAAAGACTAATAACAGCTATTGCCTTTGAGAAATGTATTTTCTTTAAAAAAATTGTTTTATGAGAAAGATTCTTAAATTTCAACCGAGTGAATGAATGTCAATTGTTTCCTTATAACGAACGGCTGATATTACCATTATCATAGTGTTCGCTTTGATGTGTCTAAGATATGAATCTTGCGAGAAAATAAGTAATGAAGATTTGCTTTCTTTAAAAAGGGAAAACAGAACCTTGCTTGCCGTGACATGCATCATGGCCGATCGGTAAAGCACGTCGGACCAAACGTTGGTTTCCCCAATGTTGGCGAGGTAGATTCGATCACTAATTGGAAACCTTTTTACCAAGCTTTCCCGAACGCGCAGGCCGACAGATGTAATGCACACTTTTTAATAAAACATTGTGGAGTCTATTTCAAATAAGAAGTATCCACTATAATAACGTTTAAGTAATAAAAATTTGGAATTATAAATAAATTCATTTAATTATTTAGAAATTCCTAAGATTGTATTTACGTGTGTGAGTGTATAGGTATCAGTCAGTCAGTTAAGTGACATATGGGATACACACTTAGGCGATCATGTCTCAAAAGAGACATGACTGACTAGGTAGAGGATTTTCCCGAAGTAGGTTGCCATTACTTTCATCGGTAGACTGCTTGCCAGCTAAGGCTATAGAACCCAATCTATCCTGTTATTTGACCTATAGATGGAGGGAAGAGACGGTTTAATACTTTTCCATAGGGTATTTACGCATAAGTGAATGCAAGGAATTCAACTGGAATTCGAACTCGTGTCTACGATTTCTCGTTCCGAGTCGATATCCACTGCACTTCCAGTATTTTAGTATTTATTCACCTAGTGACCTTGATCTCTACGGAGTCCTTCCCTTGAATACCAGGTTTTATTGTTGTGGGTGTGATTTTAGCAGTGGCAATCGAAAAACGACACGTGTCTGGCCACTTTAGTGTTGAGACTGTATATGACGGAAAATTGATATAATTTCTAATGTGTCTATTATTTGACCAGAACTCAGCAGGCTATGTCGACGTTCCTTCGTGAGGATATCGCGTAAGCATTAAAAGGGGTCATAAAAGTTATGGCGTAGAAAAGAATTTGGGCATAAAAAGAAAAAAAAAAATGAAAGACTATAAATAAAAAAATAAATAAAAAAGGAAAAAAAAATGAGCAGGGAGAAGTTCCTTAAAAAATTAAAAACCAAAAAGAAATGAAACGAAAAATCTTGACTCAATCCAAGATAGAGACATCAACGTTCTAAGGAAATGACAGGAAGAAAATGGAAGATGAGAAAAAGTGGGTGGGATGACTTGAGTGAAAGCGGGAAATGTTTTTTTCATCAGCAAAACGAGAAAAATAGAAAAAAAAAAAAAAGGAAAGAAAAAAAATCAGCGAACGGTGTGGAAGAAAAAAAAGAAAGAGAGAGAGAGAAGAAAAAATACGTGAAAGTGAGAATAGAAATATTTTTTGAGAAAAAAATAAAGAAAGTAGAAAGTGAAAAAAAAAAAAGAGAGAGAGAGAGAGAAAAAGAAAAATACGTGAAAGTGAGAATAGAAATATTTTTTGAGAAAAAATAAAGAAAGTAGAAAGTGAAAAAAAAAAAGAAAGAAAATTTGAGAATAAAGTGGGAAAAACGAAAACAGAAAAAAGAATGAAAGTAACATTTTTGAAATGATTAAAAAATAAAGCAACTTTTGAAAAGAAAAAAAAAAAGAAAAAGGCAAAACAAAAGAAAGGAAAAAAAAAACAAGGGTTAAAAAAAACGAACGAAAAACGAAAGAAAACAGACAGAAGAAAGAAAAAAAAAACAAAAAATGGAAGAAATGAAATTGAAAAAATGAAGCTAAGTCAGAAGAGAAAATGGAAAAAAGTATGGAAGGATTAAAGGGAGAAAAAAATTGAAAAAGAGAATGAAATTTTAATGGAGAAACGGAAGAAAAATGTAAAGTTAAGTGCCATACGTGATACACGCTTGGGCGATCATGTCTCGAAAGAGACTTGACTGACAGGACAAAAAATTATCCCGCAGTAGGTTGTCATTGCTTTCTGCGGTACTGGTTGCCGACCAAGGCTATAGAACCCAATCTGTCCTGTTATTTAACCCATAACTGGAAGGAAGAGATGAATTAATACCTTTCCCAAGGGCATTTGCGCGTAAGCGAATACAATGGATTCAACTGGAATTCGAGCTCGGCTCCCCGGTTTCTTGTTCCGAGTCGATATCCACTGTACCACAACGCATATCCCGTTAAGAACGAAAAAGGAAGAAAGGAATATTTTGGGAGTAAAAGAAGAATGAAAATAATTCGAGGAAAAGTAAGAAAGAAAAATGAACAGACAGAAAGTAATAAAGAAATTAAAGAAAGAAAGAAAGATTTCTAAGGAAAAGAAAAGAAAGAAAAACAAGAAAGAAAAAGTAAAAAGTGTGAAAATGTGGAAGAAAAACAAAGGAAATAAAAAAAACCAATAAGGTAAAGAAAAGAAAAATAAAAGACGGAATGAGAGATAGAAAGAAAGAAAGCGATACAAAAGAAAACAAAAAAAAGTAACGTAAGAAAATGAAAAAGTAGTGAAATTAAGAAGCAAAAATAGACAGAATAAAAAAAGTTTGAAAGCAAAATGTTGCTGAAATATATAAATAGAAAATATTAAAATTTTATTTTCTGTAAGAAGAAAAGAAAATATAATGATAGGATTTATAGAGTGAAATATTAATAAAAAAAAAAATTTCAACTCGTCTAATTTGGAATAAAAGAAAATAAAAAGAAAGATTACAAAACCCGAAAACTTGAAAAGAATTGTGGAGATTCGCATTAAAGACGGTGTCAGAATTGTTTCTTTTCAAATCAGATTCCGATTCCTTACTTGGAGATGGCATTAGTGATGCCAACCGAAATCAAATAAATACATAAATTACTACTACTATTACTACTAAAGAAACAACAACAACATTAATAATAATAATGTTGTATTTAACTAAAAAAATGTCAAAGTTGATGACGATGATGCTGAAGTTGTGGTGAAGGATAAAAGTAATATTTTATAAATAATGAAGATTAAAGACACTTAAGTTACTACTAATACAATTACTACTAATAATAACAACAACATTGTTAGTAGTAGTACTGTAGGAGATGATGCTAGTGATAATTTAGTAGTTGTAACCGACGATCAAATGAATATTCAATTAATAAAAATGAACACAATAATAATAATAATAATAATAATAATAATGCTGGGGATGATAGGGAAGATAGAAAAACATGAAATGGAGCCATAACAACACGCCACTACCTGCCTTAGGTCTTCCCGCAGACTTGGTTGGTAGTAAGACCAAAGCAGAAATCGAAATATGATGAAAAATGACATAATAATAATAATAATAATAATAATAATAATAATAATAATAATAATAATAATAATAATTTGTCCAGCGGATTGTAACATAGCAACCAAGGAATTTGAAAAACTGTCAAAATATAAAGACCTGGAAATTGAAATAGAAAAAATGTGGAAATTGAAAACAAGAGTTGTGCCAGTGATAGTAGGTGCACTTGGAATGATAAAAAATGGAACAAAACAACACATTGAAAGAATCCCTGGAAACCCCCGCTTAAGAGATATACAAAAAATTGTCTTATTAAGTACAGCCCACACACTAAGGAGAACTTTGTCTATGTGACGCTAGGGATGATAGGGAAGATAGAAAAAACATGAAATAGGGCCATAACAACACGCCACGGCCTGCCTTAGGTCTCCCCGCAGACTTGGTTGGTAGTGCGACCATAGCAGAAATCGACAAATAATAATAATAGTAGAATGTGATACTTTAACGTAGTTGTGATACTTTAACGGTGACAATAGTCAAATAAAAACAATGCTGACGGCGGTGATAATAAAACTGTTGCTACTGATGAGAAAATAATAAATAACAAGGATAATCAGAATAAAAAAAGTTACATTACTACTAATAAAAATTAATAGTACGACTGTTGATAATAATAGCAATAATAGTAATACTAGTACAACTACTATTATTATTACTACTACAACTTGTAATAAAACCTCTTAAACTACTCATAAAATTAATAAACTTACGAGTACTACTAATATTAATAATACTAATACGACTATTACGAATAATAGTGCTAATTATAATATTAATACGACTAATAATAACAATACTATCACTACTACTAATACAATGCTACTATTAATACTAATAATATTACTTCTTATACTATTATATTAAGACATTTGTTACAACCACTTATAATATTAATACAACTAATAAGAATGATATTATAATACTAACGCTAATATTACTACTCATAATAATACTACGAAAAATGATATTACTGATAATTATAATAAAAGTGAAAGGAAGCAATTCTAATGAGAAGTTAGTTGTGGAAATAAAAATAGATGTTAAAATCGAATTAATTCTACTATTACTCCAAAAACGATTTGGTGATTACAACTAAAAAAGAAAAGATGGTCCAGTGTGCAATGTCTGTATTTTCAAATGACTTGCTACAGTTTATTTGTAAAATCATTCAGTCTCTCTCTCTATATATATATATATATTATAGCCATTATTTACATACGTCTCTAGCATTACTTACCTATCCTCTTCTCACACTATGTGTGTGTGTGTGTGTGGATGGGTGTGTGTTTCGAGACTAATCGTGCGTGAGCATCAAACTAGTAATGGTGGCCACGAAGTCAGGGTAAAATCGAGAATTTGCATGTTGAACTCAGTTCCTCAATCGGGCAATAATTACCTGGTGAGTGATTCGAACATCACGACCTCATGTTGGATAAGCAGGAGAAAATAGAAATTCTAAGTGAAGAGCCAAGAGTCGAAATATTTTTAGTAAAATGAACAAAATTGTCGCATCAATTCCTAAAATGTCTTCGAGTCAAGATAATATAACTCATAATTTCAGAGATTAAATCTATGAATTAGGCTTTTAGGTCTACGTAATTGTCCTTTCTTTCATCCTCTATATACCCCCCACACACACACACGAGAGAGAGAGAGAGAGGATGGAAGGAAGGAAATGACAGACCTTATGATATATATATATATATATATATATATATATATATTACGTTTCCGTTACACCCAATGGTTTGTAGGTGTGGAGGAAGGTGATTTTCGAAGCGTAGCTTAGACGTGACATACGGCCAAAAGTAGCGGGTACCCAGTTAGGATTGAACTCACTACTCAGTTATGATTCTATCGAGACGGGCTTGTTAACCATTGCACCACGCCGAAGTGTCTCTCTCTCATATATATATATATATATATATATATATATATATATAATTAGTTTTTGGTCATAATAAAATTAGACCAGTGCAAATTTGTATTAAAAAGTCTTCAATATGATTATATTGTAGAACTTTATTTGTAAACGATGTATTATGTGGCGTCTTTTCAAATTGCCTGAAGACACCATTAGGTAGAAACCTAGGTCGCGCAATAACTTCTTTTCAAATATATATATATATATAATTTCTTCATTATATATCCATGATACATGTAATATTTACGATATTACTAAAATATATCTGTGAAAAGGACAATTAAAGCTTTTTGTCTATGAATTTGTATAATTTTTCCTTATATATAACCATGTGGGGAAATTGAAATTAAAATATGGAAAAGACCCAGACATAACGTAGTGTATAGTGAAAACAGCCAAGCCTTACAACTGTGGCAAAATATGTAGACTGTGCCAGGAAGAAAGTTGACTATTATGTTATTCCTAAACAAAAATTAATTACTGAATAAAAGAACAGAAATTCTAACTACGTGAAACCATACCATAAAATACCTATTAGGGTCATACAACCATGTATAAAAAACGTTATTTCTTCTAATTTTGAAAATTGCGCGTTCAGAATTCCCCGTTATGTGAGCGTTCAAAAACATCCATGAGTGTTCTTTAAAAAAAAATAACTGTAAAATGAGTTATTGCAAATCGCCTGAAAACACCACAAGGTAGAAACCTAGGTCGCGTAATAACTCGTTCACAAATGAAAATATGTATATATGATATATATATATATATATATATATAAATTCTTATGTATTGCATTGATAAATTCCTTTATATTATACACATATAAATAAATTCCTCTCTATCAGCAGCGAAAACACAACATTCTTGAGAATCGCTAGAGAAATGGATGAAAGCGCTTGGAAAAATAATTACGGAAGATTTTTACATTCCAGAAAAAAGGAAACATTAGAATACCGAAAAAATAAATAAAAAAATGATAAAATCTTCCTTGCCGGTTGTATTCAACGAAACATGATTAAAAGAAAGACTCCTATCTATTATATATATATATATATATATATATATATATATATAGATAGATAGATAGATAGATAATAGAACCTAATGAGCCAGACAAGTCTACCTAGGTTTCTTCTAAACGGATCGTCAAGGAAAGTTCCCTGACGATCCGTTTAGGAGAAACCTAGGTAGGTTCGTCTGGCTCATTAGGTCTATTCAGTTCGCTCTACCTTTGTATTGAGCGCTTTTTGTTAGATGGTTACTCGTGTCGGGTCATTTTCTTTTTTCTTTGGACTTCGTGTCGAACACTTGACTGACTTTCATGTCCTGAGCTCTTTTTTTCTTTTTAAAACCATTTTTTTCATTCGTTCGAAAGTTTTCGAGGAAGGTTTTCGAAACGAGTATAACTATATATAATCACATTTATATATATATATATATATTCCAGGTGAAGAGGACTCAAGATTTTACTATTTTGAATGCCCTGGCATTTATTTTATTATGAACAGTGTTCAATATGATGAATATTATAAAGCTTAATATAATTTTATAGTTATGAATTAATTATACATTGCGACATGGAAATTTCTATGTTTCGAGATAGGTTATCATCTGCACAACCAACATCAGACATTGCCTGATGAAGAGAACCTATATCGAAACATAGAAATTTCCGTGTCGCAATGTACAATTATTCATAATTATATATATATATATATATATATATATATGAGAGAGAGATTTGCCTCTCTTAAAAATCAAGGATATACTACCTGTTAAGCCCAATTGCATTTACAGGCGCAAGTATTCCTTACGCTATTTGAAGCAACAAATCAGCGTACCTTAATTAACAGGGTCTAATGCAACCACTTTTTTTGTGCATCGATATAGAAATAAACCATATTCATCTGCCTGAGAGAAATTATGATGAATGTATGAATTTCTTCCTGCATATGTTATTACTCAGCCTCAATGTTCTGTGTCAAAATAACATGGGGATTGTCATTGGTCAGGAAGTAATGCAAGAATCCGATATAGATTGTGTGCATGGACAGAAAGGTGTAAAGTTATGCACATTCCAGTTGGTTTAGTGATTTAATTAAATTTTATTTTTATTTCCATAAACTTTTTTTAGCATATACTTTTTTTTTTTCGATTTTAAATTATTTTAAATTATTTATCGAAAAATGATTGCGTGATATTCAGATTTTGGATTTATGCCTTCCAGTTGTCATTCATTTCTGTCCCCTCTTTAAAAAACTGCTTATCCAACTCATAAAAACGACAAACAAGAGCGGGTGTTAAAAGTGATAAGAATATAATTTTCTATGTGTAGAATGTATGCTATATTTATTGGTAAATATCAGGGTTTAGAGCCGTGCAAGTAAAAAATAGTTGAGGCAAAAATAGGTATGTGCATCGGTAATATTATAACAATGGTGTCGAAAACCAAAAAGTGTCAGTGATTAGAACAATTTTATAAGAGATGCATTTCAAGAAATTAATACACAAAGAGACTTGTTCAAAAATGTTCGTTGAATCGTGAGGAGTAGACTTCAAAGCTGTGTAAATTATGATGAACAGTTTGAGCAGCTGCGTTGATAAAATTTAAGCGCTTTTGTATTATTGTGGACAATAAAATTTAATTGTCAATCTAATAATTGTTTTCGTAAATATAACTCTGTAATTGTACATGTAATATAAAAGTAGATGTTATTTACTGTCCACCTACTTTTGAAGCATCCTATATATATATATATATATATATATATATAACGGATGCTTTCTGCTTATTATTAATGGTTTTGTTCTTAATTCTTCCACACTCAGTAACCACTTGTGGATTTACTGCTTTGTTTGGGTTGAAACCGACTTATATCTATGTATACATTAACGAATTTTAATAAATAAGACTGTAGACTGATAAATTTATAAATTGAATTGGCCTAGTAAGCAAGCCTAGATTTTCTGCTGCAGGAACCTCCTTATATATATATATATATATATATATATGATACTTGTAATACATAACTTGATAAATACGCGTATCGATCTATATTTTTCAGAGTATGAGAGCGTAAGAAAAAAGTGTGTGTGTGCGCGCAGTAATAATAATAATGAAAACAATTCTACCTTGAACTTTCCAATCCTGAAACATAGTACTGACCTCATTATTCCAGATCGACTTATAAACCCGAACACTCCTCGGCATACCAAATGTGGTGCGTGCCACTATTTCGGATCGATCCACGTGTGGATGCGAGGAGTATCAGGTGGTTTGTAACTGCTATACACACGAAATTGACCTTGAAAACCAACTGTCTTCACACACAGAAACACCCCCACACACAAACACACATTCTCTCTCTCTCTCTCTATATATATATATATATATATATATATATGGGCAGATAGATATTACAGTATTTACATTATTCAGACTATTGTCCTCATCTTTGTTGCCATTTGTACGACGTTTCGGCCGTTGTACGCTGTACAGGTACGTTGTATAGGTGCTAGAAATTTCGAACCGAACACATTATTACAATCACAGGGGTATATCATCCTCATCCCTTGCGTAGTAATGCCTATTTTGGAAGTCATGAGTTATTTCCTAACCCTCTAAGTTACTTCTTCACCATTGTTGTTGTCTGGTATTAAACTCACAACTTTTTGGGTCAAGTCACAGGAACCCTTGGGCATGTGACCTTAGGGACACATTGTGTTACAATACCAATATATTGCCAAGTGCACTATCATCAGGCAGTAAAATACTATTCACTTACGGGATCATATAAAGAGTTACTATGTCATTGTTATAACACTAGTAATTATATCTGTATAAATGTTCTATAAATTTTTACGTTTTATGAAACACTCAATTGTATTGAGCACTTTATAAAAAGTAAAAATTAACAACGGTGGAATATATATCTTAATTTATGCCACTATATATATATATATATATATATATATATAAAGTGACCAGGGTGGACGTTGTGTAAGTGATTGATTGATTGATTGATTGGACTTAGCGTCTGCATTTTGCAGTCTAGATCGACGGGAGATACGTTCTGATGTAGATCAAAATTTTAGAACGCTAACGACACCTTGAAATTTTTCAGAAAGCCAAAATTAGGGGTAGAGAAATATGTATTATCACCCCCACAAAGTTAGGGATCAGTTTATGTATTGATTATAATATAGAATCGATCACCCCACTTCATATTACCTATATATGTTGCCCCTCCCCCCATAATCTAATAGAGACATTCTACATTGTTATCTATATCTATAAAAGTGACGAGGGTGGACGTTGTCTAAGTATTTGCTATGTAAATTCATCATATGTTTTTTATTGTTATTCCTTAAACTAACCAAGTCAAACCGGGCTAAATTGCTAGTGTGTATATATATATATATATATATATATATATATATATATATACACAGCAGAATCTCGCTATCTGCGGAAGACAGTTTTGTAGCATATGGTGACATACGCGGTTAATAGCTAACTAAAAATACGTGAAGAGCAGAAAAGCTCGTTGTAGACTTTGCTTAATTTTTAAATGATCAAATTGTAGGTATGTCCAAATATTTTCACCGGAAAATCGATGTACTATTTAACAAAGTAATTAATATATTAATGCATTTCTGACAAGACGCGTTGCTGTCAATTGGAGTAGATAGGCTAAACTATCGCCCGGTTTGACACGCCACCCACGTCTATTGAACAGGTGTAGAGGCTCATCCCTTGTTCCCTGTTTAGGACGTGGTTTCCGGCTTTCTCTTTTCCAATCTTTTCATTCTTAGGTAGCCCCTTGCGCTTCAGTGGCATTACCGCCTTGCTTGGGGTGATATAATTTAAAAAAAAAAAATTAGAACCAGTTTTCTATTGATGTCTTCCTATTTCAAATTGATAAAATAGTCATCTGAAGGTACAGACGACATCACAAGTAAACTTTCTCCAGTTTGACATAAAATTTCCCCAATTCTGTTCTTGATATATATATATATATATATATATATATATATAGAATTGTAACGTAAAAGGAACATATATATATATGTGTGTTCCTTTTACGTTACAATTCTCTTTCCTTTTTTACGAACCCAAACGATGCCAATTTTTCTTTTCTTGTTTATATTATTTTATTTTATCTTTTTTAATTTTTTTGCAAATCTATTTAAAAAGGAAAAATAGACTGATTTTTTTTCTCCAGTTTCAGAAAGGATTTTTTCGTTGCTGAGGTGATGTGTTATCCCCTGTGGGGATTTTCATATCAAAATGGTCATTCAACATCCTTGAATTAATCCTATTTAATTTATATTTGCTCTGTAATATTTTATTATGTGGAGCTCTCTTCCTGTATCATTTTTTAATATTAAAATAAAATTTGAATATTAATTAGGATCGGGTTTTTGGAATTTACCTTCCTGCTTTTTCCGCTTGGATTAAAGTATCTGAATATATATATATATATATATATATATATATATATATATCTCATTATCTCTCATATAAATAGAGATAATTTTTATCCAATACAAGGCCAAGAGCAACTCAAGATAGTGAATTACACTGGAGATTATTGCAAGAAACGACAAGAGTTATGGGTACAGAGTTGGAGCACACTTTAGAAGGAACCGAAAATCCAAACCTAAACCGGAAATAAGGGGTAAAACTATTCCTGTTCAAAAGGTCGGGGAGGAGAGTGAACGGGGCAATAAGTGAACTTATCTACTCATATTAATTAGCTGTAAGTCTATATCATTTTGACAAGGAAATTCCTTCTTTGACAATCTGTGTGAGTGTGTGTGTGTGTGTGTGTATATATATATATATATATATATATATATATATATACACACACACACACCGTTCATTCAAGAATGAATTAGAACACTCTCAGCTATTGGGCGTGTATAATGATAATATACACGCTAAAAAGTCTGCTTCTTTCTACCGAGCGCCCGTAGCTAAGAAGTAGAATCACCGACTGACGCCAGAGAGCGATATCAATACCTTTTAAAACTACTGTCAATATTAAAGTCATATATTTATCTTTTTTTTTTATTAATGTTATTTTTATTTCTTTATATTTGTAACTTTATTTCCTGTTTATTCTTTATATCTTAGTTTTCGGGAATATTTTGCATTTCTTTTGGTATTTTTAGATATGATGTCCGAGGCGGACGAAGATACATGAAACCATCGCTGGTGAATCCGCGAATGGTGAGGTCCTATATTTCCACAAATTTCTAATTACAGAATCGACTAGGAAACTTAATTACATTACCTGCACATAAGCGAGCGCGCGCACACACACACACACATACAATCTCCTCACAGATGAAATGGAAACTTGAGGTAACTCCGAAAGATACTGAGAATACCATGGACTGAGCATGGCGGCAACGAAAAATGTTTAAGTGTAACAGGACACTTTAACGATGAATTGAAATTTCTAATACGCATAACAAGGACAGAAGGCTTGGAAAAATTGACACTCATTGAATAGAAGAAACAGCGAGCCACATGCTCAAAGCGCAAGTTTAAGTAGACGGTAGAACAGAAAGCATTCCGTATATTAAAGGGACAAATATTGCTTAAAGCTACAAGAGATAGAAAGCCGTGGATAGCCATTATTGACAACGTTCAGAAGGAAAACGGTATATAAAAGAATTCGAAAACACATACCGAGATCAAACAGATCAACTGAACTGGAGGAAAAAAATTATTTCCAAGTAGAAATTCAACAAAAAAAACTAAGTTAAGTTCACTATTTTTTTTTACATCAATTTGTACTTAAAAACACACACTTAATACATTAAATTGGTAAA
The DNA here is from genome assembly GCA_037127315.1 of Ascarosepion bandense. NCBI lineage: Eukaryota > Metazoa > Mollusca > Cephalopoda > Sepiida > Sepiidae > Ascarosepion > Ascarosepion bandense. The sequence continues at coordinate 776,971 of JBBBDQ010001469.1, read as the reverse complement.
CACCAGAATGAAATTCAAATCGACTTTTATCTTATTAAACACTTCATTCGCTTGATCAGTTTACACGAACAGTCAGAAGCATTTGTTGACAGCAATGGAGGCAATATGTAGTCGATAAGCAACCTTCCCTCGTGTGGGCCTTAGAGTCTACAATGAACCTAGACAACCCTTCTAAAACCTCGTTCGCGATATATTGGTGTATCGTGCCGATTTCAGCGTAAAAGGGCACACGACTTCAGTTTAAAATTAGACCGCTACACTGTGCCCGCAGAAAACCTGATTCAAATACTGGAAGCTTGTTTAGAATCAGAGATTTTCGAAGAAATCAAGAGACAGAAATGGTATTAGTGAGTCATACATTCTACGCAAAACCCTCCTCAGGTTTGAATTCAAAATTTACCTTCTCCCAAGCTGGTTGCAATCAAGACAAGAAAGCTCAGTCTGCTTTGGTGTTTAACCCATAGTAGGGGCATTAATGCAAAGTGAACAAATCACAATTGACTGGAAAACTCCATTACATTATCGCACCTGAGCAAACACAAATTATATATATATATATATATATATATTAGTCGGTGTCAACCTAAACAAAGCAGTAAATCCACAACGGGTTACTGAGTGTGAAAGAATAAGGGACAAAAATACTAATAATGATCGGGAAGTTAAGATTAATCAAAATGACAAAAGATCGCCATTGACATTGCATTTCAATATTGTCAGCTTTAAATTGACTGTAAAGTATATATTGTACACAAACACACAATACATACTTATATATATATATTACCTGCCTGAATATGTCTAAGTAGTAAGATCTGTCGGATTAATATATCTAGCAAATCCTATATATATGTATATATATATATATATATATATAAAGTTTGCTAGTTATGTGTGTGTGTATATATATATATATATCTAAGGTTTGCTAGTTATGTGTGTGTGTATATATATATATATATCTAAGGTTTACTAGTTATGTGTGTGTATATATATATATCTAAGGTTTGCTAGTTATGTGTGTGTGTGTGTGTGTATATATATATATATATATATATCTATCTTAGGTTTGCTAGTTATGTGTGTGTATATATATATCTAAGGTTTGCTAGTTATGTGTGTGTGTGTGTATATATCTAAGGTTTGCTAGTTATGTGGGTGTATATATATATATATCTAAGGTTTGCTAGTTATGTGTGTGTGTGTGTATATATCTAAGGTTTGCTAGTTATGTGGGTGTATATATATATATATCTAAGGTTTGCTAGTTATGTGTGTGTATGTATATATATATATATATATATATAACTAGCAATAATTATATGTATATACACACGCACACATAACTCAATTCTAAAATTATATATATATATATATACATACACACACAATTAACTATATATATATATATATATATATACACACACATACATATACATAACTAGCAAATCCAATATATATATATATATATATATATATATATATGCACAAAGAGTTTGTCTCTTTAACATAGCAGATTCATGCCGACTTCCAAGTTTCGTGAGGACACTTATAATGTATTTACTTGTCAAGGCTGTTTGCTTCGAAGTCGGTTTGAATCTGCTCTGTTAAAGAGAAACGCTTTGTTCTTACCATCGCTCTTTCTACACACCGATATCAAGCACTTTACGTTAAAAAAATCTGCTTGGCAAAATACATTTTATCAGTAAAACCACTAAAAACAACAACCCTGGTTCTAAACCTTATCACAATTAAACATATCTCTCTCTCTCTCTCTCTCTATATATATATATATATTGAACTTTCCCCGTCGTTTATGATGGATTTGAGTCAAGCAGCTCGTTTCTTAGATCCAACATCCAGATTGTCCGGAAATACCATTTGATTGGTGAATGATTGTGTAGAACCAACCACATTTTTGGAAGAGCCGAATACAGAGATGTTATACACAGTATGCCACAAAACCCCACAATTTTGAATTCAGAGTTGCCCTTAATTATATATAACAGACTTTCCACTCAAATACAAGTATCTATAAAAAAAAATAATGACGTTAAACAAATAAAAATTCAAATGTACATAAAATGTATGTATATATATATATATATATATATATATTGTGGGAGAGAGAGTGTTTGTGGAGACTGAGTGTACAAAGCTTATGATTTGATGACCTCAGGTGAGTTTGCGAGATCAATGTACTGTTCAGTTGTGGTGTGAAATAGTGGGAACTTCGTGTACTAGATAAAGATAAAAGAGTCTGTGGACAAATCTAAGTGAGCCCGACGTCGACAAAATATATGATGTCATTATAAATTCCAATGAAACCAACTGAGTCAAAAGAAAGACAAACTGCGAAAAGAAATTGTTTTCTAAAAGGATGAGTATGATACAAAGAAATTTTGATGGAAGACCTGACAATGAAATTTTACCGCTTCATTTATCTATGTAAGTGTGCATCTTTCATTCGGGACGAAAAAGAAAAGATAGAAAAGGTTGATAGATAAGAGGAGAAAGAGGAAAAAGAGAGACAGATAGATGAGAGGAAAAAGAGAGACAGATAGATGAGAGGAAAAAGAGAGACAGATAGATGAGAGGAAAAAGAGAGACAGATAGATGAGAGGAAAAAGAGAGACAGATAGATGAGAGGAAAAAGAGAGACAGATAGATGAGAGGAAAAAGAGAGACAGATAGATGAGAGGAAAAAGAGAGAATGATAGATAACAAGGGGAAGAGAATGATAGATAACAAGGGGAAGAGAATGATAGATAACAAGGGGAAGAGAGATAACAAGGGGAAGAGAGATAACAAGGGGAAGAGAGATAACAAGGGGAAGAGAGATAACAAGGGGAAGAGAGATAACAAGGGGAAGAGAGATAACAAGGGAAAAGAGAACATAGATAACGAGGGGAAGTGGATGATTATGAGTGCTAATGTATATTTGACTAACATACGACGAGTGTGATGCACACAAATTAATCACTTTACACACTCATACAGAGACGAGTATGCAAATGCTTATATAATATTCTTCTGTGAGTTGCACACGGAATGCACCCGAATGAAACCCTATGGTGCACGTCTGACATGACACATTGCAAAGTTCTCAACTGTACGTCCTTAAGCGTTAACTTTTCTTCCTTACCCACCTAAAATCTGTGACATGAGACACCCACCTCGATTTGTCAATATTGAAATTAGAAGCGAGTTTGGCAGAACAAAAATTGGACCAAATTCGACAATAACAACAATGAAAGAAAACTAAACTTGTCTTTAGTTTGTTTCATTTTTTTTTCTTTCTTTTAGAAAGAAGGAGAGGCTATACGTTCGAGGATGGAAAGAAAAGCAGTTTCACGTTAAGCTTATTCGAATCTAAGCCTAAGATAGTAAGATTAAAAGAGAAGGACTAAATTGAACAATAAATATATTTGTGAGAAACTGCAAAATACTAGGGCATTTTTAATGCATGTGGCGGGAAGAATAAAAAATATATTGGATGTTGGCACTGTATCAGCAGATGTTTTTCAATTACCATATCCTAGGTTAAGCCCTCCAGGTGAGTAACCCACAACCTAATTTAGTAGAGATATAAACCAAGATTGGGTCCATTTACTTAATAATAAAACGTGTCCCTAAAGTCTGGACATAAACGAAATCTCATTAACTATATATTTACTTCCACAGATTGAACATAGTTTTGATGAAAGTAGAAAGAATGGTCTTCTTTAGCTGAGATATGCAAAATAAAAAGGTGTACTCAATGACAATCACAGATGCAACACACTTGATTGCATGCATAAAGAGTAATTGTGCTAAAATTGGCAATAAGGTGTTATTGCATAGAGTTCATGTGAATCTTGCAAAGTGCATTGACCTTTGCATCACAAATGATGGAAATCATCTTGAAGATGTTACTTGTAATAGTTCAATACAATAAAATGTTGAAAATTCATTTCCTTATAACATTCATTTTTGACTTTTGTGTCCAGACTTTCGGAACACCCTGTAGTAGAGTATCCATTAAATTTCCCAACCATCACAAAGTATATACACATGGAAATATTTGGGACTTCATAGAGAAACTCGGCCATTACAGCGATTGAAATACAACTGATAATTTTTGAGTGAATGGAAAAAAATTATCGAAAGAACATGTTAGTGAATATGGCTATCTTGGCTAAATGATAGGACAGAAAAGACGACGATTATCTTTTTTTTGGGGGGGGGGGGGGGGCTTGTACTATATTTATCTTTAAAATAAATTACAAAATTATTTACATATGGATTAGCACTTCTCGCTCACGACGAGTGCTGGATTTGTACTATCTGTTAAAAGTGTCACACTAGATAGGTAGGTAGAGAGGTAGAGGGCTAGCTAGATAGGTAGATAGAGAGAGAGACAGAGAGAGACAGCCAGATAGATAGATAGGGGAGTGGGGCTAGCTAGATAGATAGATAGAGAGTAAGGGAGCTAGCTAGATAGATAGATAGAGAGGTAGAGGGCTAGCTAGATAGATAGATAGAGAGAGGTAGAGGGGGCTAGCTAGATAGATAGATAGAGGTAGGGGCTAGCTAGATAGATAGATAGAGAGATAGAGAGCTAGCTAGATAGATAGATAGAGAGGTAGAAGGCTAGCTAGATAGATAGATAGAGAGGTGAAAGAGCTAGCTAGATAGATAGAGGTAGGGCTAGATAGATAGACAGATAGAGAGGTAGAGGGGCTAGCTAGATAGATAGAGAAGTGGGGGCTAGCTAGATAGATAGATATAGAGAGGTGGGGGCTAGCTAGACAGATAGATAGAGAGGTAGAGAGGCTAGCTAGATAGATAGATAGAGAGGTGGGGGGCTAGCTAGCTAGATAGATAGAGAGAGGCAGGGCTAGCTAGATAGATAGGGGGTGAGAGAGACATAGATGAATGTAGATAGAGGGAGTGAGAGGCTAGCTAGATAGGAAGTAGATGGGGGTGGGGGGCTGGCTAGATAGATGAATGGGGGTAGAGGGCTGGTTAGACAGATAGATGGGGGGGTGGGGGGCGGCTAGATGGATAGATAGAGATAGCTAGATAGATAGATAGATGGAGGGGGTGGGGGCTAGCTAGATAGATAGATAGATAGAGAGAGAGTGAGGCTAGCTAGATAGATAGATAGATGAAGAAGGTGGGGGGCTAGTAGATAGATAGATAGAGAGTGGGGGCTAGCTAGATAGATAGATAGAGAGGTAGAGGGCTAGCTAGATAGATAGATGGAGGGGTAGAGGGCTAGCTAGATAGATAGAGGTAGGGGCTAGCTAGATGAATGCAGAGAGTAGAGGACGCTGAATGAATGCTAAGGGGTAGAGAGGCTAGCTAGATAGACAGAGAGGGTGAAGAGAGCTAGCTAGATGGTGGGGGGTAGAGGGAGCTAGCTAGATAGATAGGGAGGGTGGGGGCTAGCTCATGGAGGCCAGTGGGAGTGAGGGAGCTGGCTAGATAGATAGAGGGAGTGAGGCTGGCTGAGATAGACAGAGAGAGTGGGGGCTAGCTAGATAGATGGAGAGGTAGATAGCTAGCTAGATAGATGGAGAGGTAGATGGCTAGCTAGAGAGAGAGTAGATGGCTAGCTGAAGGAGGTGAATGTGGCTGGCTAGAGGTGGATAGCTCGCTAGAGGTAGATGGCTAGCTGAGGAGTGGTGGCTAGCTAGAGGTGAGATGGCCAATACAAGGGGGTAGATAGTAGCTAGAGAGGTGATGGCTGGCTAGAGAGGTAGCTAGATAGATAGAGAGGTAGAGAGCTAGCTAGTTAGATAGAGAGGTAGAGAGCTAGCTAGTTAGAGAGGTAGAGAGCTACCTAGTTAGATAGAGAGGTAGAGAGCTAGCTAGTTAGATAGAGAGGTAGAGAGCTAGCTAGTTAGATAGAGAGGTAGGGACGTATATAGGTAGGTAGGTAAGAAAAATGAGGAAGAGACCGTTCACGTGAACTCTATGCAATAACACCACCTTGCCAATTTTAACACTTTCTCTTTATGCATACAATCAAGTGTGTTGCATCTGTGATTGCCATTGAGTACACCTCATTTAACATGCCCCAGATAAAGAGCATTCTTTCTTCTTTCAACAAAACTATGTTTAATCTGTGGAGGTAAAAAATATAGTTAATAACGGATAGATAGATAGATAGATAGATAGATAGATAGATTGTAGGTAGAAAGAAAGGGATAGATAGATAGATAGATAGATAGATAGATAGATAGATAGATAGATAGATAGATACTTGAGTAAGCAAACATGAATTATTCGAGTATCTATTTTCAGACTTGAAGCTGAAAAAGAACAAATAAGTTAGAAATGTGATAGCTACTAATAATCTCAACGGATTCATCTTACCCTAACGAGTGGAATAGTGACTGTGAAAGTTATAGCCATTTGAACGTTTATTATGTAATAACAATATCTGTTATAATTTTTAAATCAGAACTATTTGCAAAAGCATCTGCTCGTTGTGGACGCGTTAGCATTTAATCGACGGAATTTTACTAGTCACTGTATTTTGTTAAGCGTAACCGACCATATATATATATATATATATATTATAGTTATGGGTGGATGTGTGTTGTGGCGCAATGGCTCGGAATGAGAAAACTGGAGATTCGAGTTCGCATTATTGTCGAATTCGTTTCATTCACTTACACACAAATACACTTCGGAAAGGCATTAATCTATATCTTCTCCCTCCAGCTATGGTTGAGTAGCAGGAGAGGTTAGGTTTTGCCTTGCAAAGTAATGTCAACCTAATGCGGGAACATCTGTCTAATCAGCCATGTCACGAAAGAGGGTAGAGCAATTAACTGACTGATATTTATGGGTAAAAGTACTGTGTGTGTGTATGAGAGAGAGGTGGGAGAGAGTATAAGCAACAGACAACAGAAATGTTGTTCTACAGAAGGATGCTAAGGATGCCATGGTCCGAACATGTGAGCAACGAAGAAGTTTTAAAGAGAATTGAAACTAAAAGCAAACTTATACTTAAGATCAGGAAGAGAGATGTTTCCGGGGCCTCATAACAAGCACTGAGGGCTTCAAAGATTCGAACAGTTTCAATTTATCCTCATATTTCCAGGGTCTTCGGTCTTTTTTTAAAGACCTTTGAAACCGTTACAGAAGCTCCATAAAATAGAAATAAATAAAATGATGGCACAAACAAAGGTTAATTATGACAGCCAAAAGCTGCAGAATTGAGGGGAAAACAAATGGCAGATCAAAAATATATAAAATCCAAAAATGGGAAGGAAAATAAATTTCATATACATTTCAGATAAGACGTTATCGATTTGCTTGCGAGAAGGACACCTGAAAAATGGAGTATCAATGCCAGATCGGAATACATCCCTTAGAATAAATGAATATTGTCACGATAACATAAAACAAAATAGCTAATGTCTCTTGGTATTATGTCGAACTACTGTTTTCATTTTGTGATATAGATGTTATTATAGACACAACATTTCGACCAAGTACCCTCTGGCCATCCTCCGAAAGACGTTAGTGGTGTATTTTGGAGCCTTTTACATTCAGTGTCAGATGATTTTATTTATAATAACAATCATATCAACCAAGATGAGAGTAATAGTTCAAAATAATACTAAGATATTGAAAATACTCATCTCAGAAATAAATACAAAAATAGCTAATGTTGTTGATGCGGAAAGAGACAAGGCCATCAGTCATCAAATAAGTGTATGGAATACGAGGATAAAAAAACAAAAAGTATAAAAATATATACGATTGGGTAGGAACGGTCATCCACAAAGAACTGTGCAAGGGATTATGTTTTAACTATACAAGCAAATTTCATATGTAGAAAACAGAGTGTCTTAGCTTAACTTAAGCTAGCTCATATGTATACAATAGAAGGGTAGACAGTGCAGAATTAACTTAAATATCATTTAGCTAAGAAATGTTCTGTAAAAGTTCTTGTAGGTGTTTAGTAAAATCTGGCTCAGGGCCATAATGGAAAGTTCTTAGTGAGGAACTTCTAGATTGCATAAACATAAATATTACTAGCCTCTTGTTGATAGTTAGGTATCGGCAAGTGGATAATGATATTAATGTATATTTTTGTAGTTGTATAAAACCTTGTATTTGAGTGTAAATGGAAGACACGAAGATAAAATGTATTGTGAGAGTGAAACCAAGAGACTGAACACAGTGGCTGTGAGTTGAACAGAGGGATACACGATTCTCTAATAAAAACGACTGGCCATCGATCGACAAGATGTCTTCTGTCTCAATGATCCTACCAAACGGAAGAATCATTGAACTTACCTTTCGTTTCTTCTATATTTAGTGAAATGAACGTCATTTCTTGGCCTTACTGCCGCATCACCACACCGTTACCCATCACCGCACGCTCACCTTTCATTCTTACAAGCATCTCCCTACTACCCAACCCCCACACGATCCAGCTCAATAACACCAGACCTGGAAATATAAACTGAAACTTCACTACAAACACAAAGGACCCAAAATGAACTAGCAACTAGAAACAAAAATGGGGTTCAGTTAATTTCTCTTTCGGTCCAATATTCTCGCATATATTATTCTTTTTCTTCTATCCCGGCTTTCAAGCTCTTCACCTCTTCTATCCCGGCTATCAAGCTCTTCTCCTCTTCTATCCCGGCTTTCAAGCTCTTCTCCTCTTCTATCCCGGCTTTCAAGCTCTTCACCTCTTCTATCCCGGCTTTCAAGCTCTTCACCTCTTCTATCCCGGCTTTCAAGCTCTTCTCTTCTATCCCGGCTTTCAAGCTTTTCCCCCTATGCTATTCTATCTTTGAAACTTTCATATCTTCTGTTCTATCCTTTAACTTTTCCTCTATTTTTTCTTATTACTTTTTCTTTTTGCTTTCTCTCTTATTCTCTCTCGTAACCTTTCTTCTCTCGTCATTTATTTTCTTCTCGCCTTCTCTGTATCTCTCTCTACATTTTACTTTCGCTTCCGTTTTTCTCTTTCCTGTCTTTTCCTGTTTTTCTATTTTATCTGCTCGTCTCTTTTTTTTTCACTTTTTCTATTTATTTACGCTTCTCTTTCGCTTCTCACTTCAATTCTTTTTTATCTTTAAGTTCTCATTCTCTGTCCACTTTCATTCTCTGTCCACTTTCTTCCATATCCGTGTCTCCTTTTTCCTCTTGTGTTTTCTTTGTTGTTATTGGTGTTGTATTTGATCTTCTCTCCTATCTTCTGCTCCCTTTACATCCTCTTTTCTTTTCACAACTTTCAAAATTCTTATTTTTCTTCTTTGCCAGCTTTTCTCTCCCTGATTTTCTTCTAGCCCCTCTTCTCTGTTCCCCTATCCTCTACTCGTTTTAGATTTCCCCTTCTCTTTCCTTCCTACTCTTACCATTTTTTCTTTTACATTATCCCATTTTCCGCTTTCTCTCTTCTTTCAAACCATTCCAACCTTTCTCTCTCTTTATACTTATTTCACACTCTTATTTGTCTCTCTCCTTGCTCTCATTTTATAGAATTTCGACGCCAGTTACAGAAGGAGTAAATACAATATCTTAGATATCATTATCTTCTTCATCCTTGAATATCTGCATATGTTTACTTGCCTGTCTGTGTTCGGTTCTTAACTTCTAGTCTTGCATCACCGCCTTCGTAGCCAACAGTCTGCTTCTCACCTAACACTGTCTTCATCGAGAGCGCCAGCCTAATTTCTATCATCATCTTCATTGCATTTACATTCAGTCTATTTATCTTTTTAATAGTTTTTTTTTAATACTTTTAAGCTTTCTTTTTGCCTCTTCTTTCACTGATTCTTAATTTGCATTTTCTAAAATTTGTTTTCAGAACTCTTTCATTGTTCGATTCATATTTTCTTGTTCATTTTTGCTTTTTATTGAAACCTCTTTAATTTTCTTTTCCATTTCCTTTCTTCCTTATCTAATGATTTCTTTAATCTTTGAGTTTTTCACTTGTTCTCATTTCTTTTTTTTTCTCTTGTTTAATTCTCTTTCCCTTCTTTAGCGTAAACTTTCTTCTGTGTTGGTTTTTAATTCTTACTTTCTCTTTTCGTTCATTGAAAGTTTTCTTGCCTCCATTTACATCTTTTCCATTCAGTCAGTCAGTAAATTGCCATACGTGATACACGCTTGGGCGATCATGTCTCGAAAGAGACATGACTGACTGGGCAGAAGATTATCCTGCAGTAGGTTGCCATTGCTTTCTGCGGTAGACTGGTTGCCGACCAAGGCTATAGAACCCAATCTGTCCTGTTATTTGACATATAGCTGAAGTGAGAAGAGATGGATTATATTACATTATTATATTAACTATAATTAATGGGTGATCAGTTTAGTACTTGATAACAATAGAAAACCGATCCCCCACTTTATGACCGATAGGTTTTAATTATATTTCCAACTATTATATTTAGTCAGTCAGTTAAGTGCCATACGTGATACACGCTTGGGCGATCATGTCTCGAAAGAGACATGACTGACTGCGCAGATGATTATCCCACAGTAGGTTGCCATTGCTTTCTGTGGTAGACTGGTTGCCAGCCAAGGCTATAGAACCCAATCTGTCCTGCTATTTAACCCATAACTGGAAGGAAGAGACGGATTAATACCTTTCCCAAGGGTATTTGCGCGTAAGTGAAGGCAATGAATTCAGCTGGAATTCGAACTCGGCTCTCCGATTTCTCGTTTCGAGCCGATATCCAATGTACCACAACGCACATCTTTTCTATTACTTGTCTTAATTCATTTTTGGACTTTCATTCTTTGTTCACCTTTTTTAAGTTCGTTCAACTTATTTTGCGCTTTCTTTCTGTTTTATTTAATACTCATTTAATACTCATTTAATACTCATTTTATTTTATTTTCTTTCTTAATTCCTTTATGTTATTACATTCTCTTTTGTCATTCTTTTTAGCTTTCATTTATCTTCTTATTTAAAGCTTTTTTTTTTCATTTCTTTTCTTTCTTCGTCAATTTTTTCAGGGTCATTCATTTCTTCTTTCTCTTCATTTTTTCTTCCTTTTTTAACGAGTCTTTTTTATTTAATCCTCTTCTTTTTCTTAATCTTCAATTCTTTCTTTTAGCTCTTGTTTCTCTCTTATTTATTTTTCTTCTCATTCTTTGAGTCTTTACTCTTTCTCTCTCTCTCTTAATTATTCTTTTCTTTCTTTGCTCTACACTGTTTCTCGTATCTCCAGACGTACAGCCAGCCTTGGTTACCTGACATTTGAGACAAGCCTGCAGCAGAAGCCGTTGCGAAAATACGGCAAGTTGAGGGGAGGGGGCACAAGAGTTGGGTGGACAGATCAAAAGAAAAGGAAAAAGAAAAGAAAACAATTGGCGGGAACTAATTCTTAGACTGACGTAAAGCCAGCATACATAAACATTTGAATACAAACCTGCAGAACGATACACGCACACAAAGTTAAATTTGAGCGGATTTTTGCATGCCCGATCAGCGCAAGAATTTTAAAAATAGCTGCACAAACGTACTTGAACAGATAATTATAAATCTATACATTCATTTTATAAATATAGACGTGTATATATATATATATATATATATATAGAGAGAGAGAGAGAGAGAGAGAGAGAGAGAGACGGTACGTTAAATATATAAAAATAATAGACGCGCATGCGCACACAAACTCAAAGCCTAAATAAAGGCGATATTTGACGAAATGTCAGCAAATAGACTGAACAGTAGAAAAAAAATGTTCCAGTATTTATCATAGATAATTTCCCAAGTTGGCAAAGATCTTTATCTCTATATAAAAATGCAAAAAAAATGTACGTATATCGAAATAAGTGCATCTATATATATTTAAAATGTACAGGGCGTCACTAAACAATGCACCCTCTCTTGAAATGACAATAAATGCAGTGTTTATTGATATGCAAACAAAATTAAGGGTTAAAATTAAGAAATATTAAGGCTTGATAACTCACGAAGAAAGGTATATGGATTTAAATGCATAGATTTTTTTTTAAATATTTAAAAAAAAAAAAAAAAAATCAAAGAATTTATAAGAAGTCAAAAAATGAGTACCTATTTTTGGGACACCATATATATATATATATATATATATATATATATATATATATATAGATATGTGTGTGTGTGTGTGTGTGTTCCTGTTCATATGTTTTAAACAATGACTTCATACCAAAGAGCATAAATACTGATTTAAATAGGCAAAAATCCATTTTTTCTCAACCTTAAGGATAACTTTCTTGCTAAAGTTATTTTCTTGTTTCTTCAAAATTTTGCCATCGGTTCCTTCTGAATATGTGTTAGGTTAAAAGGATTCCTAAATGTTGAAAAAAAATCCTTCTTGTCTATTTAAATTGGTGTATGTGCTTATGTATCTCTCATAATATATATATATATATATATATATATATATATATATATATAGAGAGAGAGAGAGACATCAAAAATTATGGCTACATATTTAAATAAATGCATAAATACGCCTACATTTGAAAAAACAAACAAATGCGTTTACAACTAAAATGCATATAATTGAACATACATGTAAATAAATACAGATACAGAGAAATGTAACGATATGTAAATAAATGCATAGAAATTGTTTCTCTCCAAGCAAGACAGCAACAAAGCCACTAAGATGCAAAGGGTTACCGAGTGTAAAAAATTTTATATATATATATATATATATATATGTGAAAAGCATTATTCAAAAACAAGAATTAAGGCAAAAGATAATTATTGATATTGGATTTAAAGTTTTGAAGATCAGACTTGGCTGAAAAGCAAGAAGCCAGAAGGAAGTTTTAGGAGAGAAAGAAGAAATTGTTTCCATAGAACTTACTGTTGTATCTAGCCATTTCAACTTAAAACGATAAGATATTGGCGCCAATCTTGTACTACACTTAAAATAAAAAAAGTCTAGATATCATAAAGAAAGGTTCATCTGAACAGTTTATATGTAAATAAACGTATAGAAATGCACTTTATAGCACTATTTCTATTGATAACTACATAGAAACACAGCCGAGCGTCTTTGTATATTTAACGTTTAAATGTAAACTGCACGCACTCCCGGCCTATCGCTATATCTTCTATGTGCCTTAACCTTTCAGGACGTAGGCGATCATGGCCTTCCACGGCTTCCTATCCATGGTGGCTCTTAGCACGCTTTCTCCTGTTAGACAACGCAACCCTCGTTCTGTCATCCACCTACTCAGGTCATTCAAATATGTTATCCGCTGTTTTCCTCTCTCTCTTTTTCCCTCTATCTAGCCTGTTAGTATCAGGTTCTCTAAGCCCCCCTTCCTCATTGCATGTCTCAAGAACTTCAGTTGTCTTTTCCTGATGCTCAGTATTAATATCCTCTTCGTTTTCCATCCTTTCCAAAACCTCATCATTGCTCACATGCTCGGTCCATGATATCCGGAGACAATTCATTCCATTTATAAAACAGTTAATATGCTGAAGAAATTACATTTTTGGGATGAAACACGTTATTAATCCCCCCCATTTTGCTTTTTATTTATGCACTATTTGTCATTCATATGCATTTATATAAATCAATAGAAATGCATCTATATGTATTTCTACATTATTTATCTATGTCTACATATAAACGCATAAAAAGGCACCAATGCTTACATGGGCGAATGCACATATGTAATGAGATATTTATTTTTACTTGAATGTGCATGTCTATGTGCAGTGCTTTTTCTAAGAGTGCGTTGCACTTCATAGGTTCGGCGGAAGAGGATAGCAGGTGAGGCGGAATAATTGAATGACTGAGTTTCATACACGGCACAATCTGAGTAGAAACTGACCGTTACATAATTTAAATAACAATATCTAGTTACATCAATGCTAGCGGAGTACGTATATTATACGGGAATTACAGATTTCTATTTTGAAAATAAATTGTGCATTTAAAATAAACGTCATTTGTATTTTATAGTTAAAATAAGCGAGTATTAATATATATATATATATATATATATATATATATATAATAAAAAGAGGCAAAATTTATGCCAACGCATTTCGTTCCATGACAATCTTCAAGTCAAGTGTAGACATTTTATTTAGTGACCAGAAGTAATGTGAAAAAAAAAAATTAGAATAAAATAAGGTTATTAAAAATTTTTACACTTGCCTTGATAAATTTCTTCAGTGAAGAAAACGTGTTGGTATAAAAGGTTTATATCTTGTCAATTATTTTAATTAATATCGTCTTTACAGACATTTTTCCTTGTTTTATTTTTTTTTCTTATTTCTGTTGCTTAATTTATTAAATATGTGTAAAAACGAGAGAAACTGGAAGGCTAAATCCAGACAAAAGGGATCCTTAATTCTAATATCAGTCAGTTAAGAACCATCCGAGATACATGATTGGGCGATCATGTCTAGAAAGAAACATGACTGACTAAGCAGAAGATGTTCCAGCAGTAATTTGCCATTACTTTCTGCGGCAGACTGATTGCCAAACAAGACTATTGAGCCCAATCTATCCTATTTAACCCATAGCTAGAGAGAGAAGAACATGAGAGGATATTTGCGCGTAAGTGAAAGCAACGACTGGAATTCGAACTAGGCTATCTGATTCATCGTTCCGAGCCGATATCCACTGCACCACAGACACAAATATTCACATTCAAGAACTCACACAAATAAACAAGCCCATTAAATCACCAAAAACCACACTATCACACGCACACTGATGAAGTTAAAGATGACATAGTAAGTAATATGTCAATAATTAACGACCTGTTTTTTTTTCTCTTCTCGATGGTGATCGAATGTCGGCTGGCAAGGTGCTACCAAGCGGCAAACTGTAGTCAGCTATTGGCATGTAAGTCTGGGTGAGGAGAGAGTTGCCATAGGGTGGAAAGTGTTAGGCAAGAAATTTTGCAACCAGGAAGTACTTCTATTGATGTGTATGTGCGATTTGGTTCTTTTTGGGACTGCTGTTTATACATTGGCCCACGCCCAAGTCTTTGCATTAAATAAACGGAGCATACTAGTGTTACGCTATTTCGAGTTTATTTTCTTTCTCATGTTGACGGCTTAATATTAAACAAAGATATTTAGAAGATACTATTAATCCGTTCACTCTATAGCTATTTACTATGCGTAGAACAAGGCCGAAAGCATGAAGCACATAGTGAGGATTTAACTCGCTTATTTTGACTGACCTTCTGGAATGTGAATTTTTGTCTCATATTTGCAATAAAATGTTGGTTTTGATCATTGCTGAGGAAGCGAGATTTTTTATCGCTGAAATGGCCATACAACGAATGTAGTTTTCGGGGTTTTATTTGAAAAAATACACATATTTGGTTCTGTAACCCTCCACCTGGATTATTTTTAATATTAATAAAATAAATATTAAAAATATCTGGTTTTGGGATTTTACCTACAAGCTATTTCATTTTTGGACTTAAAATAGATAGATAAGTTCATTGATAGATAGGTAGGTTGATGTCAGTCAGTTAAGTGCCATACGTGATACAAGATTGGCGATCATGTCTCGAAAGAGACATGACTGACTGGGCAAAACATTTTCCCGCAGTAGGTTGCCATTACTTTCTGTAGTAAACTGGTTGCCGACTAAGGCTATAGAGCCCAATCTGTCCTGTTATTTAACCCTTAACTAGAGGAAAGAGGTGGATTGATATCTTTCTCAAGGTTATTTGTGTGTAAGTGAATATAATGAATTCAATTGGAATACGAACTCGGCTTCCTGATTTCTCGTTCGGAGTCGATATCCACCGCACCACAACATAGGTTGATGTATAGGTATATAAATAGATAATGTATAGGTAAATAGATAGGTAAATATATAGATGTAAAGATAGATGGATGGATGGGTATGTTAACAGACAGATTGATAGATTGATAGATAAACTGACAGACAAATAGGTAGAGGGAGGTGGAGATATAGGAAGAGAAAAAAAACAAAGAATGCATTGCAAGTCTAAGTCGGCAAAATGTTTTCATCGATAATTCTATTAATTGTGACAAAACAGGCGCTGGAAAGTTCCCGGCCCAACGAAGAAAAAAAATATGTCAAAATGAGAAAAGAGCAAGAAATCTGACGTATGGCCATTTGCACAAATATTGCGATGTGTTTCGCGCCGAGAACTTTTCAGCAATCCTTTCCTACGCGGATGTACACATGTCTTGAAAGTGTCTCTAAGTTTATTCATAATCATCCAACATTCTCATGAATATATATATATATATATATATATATATATATATATTTTTTCCTGGAGATTAATTGATTGCGCATAAGAGAACTGCTATACTCAACATTTCTTTTCTCTTAAAGATTCAATTATCCAGCGTGAAATATTATGTGGCTGGTTGCTTTTCTTTCGCCTACTTTGAGAAAAAGAAAACCTGACAGCTGACGGCGAACTCAGAGAAAAACTGAAATTAGACGCTTTGAGAATTTGAAAAGAAACGGGGGGGGGGATGGGGAGAAGAGGTGCTGATAGAGAAATGAAAACAAACAAAAGCGGGGGGGGGAGGGAAAAGAAAGAAGAAAATAGGATAACAGTGGACGGGGTGGGGGGAATTCTAAACAAAAGAATAAGGAGATGCAGTGTAGTTAAAAGACACGTAAAGAATTACAAGATATATAGGAAGAAAAAAAAGAAGAGGAAGGAACATTGATTTTGCTGGAACATGGACATTAACATGGGCCAAGTAGTTTCAAAATTCATTTCGTTTTCAGTTTAGAACATACTCTTTTGCAATAAGAGATAAAATAAAATGACGCTACCTAGTTTTGCTTATATATATATATATATATATATAATGTCATCCGCACGATTAGACATCCGATTGCTTTTTACCCAGGATTGAAACCCGACCGAATTGGCGTCAGTTGGCGTGTCTACCTCTGAGCTATGGGCGCTTGGTATATATATGTGTGTGTGTGTGTGTGTGTGTGTGTGTGTATACACACGCTTACATTTATATAACGTAAAACTGTAATCAGCTTTTGTTGCTCTCAATCAATATACACATTTTCTTTTAGATAACACTGATTCCGTCAATAAAACTGATATTAGTCTGAATATGTTTCTTCTCAGAACAAAACGTGTCACTATAGCTTTCTTTGTTGTTTTTTATTTCATTGTTGTCATTTACTTACACATTACTTGGTATATATCAGGAATCAATGGAATTTTTTCAGTCAATTTGTACGCCTAGAGAATGGATTTAAAATTATTTGCTTCAGCAGTAAACCTTAAAACAAAATTTTTCTAGACAAAAATAATACAGCGAATTTTACCGTGTAGAGGACAAATATTGTAGCGAATTCTGGACGATCTCCTCAAGGATGAAGGAGAGACTCGAAGTAACAAAAATGTGATTCTACAGAAGGATGCTGAGAATACGATCGACAAAACATGTGAGCAACAACGAGGTTTCGGAGAGAGTGCAAACGAAAAGGAAACTTATACTTGGCATCAGGAAAAGACAGCTGAGATTTTTGGGACACGTAATGAGGAAGAAGGGCTTTGAGAACCCGACACCCATCGAATAGATAAAATGAAAGAGATACAGGAGAAAAGTAACGAGAGATCTAATGGTGGAGTGGGGTCTGGGAGATATACCACAAGGAAAACTATTAAGAGCGACAAAGGATAGGGACAAGTGGAAACCCATGACCGCCTACGTTTCCTTCATCCTGGAGAAGAGTAAAAATGCAGTCTTACACAAGAAATAATAGGCAAAGTATTAAGAAACGGAAATATTGTTAGGAACAAAGAAAATAGTATTTAACTTATGTAAGATCAATTCTATTATTGAATTTATTAAGCTAAATATGGTACTTTTAGTATGATTATGGTCTTTTCTTTTGAAAATTGAAAAGTCCTTATTTAGACAAGCTGGAGAAATTTAGTTATGGCAAATAATATCCAAACCAGATCTGAAATAATTAGCTTGAAGTAAAACGTAAGAACGTATCTCACCATTATCAGCTGGTATAGATACATAGCAAAGAAACCGTCAGTTAAGTGTCATAAGTGATACACGCTTATGCGATCATGTCTCGAAAGAGACATGACTGACTGGACAGAAGATTGTCCCGCAGTAGGTTGCTATTGCTTTCTGTGGTACACTGGTTGCCAGACAAGGCTATAGAACCCAATCTGTCCTGTTATTTAACGCATAGCTTGAGGAAGAAAGATTAATACCTTTCCCAAGGTTATTTGTGTGTGAGTGAATGCAACTGAAATTTGAACTCGGCTCTCCGATTTCTCGTTTTGCGAAGTTAAAAATAACATATATCAAAATGATTAGCAAATGAAATGCTGACCAAACACTCAATAATTTTCAGACCAAATATAGCAGCGAATCCTGTGTCAAAGGAGTGACCCAATTGAAGACTCGGGTCATATCAACAAGATCTCTTCCGATAAAGTCTAGGATCGTTACAATCACAAGAGGCAAATTACCATCTCCTGTTCTTTTAGCACGAATAACTAGCGTCGATGTACTCAATGTAGGCCAAACCATAACTTTGCTTCTCTTTATTTGCTTCTGTGTTCATTCATCAGAGGACCAAGCAAACTTTGCAGCTTCACAATGGCCAATGACACCAGCACTGATCCCATCCGCTTGTTGCATATTATGGAAATCGTTTATTTCCATCCACTGTTCTAGTTTATCAGGCAAAATAGCCTCGCACTACACCACGGAAATTATCTTGAAACACATCAGACGTACTACTCTCAAGAATGTCTTTAATAACTAGAAGCTCGGCTTCATTGTCCACAGAGGCAAACTCCACTTCCATAATGAAAGTAATCTCTCCCTCATCTGGCTCTGACTAGATCACCTGAGAAATCAATTGGTCAGCATATGCTGGAAGCACATCATTAAAAAATTTGGCTCATAAAGACTGCATTTACAAAGAATTGTGCTCGTAAATCTCTTGAGACAGTCTTTCCGAAAAGAATATGTGACAACGGGTTTTCCGCGTAGATAATAGTAACTTGGACAACCCATCACGCTTCATAAGACCTTTTTCCTTACGGAGAGATAACTTATTATGAAGAACTTATTTCAATAATCTGAGTCTGATTTTTTGTCCTAGACAAGATTGTGCAAACACATTAATATATATAACTTTTAAGTTCATGGATGTGACTCACTTACAGATACAAAATAACTTATTTTAATTTCTATTAAGCACATACATGCTACTAAACGTCTCGCAGCGTCTAAGGCTGTAGCGTCCTCTTTCATCCTCGCAAGAACTCAATGATTAGGAATACAGAAACAATATTAATATTCATATTTCTTAAACTCGTATTGCAGAACTACATTCCCCTTAGAACCCGATCAACACATGTCGGTAGCTAAATAATATGACATGAAACCTTTTTCATCAGTAGCATTCAAGAAAATCGAAACTACAGACTGAATTGTTCATTGTTGGTTGATTTTTCACTTCACCCGAAACAGGTCCATGTTTAAAAAAGTCTCTGTCGCTTGAATGCTATCTATTAGCTGATATTACCTGATCTATAAGAATATTAAACAGTTACAGATTATATTGTATAATCGCAAAAAATAACCCCAACTACTAAACAGTAGAAATTTATATCATAATGTTCAAATTACTCGTAAAACACGTTCGAAATGAATTATACACGTAAACTTCTTACAAGTGTAAACTACTCAAGTGCCAAGAACCATGTTTCACATTATAGCACCTGTTTTTCGCAAAGAAAGTGGTGCTCAGAAAAACAACTATCCCTAAAGGGGATAGGAGTTATTTTTTGCGGGATATAAAATTCCGCTTCCAATTATATAAAGCATGTCTTGGTAACATTTTTCCGGGTACACCTTATATTCACTCTAAATCGACCAGATTATAAATGGTGGTGAATTGTAAACAATCTCAGCACAGATCAAGACGAGACTTGAAGCAACAGGAATGTGATGCTACAGAAGGATACTGGGAATACTATAGACCGAACATGTGAGCAACGACAGAGTTCTAGAGACAATGAAAAACAGACATATACTTAACGTCAAACAGCTGAAATTTCTAGGAGGCATAACGAGGAAAGGTAGCTTGGAAAATTTGACACACACACAAGACAAATTGAAAGTAAGAGAGGCAGAGGATAGTAACGCATAACCCCCTTAACGACCTTGAGTAAAATGAAGGTCAGAGAGCTGCAAAGGACAGGAAATTGTAGAGAGCTAAAATAAAATAAATGAAAATATAAAAAATCCAATCAAATGCTTTGTTTAAATTTGGACACGAAACTAAGCGGATATGATCATTTTGAGGAATATATGACGAGAAGGATTTCGCTTAAAGGCACTGGTTAAACATTGCTTCTTTGTAGCCGAGTCGGCTCTAATGTACGTCGGATATAACGACGGTTTCTCCCTACCCAGGGAAACGAAAGTTTGAATGCTGCCGAAGAGCACTTTTTTTTTTAATAAGATTTCTCGAATAGTCAAGGCCGATTGACGAATTAAAGTATGCCGGGTGGACATAAAGTATGCCGGGTGGACATAAAGTTTGTGTGCACTTCAAAAAGAATTACTTTATTCTGCAGCTTGAACAATTCAACTTGAAAAATAATACAGTGTTTCAACAAGATGGAGCTCATTGTCAGTTTGCTCTGCGTGTTAGACAGTTTCTAAATCAGGAATTTCCTAACAGATGGATCGGACCTCCACGTTTGCCATATTTGCCTCCATTAGATGTTTTTATGGGGTCATGTGAAAACAATTGTGTATGCAACCAAACCTAGTTCATTAGAAAATTTGACAGCTAAAATAACTAATGTGATTTCAGGCATTACTGTAAATCAGTTGGCAAATGATTTCCGTGAACTGCAAAATCGTATTATCATTTGTATTGCTAATGATGGAGGACATATGAAAACTTAAATAAAATTTCAATAAAAAATATTTAAAGTTCAGATTTACTTCTTCCTAATCCTTTTTGCAAATTATTTCTATCGCAAATACAAATAAAATTATAAATATTTAAAGTTCACAAACTTTATGGACACCTATATATATATATATATATATATGCACACACAGAGATATCGATCAGTGAAGTGCCATACGTGATACACGCTTGCGCGATCATGTCTCAAAAGAGACCTGACTGACTGGGCAGAAGAATATTCCGCAGTAGGTTGTCATTGCTTTTTGCGTTAGACTAGTTGCTAGACAAGGCTATAGAACCCAATTTGCCCTATTCGTCAACAGGGCGTACAAGCAAAGACAAGGCTAATTGGTGAGATTGAGGAGCAACTATGCAGAGACGCCATCAAAACCTTCTACCATCGAGTGTTGTTTCGCCGAGGCCTTGGCGGACATTCGGGTGATATTATTTTTCACCCATAATTATCATGACTCAAATAACATGATCCTATAGAGAAATCAATAAAATTTCACCAATAGCACTGTTTTATTAACTGCTAACTTCGATCCGCCTTAATGAAACACGTTCTCTTTCTCTCTAAATATATATATATATATGTATATATATATATATGTATATATTCTCCATATGTAAACAAGTTAGGACGCGAACGAGGTTTCTAATATATATATTAAAAAAGGATTAATTCAAAGATGTTGAATGGCCATTTCGTCTAATGATTTTTTCAATTTCTTTCAGATTTAAAAACTTCAGTCTTTGGAAATTTCAACCGTGGAAAGATTAACAATCGAACAACGTGGTAAAGTTATGGAAGCCTATTACGAAAATGGACGTTTATCTCTCGAAACAGTGATGTCAGTTGGTCACCACGATCTTGCGTCTTGAGCCTTTAGATTTCTTCACTTTGGGTCATCTTAAAAGTAAGGTGATTGCCAACAAGCCAACAACAATTCAACAGCTCAAGGATGAGATAATAAGGCATATTGGTTAGGTCAGGGAGAGATGTCATCCGAAATTTTGACCCCCTAGTAGAAGTGTGCCGCCGAAGCCTTCGCGGATATTTTGCCTTGACTCAAATAACACAATCCAATATTGACATCAATAAAATTTCACAAATAGCACTGTTTTATTTACTGCTAACTTCGATCCGCCTTAATGGAACACCCTATATATTTATGTTAAAGAAAGATCTATTGTACACAGATAAACCAAAATGGATGCTGACTGTCAGTTTAATGACTCAAAAGCTCGCTTCCTGGTGTGAAATCTACAGTTACGATGCAGTGTTGATTCATATGTCTACACATATTCCTGATATTCCACACTCTTTTCTATATCAACTTATATATTCTAATATATAAATTTAAAATTTTTCGGTTAGCTGATTGATGTTACCGTCAGTATACCAACTCTAGAATTTCGTAGTTCCTCCAGCAATCCTCCCGCCAAGGGATTATATATATATATATATATATATATAATACTTGGTATTTTTGTCAAGTAAATTCCGATAGAGATGAACTCAAAAGAACTCAATGTTAAATTCATTTATTTAATTTAACAGAGTAATAATTTAGAAAATTTTTTAGATATTCTACAATTCCATGGCTATTACGTAATTCGTCGCTGACCTTGTTGGGTCTGACGAGTCGCAAGGTCAGCGGCGAAATACGTATTACGCATGAAATTGTAAAATTTCTAATATATATATATATATATATAGCTCACTACAATTGTTATGTAACAAATTTTCATTGAGAAATTTTTTTTCATTTTTAACTGAATTCTTCCGCTCCAAATTAGAATGACTGCTTCAGTTTGTGCGAAGAACCGACTTTAGGCATCTTGGCATCAGTGTTTAAAGTGGTCACAATTAACTAAAAACGAGAAAAGTGCATTAGACAATCTTAGAATCGCTGGCACAATGAGGTCCACGAGAAGTGCTGAGATTTTCAATTTCTTAATGTAAATGGAATCCTCGCGTTGGGTAGCGACGGTGTAGCGAGGGGAACGAGGACAATATCTCATTTCTGGAAGGAGATTTGCTAAGTAACATCAGCGAAGCGCAGTATTTCGTCAGACTTGGCCTTGACCTTTGAAAGAATAAATGGATGGCGTTTTTATCGAAAGTGCACTGCCGTAGATGGCGAGATGACCAGAGTAAAGAACAACATTCACTCTGAAAAAGAATACTGAATGTCCGGAGATTAGAATGTTAAGGCTCAAAAAGATCCGTGGCGTCTGATATGACCTCTATCAGCAAAATGAAATGTTTAAATGAGGATGTTATTAATTAATAGGTAAAGTGATTATTTGTGTCATATTTTCATTGGTTTGGAAAGTACTGCGTTCTGGAATAGAATCTTTTAAAAACTGTAGTATGTCACTCGAATAACCGAGTTCAAATTAGTTTCATTAATTATCTCACAAATACCCTTGGGAAAAGGTATTAATCCATCTCTTCTCCCTCAAGTTATAGGTTGAATAACAGGATAGATTGTGTTCTATAATCTTGGATGACAACTAGTCTACCGCAGAAAGAAATAGCAACCGCCCGAACACAACTTTGCAGGACACTCTGCCTTCGAACTGAGAAGAAACTATA
The DNA here is from genome assembly GCA_037127315.1 of Ascarosepion bandense. Taxonomy (NCBI): domain Eukaryota; kingdom Metazoa; phylum Mollusca; class Cephalopoda; order Sepiida; family Sepiidae; genus Ascarosepion; species Ascarosepion bandense. The sequence goes on along the minus strand of JBBBDQ010001469.1, from coordinate 753,436 downwards.
CAAAATTAAGCTGAAAGGTAGAGTCTCGTCTGGGAAAAAAAAGCTTGACCTTGCCTTATGTAAGAACTACGGGAAATTTTTGCTAGAAGGGCTCGGAATTCTTGCGCTAAAACTTTGTGTCACATCCGGCCTCACAACTGGTTACTGGTAAATACCCAGTCATGTTTCGAAAGAAACATGATCACCCAAGCGTGTGTCAAGTATTCAGTTAACTGACTGAACATGTCCCAAGACGGTATGAATAGAATTTAATGTCTATTAAAAAAAAACTGTTTATTTTTTAAAAAAAATAATTCCACCCCAAGTGATGCGAAAAATCCACTACAACACAATGGATTGTTGATAGAAACATAATTGATGAAGGTGGGCAATAAAAGAGCAGCTTTCGAGCAGACAAACGGTGACGTTGAATTTAAATTGTTGATGATCGTAATTTACTCGAAAGAAGCTGAAAAAGAGTTCTAAAAGAAATATGAAGAAATTGTTAGCATAGAAATTACGGTTAAATCTAGAAATTTCAAGAGTAAAATGTGACCTACCTGTCAATCGAATCAGTCAGTCATTTAAGTGCTATCCGTGATACACACTTTACGCGATCATGTCTCGTAAGAGACATGAGTGAATGGGCAGAAGATTATCCCGCAGTAGGTTGCCATAGCTTTCTGCAGTAGACTGGTTGCCAGCCAAGGTTACAGAACCCAATCTGTTCTATTATTTAACCCGTAACTAGACGGATCAATACCTTTCCCCAGGGTATTTGTGCGTAGGTGATTGCAAGAAATTGATTGCAAGAACTTGAATTCGAACTCGGCACCTCGATTTGTCGTTCCGAGTCGATATCCACTACAGGACAACACACATCCTGCACCACAACGTACATCCGCCAATCAAGTATTGCGTTTAAATTCGAGAAGTCGAAATACCAAAGAGGAAAGTTAGGTAAACAATTACTATGAAATTTCTTTAATAGAAACAGCAGGGTTAACCTCCATTATAGAAGTAAAAAGTGACTGAAGCCGAGATACGAGGTCAAGATCGATAACATTGAAGAATCTTATTTTGTTAAGAATCTTTAGCCAAATATAGCAGCAATATCTAATGAAGGGTGAATGATAGATTTATAAATGTCTAAGAAAGATTCTGTCGAGAAAAATGTCTAGAAGGACAAAGTGAACTGACCTAAGAGAAGTTGTTGTGTGTTGACTTCAATATATACCGAAGCATTTCTCCCTCACACTCCCCTTTCTATATATTAGACTATTTCATTCAATAAAACCATTATTAACCTGAAGAAGTCCCTTCTCGGAAGGAAACGCGTTACTAGAATGTTTTTTCCATCTTTCATTAATTTACAAACTATTATTCTGTAGTGTATATATATATATATATATATATATATATATATATATATTATGTGTGTATTGAAGCAGCTGATAATTACCTAAATAGAACAGACAATGAATGTCTCATGTTTAATCATGAGCAGTTTTCGTTCGATCACCGAAGTCCAACAATGTCTATCCCGATTAATACTTAGATGAGTGACCGCCTGTGAAGACTCGGTTTCTCCTACAATTCAAAATATGTTTTAGCTTTAAATAACCCACAAATGGTTGATAAGCCATAAAATATTAATTAATCCTATTATAAGCAGTGGTATGTGTTACAACATACATAATTGCCTGGGTTTGGAATGTTGATTTTCAATGCAGACAGTCTTTTACCATAAGAGTAACTTTTTTTTAAAATTAATTATTAGGTATCCTATCCTAATTAATTATTATAAAAATGTTCTTAATTTTTAAACTTTCCTCTTTAGCCAAAATGTTCCAGACCTCACTGCTATGTTTCTATTCTTGGCAAAGTTCACTCATGTGATTAAATAGGTGTAAAATCCAAAATATCACCTGGGAATAAATATCAACATACTGATTGCTTGAAAAAGCATTTTATTTTGTACTACGTCAAGTTAAATGGCCAACGTTAAATTTTTAAAATTTAACCGCAATAATTCTGTTAATGCTCGTGCGGTCCACTGAAGAGACTATCTAAAAGAATTAGAGCCTAATGCGTGAGAAGAGGAAAAAAGAAGCAGAGAGAGAGAGAGAGAGAGGGGGGGGGGCCTGAAAGAGAAAGAGAATTATGTTGGGTTATCCATTTAGCATACAAGTATGAGTTATATGATCGAAGGTCGAACTGCCAGGCGCTCCTTTTTGTCCCTCCTTCCATCTCCACACCTTGTCCACATCTCTACACCGACCACCCCTGCCGCTGCTCTGTGCATCATCTTACCGCCATCAATGCTCCACCGGCGCCTCTGTTTGCTTCCTAGAAATGTTACTTTATTATAATTTGTGCAACGGCCATAGTAAACCATCAGCTAATTGAACAGACCACTAGAGATTTTGAAGAGATGATGGGATGAGGCGGAATAAACAAACAAACAAAAAAGAAAAAAAGGACCAAATAAATCGAGCAGATGAGAAAGAAGGAAGAAATAAAAAGAGGAGAGTATATTTGTGAAAACGAGAGAGTGAGTAACTGATTAAGTGTGGGAGAATGCGGATCCCGAAATTCTGTGAATAAATGTGCATATATGTGTAACGCAGTTTAGATTCATGTATATGTTTGTGTATGCTGTATGTATTTGAGTGTGATAGTTTGGACGTGTACAGAAGGCGTGCAAGTGGTTTATGGGGTCGAACAGTTGTGTAGCTATGAATGTATAATCGTTGAGATTAGGGAACGTGTGCTTGTTTTTTATATGCGTATGGACCGTTAAGAAGAGATCAGGGAGTGACTTGCTGGCCTTGTATGTGAAGACGTGCGCGTTAAGTTTATAATACAAACGGTCAGATAGACTTGTAGAAGCAAGTATAAAAATATTAAGTGGATGTGCAACAAGAACAATAAGTTAAAACACTATTCAGATAAACACTGACACATATGCATACGTCGAAGGCATAAAGGACAGAAAAAAGAAGAATTGAGGAAGGAAAAATGAAGAGAAGCAAAAGAAAAAGACGGAAGCAACAAGGAAAAAAGAGGAAGAAAAGAAGAGAAAGGAAAAGAGTAGAAAAAGAAGAGAAAGGAAGGAAGGAAGACGAAAAGAGACGTAAAGAAGGAAAAGTGAGAGAGAGAGAGGAAAGAAAGAAAGAAAGAGAACAAGAAAGAAAGAGAACAAGAAAGAAAGAGAACAAGAAAGAAAGAGAACAAGAAAGAAAGAGAACAAGAAAGAAAGAGAACAAGAAAGAAAGAGAACAAGAAAGAAAGAGAACAAGAAAGAGAGAACAAGAAAGAAAGAGAATGAAGAAAGAAAGAGAACAGAAAGAAAGAGAACAAGAAAGAAAGAGAGAAGAAGCGAGGAAAAGAGAGAGAGAGAGAGAGAGAGAGAGAGAAGAAGCGAGGAAGAGAGATTGAGAGAAGAAGGAGAAAGAGAGAGATTGAGAGAAGAAGCGAGAAAAGAGAGAGAGAGATTGAGAGAAGAAGCGAGGAAAAGAGAGAGAGATTGAGAGAAGGCGAGGAAAAGAGAGAGAGAGAGAGAGAGAGAAGCGAGGAAAAGAGAGAGAGAGAGAAGCGAGGAAAAGAAAGAGAGAGAGAGAAAGAAGGAGAAAAGAAAGAGATAGAGAGAAGAAGCGAGGAAAAGAAAGAGATAGAGAGAAGAAGCGAGGAAAAGAAAGAGATAGAGAGAAGAAGCGAGGAAAAGAAAGAGATAGAGAGAAGAAGCGAGGAAAAGAAAGAGATAGAGAGAAGAAGCGAGGAAAAGAGAGAGAGAGAAGAAGGAGAAAAGAGATAGAGAGAAGAAGCGAGGAAAAGAGAGAGAGAGAAGAAGCGAGGAAAAGAGAGAGAGAGAGAAGAAGCGAGGAAAAGAGAGAGAGAGAAGAAGGAGAAAAAGAGAGAGAGAGAAGAAGAGGAAAGAGAGAGAGAGAAGAAGCGAGGAAAAAGAGAGAGAGAGAAGAAGCGAGGAAAAGAGAGAGAGAGAAGAAGCGAGGAAAAGAGAGAGAGAGAAGAAGCGAGGAAAAAGAGAGAGAGAGAAGAAGCGAGGAAAAGAGAGAGAGAGAAGAAGCGAGGAAAAAGAGAGAGAGAGAAGAAGGAGAAAGAGAGAGAGAGAAGAAGGGAGGAAAGAGAGAGAGAGAGAAGAAGCGAGGAAAAGAGAGAGAGAGAGAAGAAGCGAGGAAAAGAGAGAGAGAGAAGAAGCGAGGAAAAGAGAGAGAGAGAAGAAGGAGAAAAGAGATTGAGAGAAGAAGCGAGGAAAAGAGAGAGAGAGAGAAGAAGCGAGGAAAAGAGAGAGAGAGAGAAGAAGGAGAAAAGAGAGAGAGAGAGAAGAAGCGAGGAAAAGAGAGAGAGAGAGAAGAAGAGGAAAAGAGAGAGAGAGAGAAGAAGCGAGGAAAAGAGAGAGAGAGAGAAGAAGAGGAAAAGAGAGAGAGAGAGAAGAAGAGAAAAGAGAGAGAGAGAGAGAAGAAGCGAGGGAAAAGAGAGAGAGAGAGAAGAAGCGAGGAAAAGAGAGAGAGAGAGAAGAAACGAGGAAAAGAGAGGAGAGAGAGAGAAGAAACGAGGAAAAGAGAGAGAGAGAAGAAACGAGGAAAAGAGAGAGAGAGAAGAAACGAGAAAAGAGAGAGAGAGAGAGAGAGAAGGAAGTGAGAAAGAGAGAGAGAGAGAGAAGAAGCGAGGAAAGAGAGAGAGAGAAGAAGGAGGAAAAGAGAGAGAGAGAGAAGAAAGAAAGAGAGAGAGAGAGAAGGAGAAAAGAGAGAGAGAGAGAGAGAGAAGAAGCGAGGAAAAGAGAGAGAGAGAAGAAAGGAGAAAGAGAGAGAGAGAGAAGAAGCGAGGAAAAGAGAGAGAGAGAGAAGAAGCGAGGAAAAGAGAGAGAGAGAGAGAGAGAGAAGAAGGAGAAAGAGAGAGAGAGAGAGAGAGAGAGAAGAAGCGAGGAAAAGAGAGAGAGAGAGAGAAGAAGCGAGGAAAAAGAGAGAGAGAGAGAGAAGAAGCGAGGAAAAGAGAGAGAGAGAGAAGAGGCGAGGGAAAGAGAGAGAGAGAAGAGGCGAGGGAAAGAGAGAGAGAGAGAAGAGGCGAGGGAAAGAGAGAGAGAAGAGGCGAGGAAAGAGAGAGAGAGAAGAGGCGAGGGAAAGAGAGAGAGAGAAGAGGCGAGGGAAAGAGAGAGAGAGAAGAGGCGAGGGAAAGAGAGAGAGAAGAGAGGGAAAGAGAGAGAGAGAGAAGAGGCGAGGGAAAGAGAGAGAGAGAAGAGGCGAGGGAAAGAGAGAGAGAGAAGAGGCGAGGGAAAGAGAGAGAGAGAAGAGGCGAGGGAAAGAGAGAGAGAGAAGAGGCGAGGGAAAGAGAGAGAGAGAAGAGGCGAGGGAAAGAGAGAGAGAGAAGAAGGAGAAAGAGAGAGAGAGAAGAAGCGAGGGAAAGAGAGAGAGAGAGAAGGGAGGGAAAGAGAGAGAGAGAGAAGAAGCGAGGGAAAGAGAGAGAGAGAGAAGAAGCGAGGGAAAGAGAGAGAGAAGAAGCGAGGGAAAGAGAGAGAGAGAAGAAGCGAGGGAAAGAGAGAGAGAGAGAAGAAGCGAGGGAAAGAGAGAGAGAGAAGAAGCGAGGGAAAGAGAGAGAGAGAAGAAGCGAGGGAAAGAGAGAGAGAGAAGAAGCGAGGGAAAGAGAGAGAGAGAAGAAGCGAGGGAAAGAGAGAGAGAGAAGAAGCGAGGGAAAGAGAGTGCGATGAAGCGAGGGAAAGAGAGAGAGCGAAGAAGCGAGGGAAAGAGAGAGCGAAGGAGAGAAAAGAGATAGAAGAAGAAACAGAAAAGAAAGATAACAAGAAAGAAAAAGAAAGATAGAAAAATTAAAAGAATGGAAACAAAATTTCGAGTAAATATCAAGCTAAGCTTGAAATTATTGATTGTTTTATGTGTATGTCTGTTGTTAAGAGTGCGTCTGCTTTTCTAGATATGAAAAATGACGCCTAGGTTTGGACTGGGAACATAGTGTTAATGTCCAATCGTATAAAGTGGGTTGAAATGTCCCATTTATATATGGGCTATCACTTTCCCAAGAAAAAGCTGTCTACCTACTCTGCGTAGCGAAAAATTATGGCCAAAAGAGAGAATTTACTTTTATCTTTGAGAAGGTTTCATCAATTTCTTTCTTCTTAAAGAGCTTTAAAGTTGTACACATAACCTACAAAACATTGTAGCAATAACTGAGGGGACAACTAAAGAGCAGCCGATAGACAGCTAGCCCCAGTCAGCTTCGCAACTAATTTCGAATCTTAAAGAGAGTAGTGGATTGTTATGTGATAACTGTCCTTCAGTATGGTAGAGAATACTATACAATCTCTTCACATATGAACGAAAGACTTGAAGCAACCGAAATGTGGTTCTACAGAAAGATGCTTAGGATACCATAGAATGAACATAAAGGAATGAGGTTTTGGAGAAGAGGACTACGTAAAGAAAACTTATACTTAACATCAGGAAAAGATAGCTAAATGTTCTGGGGCATATAATGAGGAAAGAGGGTCTAGAGAATCTGATGCTCATAAGACGGATAGAGAGACGGAGTGACAAGGGAAAGCAACTTGTGGCATACTTCATGGACTTGAGGGGATGGATAACAAAGCGAGGTTAAGTGGGATTATAGGAGAAGGGGCTTTAACAACTACAAAGGATAGGATGATGTGGAGGCCATGATCGCCTACGTTCTGTAGAGTCAGTCAGTTAAGTGCCATACGTGATAAACGCTTGGGCGATCATGTCTCGATCATGACCGACTGTGCAAAAGATTATCCATTAGTAGGTTGTCATTGCTTTCTGCGGTAGAATGGTTACCAGTCAAGGCTATAGAACCCAATCTGTCCTGTTATTTAACCCATAACTGGAGGGAAGAAACGTATTAATACCTTTCACAGGGGTATTTGCGCGTCAGTGAAATGCAACGAATTCAACTGGAATTCGAACTCTGTTCCCCGATTTCTCGTTCTGAGTCGATATCCACTGCACCACAACGAGAGACACGGTGCATAAAAAAAGATTCTTTCTCCACTATTGCGGTCTTATAGGAAAATAAGCTTAAAGCAAAACACAAGCTAATATATTAGATGCTGTTAGTCTAGGTAAGCAGGTTATTCGCGTCTAAGTGACTGGGAAAACAATATTTCTACTTATAACAGCCTTTCGTTTTATCTGTAAAATACAGATACTAAATGTATATCTTTTCTTTTCAGAAAAGGATTTTTACAAAAATCAGTTACGCTTCAAAAGTAAGACAGATATCGGCCATTCAGTTTAACTCCCCCACAACTCCACAAAACAATTTTATGACTCGACTAAGCTTTGCTTTTTATTAATATGGTTAATTTAGCGCTATGTAGCGATCTTATTCCTCACTCTCCCATTCATATATTATATTATAAATAAAGACAAAAGGAAAGAAAATATAACCGAAGCGTTCCATCTACTGGTGGACTTTATCAAGGCAAATGTAAAGATTTTATTTTCAGACAAATATTTATATACAAGAGCAAACATTTTATTGATTTCACCCACAAAATGATAAACTTATTAAAAAAGAAAGAAACTTATTTAGAAGGAAATTTATCAAAAGTGCTGCTATCCAAACTTTCGAAAAATAAATCGAGGCCCCGCATTCTTCTGAATATCTTTACAACACCCAAAAATTTATATTTTTATCCCCATCATATATATATATATATATATATATATATATATATATGCGCACACACACACTGCCGGCAATAAGTATTTTTTTTTTAAGAAATGATGTATTTCATGCTATTTTAAATATTTATAGCCAAGTGGATAATTTTAAATGAAAATAAAATGGTTCTTTTGTTATTATTACTTTGTAAAATTTTACAAGTCAACGAAGCAAAGATGAGCTCGTCCGAATCACCCTAAAGTTTCTTCATTCTTTCATTGATGAAACTGCGATATACGTAATTATTAACTATTTATAAATTAATTTGATGCACAAGTTATTGCGCAGTATTAACGAAAGAGCCATTCTATTTTTATTGACAATTATTCACTTGGCAATAAATACTAAAAAAATAGTATGAAATAGATCATTTTTCTAAAACACTAGGGTAGCCTAAAAATTATAGCCGGTAGTGTGTGTGTGTGTGTGTGTGTGTGTGTGTGTATATATATAAAAGAGGTGTGGACATTGAAATCAACACCCAGTGTCGACAATCTGTTTCATGCCAAGAGCAATCGTCAGGCTTGATTACTGCATTTGACTTAAAATAGACTGTCGCTTCTGGTTGCTGAATTCAATATCTACTTTTATATTTATATACGATATATCCCTGATATTGAGAATTTTGACCCATAAATATAGCTTGCCTTATATATATATATATATATATATATATATATATATATATATATATAAGGAAAACTCAACGCGTTATTTAAATTGGTTATAAATTATAATCCATTTCAACGAAATGAATTATAATTTATAACCATTTTAAATGACGTGTTGAGTTTTTCTTTATAAATATTATATTGTTCTGGATAACATCCATTGAGCTCTCTATATAGATATAACACTTAATATTTTATATTAAGTTGATCTGGTTGGATTATCCTCGCAGTTTACGGACTGGATATATATATATATATATATATATATATATATATATCAAAGCATCTATCAATAACGAAATTAATGTTTATAAAGAAGTAAATATGAGAAATCTTCGAACTGACAAGAAATTGTCAACCGAAAGTAAAGTCGAAAAATTAATTATGAAAAAGTACAAACGGAAAGAATGATGGGTAAGTTAAGAATCAACAAAACTTGAAGGAGAAAAGAAAACTTAGCAAAAAAAAAAAAAAAAAAAAAAAATGGGCGAGGGTCTCAAAGAATAAATAAACTGTAAATGTTTCGTACCAGTTGACTCATTACAGAAGAAATATGAGAACAGAGAAAAAAAAGAGAAGACATTATATATATATATATATATATATATATATATTAGTGTGTGTGTGTGTGCGTGTCGTGGAAGCTTTAACAGTAACGCCAGAAAACTAGATGGATAGACAAAGAGAGAGAACAAGAGAGAAAATCTTTGGCGTGAAGCCAGAAGATACGCTGACAAAAGTCGTGAATTGGGTGAAATTTGCGGCCATGTTTGCAGGAGGGGCGGACATATAGTCGCAAGAGGCTATAAAAAAAGTAATCAAATTAAAAAATAATTGTGAGCGTGTCTGTATAGCAGGCATATGCATGACTTAATAGATAGAAAGTGGAAGAAAATAAGCTGTACTCAGAATAATAGAATTCCATGCAAACATTTCTAGGGTTCAATATCTCCTGACACAATATTTGCTAAAATTGACCGTCAATAAGAAAATTAAAAAAAAGAAGAAGAGAGGATTGGTCATTTCTACCGTCATTACATTTATCACCTTCGTCTTCTTCACTATGTTATTATTATTTAAATCATTGTTATTATTATTTAGATCATTGTTATTATTATTTAGATCATTGTTATTATTATTTAGATCATTGTTATTATTATTTAGATCATTGTTATTATTATTTAGATCATTGTTATTATTATTTAGATCATTGTTATTATTATTTAGATCATTGTTATTATTATTTAGATCATTGTTATTATTATTTAGATCATTGTTATTATTATTTAGATCATTGTTATTATTATTTAGATCATTGTTATTATTATTTAGATCATTGTTATTATTATTTAGATCATTGTTATTATTATTTAGATCATTGTTATTATTATTTAGATCATTGTTATTATTATTTAGATCATTGTTATTATTATTTAGATCATTGTTATTATTATTTAGATCATTGTTATTATTATTTAGATCATTGTTATTATTATTTAGATCATTGTTATTATTATTTAGATCATTGTTATTATTATTTAGATCATTGTTATTATTATTTAGATCATTGTTATTATTATTTAGATCATTGTTATTATTATTTAGATCATTGTTATTATTATTTAGATCATTGTTATTATTATTTAGATCATTGTTATTATTATTTAGATCATTGTTATTATTATTTAGATCATTGTTATTATTATTTAGATCATTGTTATTATTATTTAGATCATTGTTATTATTATTTAGATCATTGTTATTATTATTTAGATCATTGTTATTATTATTTAGATCATTGTTATTATTATTTAGATCATTGTTATTATTATTTAGATCATTGTTATTATTATTTAGATCATTGTTATTATTATTTAGATCATTGTTATTATTATTTAGATCATTGTTATTATTATTTAGATCATTGTTATTATTATTTAGATCATTGTTATTATTATTTAGATCATTGTTATTATTATTTAGATCATTGTTATTATTATTTAGATCATTGTTATTTTTATTTAGATCATTGTTATTTTTATTTAGATCATTGTTATTTTTATTTAGATCATTGTTATTTTTATTTAGATCATTGTTATTTTTATTTAGATCATTGTTATTTTTATTTAGATCATTATTATTTTTATTTAGATCATTGTTATTTTTATTTCCACTATTACACTGCTTGGCTAAATTATTCTTTTACTTATATCATTTGTTATGGATCTTCGTTGCCATTTTATTGTGGAGTTGTGGCGAAACTTCACCGTAAATTTGTAATGACCGGATTGTGCCGGAAGTAAGACCCGGAACAAGAAGGTAGGTTCAAATCAGTGTATAAGTATAACAAAAAACAAGATATTCCAAGGAAGTGTTAATAATAAGTAATATAGAAATAAGTAAGTCCGAAGGTATTATTACGCTGCCTGACTAGTAGCTGTCGTCAACTGCTCTCATTAACTGCTGTACTTGCCTGCTCATAACTGCAGTATTCAGTCGCCTTCCCACTAAGGCAAAATGTGGCACAAGGCCTTTTTAATGTCGATTTTCCGAGCCATATAACCCGGTGAAAATTTTCTAACTAAAGGAACTTTAGAATTTTTATACTTAAAAACGTTCATCTTATACATCAAGCTCACTGAGAATCAAAGTAAAATATGGAAGATGATAAGTGATATAATTTAATGTATAATAAACCAAAGTATATATTTCAGTGGCTGTTGTTGCTGCTGATTTTTTTTATAATGTATTATTTATATTAGTTTAGACTGGGATTAATTTATGTATTTTGTATGTTAAATAAAAGAACACAACCTTTTAATTTTAATTTATTTAAATTTTATAGTCGTGTGTGTTGGCTTGAGTAAGTGGTAGTTCTTTTAGAAAAGGAGATATTTTTTTAAAAAAACGAGAGGCATATTTATATTTTGGTAAAGTTGGTTAGCAGCATACTCAAGGATTTTCTAAGTGTTGTAGAGCAGCTGACACCCCTCTAGCCCTCTGAAAGATAAGTCTATATAAATAAAGATTAATAACAGAAGTGCGGAGTGTTATTGACAGCCTGAGAGAATCGACTGCGTGCATTAGTCGTTCACTCTGTTGGAGTCTCTACCTAGGGGTGGAGAAAGACCCAGACTATACCCTTCGACGGAGCCTCGACTGAATTAATACTCTCCGCCCGAAGGTAGAGAGCTCGACAGTGCCCATTGCAGTTACTGGTCGTAATTGCCCTCTAGAAGTCACGCAGGTATATAGCAAGAGGAAGAGTTCATTCCTCGTAGGAAGGAACCATAACATTATTATTGAATGAACAGAAAATCAGCATCCTCTATCAAGTGTCCCAAGAAATGGGACTCAAGTTAGACATTTTCGAAACAAATCTGGAATTGGAAGGAAAACAGTGATAGCGCCCTACAAGAATTCGTTATAGAAATTCAGGATGTGGAATTAGTAAAATACGAAACATCAGATAGCTCGATTATATATATATATATATCAGTTATAACAAATTCAGTACATGAGTTTAAAAAATTGAGCTTTTAAGAGAAAGCTTTTATGAATTTCAACCAAAAACACTATTGGCTACTCGATAAATGAACGCCAAATGTTTCCTTGTAGGGAAGCACCTAATAATAATAATAATAATAATAATAATAATAATAATAATAATAATAATGATAAAGAAAAATTTGACTACAAATTGATATATATTGTAGCGGAGTGTAACATAGCAACCAAGGAATTTGAAAAAAACTATCAAAATATAAAGACCTGGAAATTGAAATAGAAAAAAAAAATGCAGAAATTCAAAACAAGAATAGTATCAATGATACTAAGTGCACTTGGAATCATAATAAATAGGAACAACACAACGCATTGAAAAAAAAAAACCCTGGAAACTCCAGCTTAAGAGATATACAAAAAAGGAGAACTTTGTCTGTCTATGTAACACTACTTATGTTATGGGAGATAGAAAAATCAAAAGTAGCCATAGCAACACACCATGACCTGACTTAGGTCTTTCCGCAGACTTGGTAGGTAGTGTGACCATATCAGAAATATTATTAATACTATAATGATGATGTTGCTGCCGCCGCAACATTACACTGGCAACATTCTGATTTTTTTTATCTTATTCTAGCCAGACATTTGCCAAGAGTTAAACAGTCGCAAACTGATGTAGCGTCTTATATGAAACGTAATTATTATTAATTACTGACGTCTTCTTTCAGGTAACTTTGGCTACTTTTTGTCGAAATGCGCAGGTCCGATTTACAATCGCAAACATCATGAATCAGAGTAAGCTCTCAACAAAAATGTGAATTTATCCTTGGTTAGTTTTATCTTAGCTGGCCACCGTCATACCCATTAAGAAACGAAAGTTAATCAATTCTCATCATTGAAACAGAAATATAATCATCTTGCTAAAAATCGAATCTCGAATACGAGAAGATCTTCTCTTGCAGACTTTTCCAACTGTAGAGGTTGAAAACATCGGTTTTCGTTCGATCCCGGAGGCTAAGCAGCATTGAGCCCGATTGTGTTGCGCCAAATTTTTAAAAAAATAAGTAAATTTTGCCTTGCCTTGAAATTCAAAATTCACTATACTTGTTTTGAACACTGACCAACAGCGCTAGAATTGAACGTTCTCTGAAAATGGTATGACGAAGTCTCTGGCATTATGGAAGTAGAATGAATTAAGAAAGAAGATGGCGTATTGTTGGAAATGGTTTATTCGAAATCATTTTTGGAGAACAACGGATACTGTAAGCGACTTCCTAGAATCTGGAATACTTTCCGGCTTTAAATAACCCACAAAGGGTTAATAACCCATAAAAAAAAGCCCACTGATGAAACCTATTCTTTTTAGATGATCATTGTAGTCTTTTGTCATCACTACGCCAAGCTTAATAAAAAGTAAAATTTATTAATTACAAATTGGATTACGAGGAAGGTTGCAATATGATTATGATTTAATGCTATTAACTAATTAGATTTCGTGGCTTAATCGGTAAAGCGCTGTCCCGGTCAGACAAGTTCTCGTGGATAAAATGTGCTAGTCAAGTTTTTGTATGTCGATAGGTTTACTCATTGAATTTTTAAAAGGAGGATTTAAATTATTTAAATTCGGACTAATATCCTCATCTCGTATCATCACAACGTTTCAGTCGTTATACCCTCCTATCTGGCCCTTTTCAGATGTCTATCGATTCGGGGAATTTCGATTATTGTTCGCCCTATTTTCACTGAGTGACAGTATATACATCCAGGCTAGTTGCCTGGATTAACAATTAAGAAGGCCAGAAAGTGACAAAGGCTGAAACCTTGCGATAATAATAAAGTGTTGTATCGCCGAGTTGGATACGATACACAGAGAAAGATTGCTGTGGTATTATTCAGCACAATATCCGGCGCTAAACCGATATACACATAACCGTACAATAGTGAAACCAAAGTTCAAGTATCCATAAAAATTCCTGACCTTCCTTTAATAATAACAGACAAGACAGAACTTACAACACAGAGATAAGGGATTTAGATCGCAAGAGTTGCCGAAGTAATCAATCCGAATATTACGCCTCGAATGCTACTATTCTTTATTTAAATAGACTATTTCAGGCCATTCCATCATTGAGAGTGCTGCAGAGTTGTCAGCCACGCTACAACACAAAAATGGGGACATTAGTTCGAAATAATTTTAGATCAGTGCTGCTTAATGATCTAAATTTTGAGCTAAAATGAATATCAATAAAAAGAAATTGTCTGCATTTTGGGGGTGAGTAGTTATCACTTACACGCAGAATATTTTCATTATTGTTGTTCTTATTCATCACTAGCAGTATAGCCCGGCGTTGCTCGGGTGTAATGAAAGCTTTAAAACTAATCCATGGTCCTGGAGCCCAGACTCTTTGGACGTTGGCACGAAAGATTAAAAAGCAATAGTTGTTTAAATTAAAATCAGACCACTCCTATAACCCAATTTTTTTGATTATCCATTTTTATCGGGGGGTACCTCGACATAAAAACCTAGCTAAGAATACTCGCAGACGCTTATAATACAAGTGTGTAAATTTTCAAGTAAATCGGTTCAGCCGTTTCGGAGTCTAACGGTAACGGATACACACACACAAAGTTCCATTTATAAATAAGTTTAGATTTAGATATGTGCTAAACTCGACCATCTTCCAAATCTTGGCATTCTTGCCATTGCACTGGTTGACTGGCTAGTTCTCTCTCTCTCTCACTTTTTTCAGTTGTTCTCTTATATTTCTTTATCGATTTCGTCTGCATCGACATTTCTCCTTGTCTCTTTCTTTTTCTCTATTCCATTGTTTGCTCTCTATTCCCCACCCCCTGCTATTATCCCTTTCTTTTTTCTGTTTTCTCTCTCTCTCTCTCCTTATTCTCATTCTGTCTGTTTTCTTCATTCTCCTCATCATTTTTTCTTTTCTTCTTATCCATGTTTCTTTCTTCACCGTCTTTTTCTCCATCCTCTATATACAGCACTATCCATTTCCCCTGTCTTTCATTTCTTTATTTCTGATCTTGACCTTCCCTCATGCTTTCTGTCAATATTTACCTAAATTTTTTTTCTCTTTTCATCATTAATCATTCTGGTCTTAATCTCCACCCCTTTATGTAAACTATAATGTTACAGTATCATCAGATTCAAGAGCTCTATCCCGACCCGGAACCTAAAAGCCATGCCGATCTTAAATTTGCACAAAATCCCTGGTGACTTTGAATTTGTCCGAAGACTGACTCTAGTCTGAAAATGTCATGTCTGCGGACAATGAAGCTTTTGTCATTGAAGTTGACAATTCATGTGAAACCAAAGTTCAAGTATCCATAAAAATTCCTGACCTTCCTTTTCTTTCCGTTGGAAGAACATGCCCTATTTGTGATCAACAAACAAGGCTGTAGTTCCAAAATTCACAATTATTCTGTCTGCAAGCGGATTTTCTTTCATATTCGCATTACGTTCAAATGTATTGTGGGGGCAAGGGAAAATGTTGGTTCTTGTCGGCATCATTGACTATTGAGAATTATACAACGATGTGTTTAAAAGAAAAGTAACGGCAACTGGAGACAGAATTACTCTCAGTGAAGAAGCTCAAAAAATTATATATGATCACAGATATCTTAGGAAATAATGTCAGTGCTTAACAGAAAATTCCTGAAAATGTTTTTTGTGTATGAAGACCTTTATAAACGGAGATTAAAAGAAACAAAGACTTATTTGAATTTAGAGTTTCCTTTTCGAATTCTCTTCTGACAAAGAGCCAAGCGAGCCCAGAACTAATCTCAATTGCAGGTTCAACTATATTTTAGAATAAGGTTAAAAGGCTTACAACATGTCAACAAAAATCGAACTGCTGACTACATGGTTATTACTTAAATCAGTTACATGCGTAATATCCTCAAGATCAGATTACTAAAACGCTGATTGGCGCGTAAAGTGAATGAAATGTAAGCACATACAATGAGAAAAATTAAAAAAGCAGAAAAAGTCATCTTAATTAATGCAGATGCTAAGAAAAAAGGTTTTATTTTTACTTTTTTTGGTGAGATTGGAAATATTAATGACAGAGTCGATCGTTTTAAACAGTATTTTTCTAAGTTGTACGTCTGCAGTTTAAAAGCTAACCCAGCGATAAGATCTGAACTCTAAGTTCAGTCCTATTATCACAAAAAAAGTCTGCGTTCAGACTACATAATGATAAACATCTGCACTTGTTTCAATATCAAGATTATGAAAGCAACATTTTGTGATTATTGACCACTTAGTAGCTGTCCAATCTTGACAACGAAGGAATACTGAAGATCGACATGTTGAAATTGGGCGGTATATCTATTGGAAGATAAGTTCTATTAGAACAATGGCCACGTGTTTGATAATATTATGAACATTGTCTTTAAAATAACCATAGAAAGACATGAATGAAGTTCCTAAGAAAAGGGTCTTCATTCATAATAACAGACAAAAAAAGTTACCCAACTTCTCTCCCACAGCCAGGATGTGGCGAGTCTCGTACTGCTCTATTGCTAGTTCCATGGTAAATGCTTAGACGAAGTACATTCCTTGGTTCAACCAAGTCTAATCTTCACGGTCAGAACCTGCCATGCAACTTACATAGTAGCACCCCACCCAATATTCTCTCCGTATTTCATCAGCGAGAAGTTCCATTCAAACAGCTTCTTCCTATGACCCAGTGCCGAGAGAGTTGTTTTAATATGATACAATAAAGACGATTTGTTGGTCATATCTAGATGCTTCAGTACATACTTGATCAGATACTGTCTGATCGGATCTAATCTATTTCTATTTGGCTATGACGCTTGTGACTGGTATATACTTATTTGTATTTTGACCATTTTGTCATCACTGATCTGCGTGCTTGCAGCCATATTGTATTGAAACACCTGTTTTTTTATGATTACTGAAGTTAAGCAACATCAAGCCTGGTATGTAACTTTGGAACAGCAGGAACTGTAAACTTGGTGGGACATTTAGTGTAATGGATAATTGCTTGAAATCAGGGAGCTGAGTTCCAATTCCAGTGGGTTAATTATATTCACTTGCATACAAATACCCTTGAGAAAGGTATGAATCCACCTCTTCTATCTCCTCACTATGGGTTAATTAGTAGAACTAGTATCAGTAAATCATCATCTTCAAAAGCTTCTTACAATCTAAAATATTTTCTGGCTTTAAATAATCTGTGAAAGGTTGATAAGCTTTTAAAAACAAACCAAACCAATCAATTAAATCTATTGATCTACCTTCTCTACTATCAGCAAGCAGCCTACTGTTAATACAAACTCCAGTTCTGATTGTATGCTCATTGATGGACATTGGTTAGCATAAACTTATAGTTCTACAGTCTTGTCTATGGCTCATCCCTTGTTTCCTGTTTAGGATCTGGTTTCCGGCTTTCTCTTTTCCAATCTTTTCACTATTACGTAGCCCCCTGCGCATCAGTGGCGTTACCGCCTTGCTCGGGGTGGTACGATTAAAAAAAAAAATGAGATTGGATGTCATGATGGATATACTCAGCGTCGTAATTTGCATCCCATTTTCAAACTTTTGACTTAGTACTCTCAATAATAATAAACAATAGTAATTCGTAAGAAACGAAGAAAAGAATACTGAACTGTAATATTGTACAAGTCCCCTTATATGGTAGCGGAAGCTAGATAAGCTCTTCAGACGTGAAAATAAATTATAGCAATAGAAATGTGATTCTACAGAAGGATGCTGAGAATGCGTTTGACTGAACATGTGAGCCATCACAAAGTTTTAGAGAAAATGGAAACAAAAATAGCAACGTATTCTCAGAATGAGAAAGATAGATAATTTTTTAGATTACATAATGAGGAAAGAAGTTTAGGAAAATTTGATTCACACAGGACATAACGAAGGCAAGATGAACAGAGGAAAACTTAACTTAATGAGCTTGTGCAAATTTTTTGCTGAACAGGATTTATGTGAGACGAAAAAAAAAAAAAAGAAGCAATTTACTAATAGCTACAAATTACAAAACGTTGTAGATAGCCATAAACGTTAACGTGTTGACGGGCATGGAATACCAAAGAACTATATAACGCACATGGCTGTGAAGTGTGTGACTGGTTAACCTTCGCTGGATGGATGCCATGTGGAGTTTGAGATGGATGTGCGTTGTAGTGCAGTGGATATCGACTGGGAACGACAAATCGGAATGCCGAGTTCGAATTTCACTTGAATTTCTCGTACTCACTTCCGCACAAATACCTTTGGGAAAGGTATTAATCCGTCTCTTCTTTCCAGTCATGGGTAAAATAATAGGACAGGTTAGGTTCTATAACATTGGCTGGCAACCAGAAAGCAATGGCAATCTAACGCAGAAAGCAATGGCAATCTACTGCGGGATAATCTTCTGCCCAGTCAGTCATGTCTCGAAAGAGACATGATCGCCCAAAGCGTGTATCACGTATGGCACTTAACTGATATTTGTACTACAGCGTTTGTATTGTTGCTTAGTGTTTTCTCACTTACTGAATTGAATGAATATTAATAAGAACCTTGAAAAAGTTTATTAAAAATTACGCTATTCCCCAAAATTTTTGAACAGGAGGTGAATATTCACCCAACCTTCAGTCAGTCATTTAAGTGCCATACGTGATACGCGATTAGTCGATCATGTCTCGAAAAGGACATGACTATTTAACCCATAGATGGAGGGAAAAAAGATAGATTAATACCTTTCCCAAGAATATTTGCTCACAAGTGAAATTTAAACTCGGCTCTTCGATTTCTCACTCCGAGGCGATATTTATTGCACCACAACGCAAAATTTTACACTTATATTGTAAGATAGAAAGATTTAGTTACCATTGATAATGGACATGAAATATTAAATGTCGGTTATAGAAAGCAAACAAGGCGATAAAGCCACTGAGAGAGAGAGAGAGAGACCAATAAAAGAACATGGATTAAAGATAGAAAATGACGACTAACATTGTATTTAAATTTTGGAAGGTCAAATTTCGCTGGAAAGCGTAAAGCCGGTATAGAAGAAAGGATTAACATAGAACTTACGGTTACATTCAGCCATTTCAACTATAAAATAATGAGATCTTCCTGCCAATCAAGTACTGTGCTTAAATTCATAAAATCTTGGTACCATACAGGAAAATTCATCAAAACAATTACCATGGTAATAGAGAAAGTCACAGGGAAGCTACCTTACGGCAGGGGAAAAGTAAACAATCCCAGGTCAAGTTCAATTCCTTTTTTTTTTTTTTTAATTCATCAGGAATCTCTAAATACTTAGCAGAAATTCCAGATCAGATGTGGCAGCAATATTCAAAGCCTGGACGAATTATAAACTTATAGATATGTCAGATAGAATGTCGTGCAAGGCAAACTTCCTAGCAGTTGATTCAATATCGTCTTTCCACATATAAAAAAAAAAAACACAAGTATAAACAAAAAAAAATTATAATTATAAAATGATTATTATAATTATAACAAATCAGTGATTTTTAAACCTGGAAGTTATAAATTAAAGGTTTTAATTAAAAAGAACCAAAAGAACAATTAATTTCTTTATATCAATCACATACTGATTATATATATAAAAAAGTGAATAGGTAATCATTTTACCCCAAATAAGGCAGGACAGCCACTGGTACGAAGTGAATTATACTGAGAGAAAAACATGGTATAGGGGATGTTGAAGAAAGGGGGACGGTATCAAGTAAATAGAAGATGGTAATTGACGTTGCATTTAACCTTTTTGTAGCTATCAGGGAAGCAAGCAAATGGTAGAGAGTTCCACAAACGGGAAGTACGAGAAAAACTGTTAGAGTAGAGGAGGTAGTTACATTTAACTATTTCGACGATAAAAGGGTGGGATTTGATTTGCATCCACATACACATCTTTACTTCTTTTATGAAAATACTTACCGGTCACCTGCGAAACGAGAAAAGTTTACCAAAACAGTTTCTTTCAAACGATTTTTGACCGGACTATTCTCTCATCATTCTCAGGTGAGATAAAAAGAGGATCGACATCGATGCTAATAGCTTCCTTATAGTAAGTATGACTTTATCACCTGTAATACTTATCACAAAGTAATACATAGGAAAAACTTCAAAGAATTTAAGTAAAAGGTTATCTGAACACAAAAGGGATCTTTTACATAACACACTCAGTGAATTAATCGCTCACTGTAATAAAACTGACCATAATTTGATTTTAGAAATTCTACTCTAATTAAAATAAAATGTAATTAAGATGAAAATGTATAGAAAGTGGATTAATCGCTGGGTATCCACCGTAAATTTAAGTCCAGATTCTTACAAGATTTACAAATCTATCATCACAAAGTGGGATATTTACTAACAAAAGTGATGGAAATATGAGCAGCAGAAAAATACATGATATCAGTTACAATATATATGTGTGTGTATGTATATGATTTTTGTTAAACAGTTTTTGGTCATAATGAAATTAGACCAGTAAACAGTTGAATTAAAAAGTGCTCAATACATATATATTGTAGAGCTTTTGAATATTTTTGATTTGAAAAGAAAGGTATTTCTGCAACCTAGGTTTCAACCTTTCGGTATTTTCAGGCAATTTATAATAACTGATTTTCCACCGTACAACATGAATTTTTACGAACGCACGAGTGGAAGTTTTAAACAACCGACAATAAGGATCTTAAGCACTTTCATCCAGGTTTGTATGATCCTAGGATGCATATTTTCGGGAAACAATATTATAGCTAACTTAATGTTTCCAAAACAAAACATTTTTTTTTAATTACTAAATAAAAGCTCAGAAATAATGTGTGTGTATATATATATATATATATATATATATATATATACATATATATATATATATATATATATATATATATGACATTATTTGTTTGAACATTATTTTTAATCAATACTCTTATTTGAGTAGTTTTAATCAAGCAGTATATTTATTTCTACCGGTCTGATTATTTACGATAAATTTTGTACGAAAATGTGCGTCATTCGACAGGATTCGAACCTGCGAGCCCTATCAACATAGGGGAAGCTACCAATTGATATGGCGTGTCTCGACCACGAATGATACCACAGTCTAAGCGAAGTCAAATCAAGTTTATATAACACAATGTTCGATTCTACGCAAATAACCATCTCTGCTCTGAAATGTATCGTAATGTTTAAGACGCGCCAGATAAATTGGTGGCTCCCTCTATGTTGATAGGGCTCGCAGGTTCGAATCCTGCCGAATGACGCACATTTCCGTACAAAACTTATCGTAAATAATCAGTCCGGTAAAAATAAATATATAAATATATTGTTTAATTAAAAACAGAATATCTACTCAAATACGAGTATCGATTAAAAATAATGTTCAAACAAATAATTTCAATATGTCGGTTGTTAAACCATTTTGTTAATCTTCGGGATTTTTCGTATGTATATATATATATATATATATATATATATATATATATAATTGAGCGTTTCCTTTTTCTCCGTGTTCATGTGTTGTCAAATTAATGTGAACATCACAGAAAAATGTTTTTCTTTTTATTTCCACGTCGTTTACCCATATATATATATATATCCCTACAAGTTTTATTGAATAGCACAAAGTCTCTATAATTAATTTTATAACTTCCGACTGAGGTGCTTTACATCAGGTTTAAAAATGTTAAATTATATAAAATTAGTTTTTATACAATCGAGTATTTTGGACTGTCACTACAGTCATTATCAATCCTTTCGAATGATTAATCTGTTTGATAAATTCCGGCGATATTAGATTGCAGGAATTAGAATTTAAGACAGTTGGCGGAGACGGAAAAATTGAATTTCTGAAAGCATAACACGCAATTCTTGATAGCGAAGGTAGACAGTCGAAAGCACCTTTAATGTACAGCAATGAACTTTGGGTTATTTTAATCCTGTTGTAAAACTACAGGAAATGTTTCCCGGACAGACCTTGTTGGTGTGATGCAATAAAAATTATTTAAATGAATTCTTGCAAACCACCCCTAATGAGTGAGAACATCACAAGGGTATACACACGAAACATCGATGTTGGCATGAACCTGGTCAGTTGATATGACAATTTTTTTGTACTTATCAACGCTCTATCTCCCCTCCGATATATATATATATTCGTTATTTCCGCGACCTAGGTTTCAACCTTTCGGTATCTTCATACGATTTACAATAACTGATTTTACCGTTTTTCAAACGCACAAACAGGGATTTTTTATGAACGCGCGACTGGAATTTTCAAACAATCGAAAGTTTCTTCAGGAGCCAGGAGTTAAGATTTGCTACAGCAGTGGTGAACAGATAACTTAGATAATTGAGTTAAAGGGAGATAACTACATGGCATCCGAAAGTATCATCACACACGGAATAAGAATGATATACCCCAGTGATCAAAATAAAGCGTTCGTTTCGGAATTCCTAGTACCTGAAGAAGGCCTGTGCGTACAACGGCTTAAACGTCATAAACATGGCAATAAAGATGGGGACAACAGTTTGAACAATGTAAATAATGTAAATACTACCTCATCTCAGAAGTATATACATAGGTATTTAGGTCTTCTGGCAAGGTGTCTGTTGGTTCCACCTATGGCTTTTGTATATATATATATATATATATATATATATATATTGTAGATCGCCTGAAGACACCGAGGTCGCGCAATAACTTGTTTCCAAATGAAATAAATTCAAAAGTTCTACAATTTTAATACAATTGTGTACTGGTTTAATTTAATCATAACCAAAATCTAACAAATTAACTAATATATATTAAAATATATTCTTTTGACATCGGAAATACTTAGTTCGACAAAAACAACTGAGACATAATTAAGTATTGCACCAAATTGAATAATATGGACGGTTTGCTTGCCTTGAAAATCAGATTTCGATTGAATTGTTTTGAATACTGACCATTTTAACGCAGACCGAAGATGGTATGACATAATCTCTGACTTTATGGGAAATTAATGAATTTTGATGAAAGCTGAGAGGTGATACTGAAAATAGTTCATTCGTAATCGCTGTGCATGTTGATTTTTTGGACTAATGAAAGTCCCCCAATTACATTTCTCATTTACCGAAATTATTTCACCTGAGAACAATAAAAAAATATTCTGGTCGAATAACATCGTTGCAAAAAAACAAAAAAAAAATATTCGGTCAAAAACTAAAATTGTTAATAAAACAATGCAAAAGTATCTAAGTAAAACCTTTCTTTCCACCTCTTTTGTGCACACGCGTACAAACACGCACTCATTCTCACTCACGCGCGTGCGCACTTGCTTTAAAAAAAGAATTGCACTGGTCGACATAGATTAACAATTATTTTTTCCTGTCTTTACATTTTTTCCTATATTCTCTATAAATATATTCATCAATTAATCTAAATGTAGACTGTTTTTTTGTTTTTTCTTTCATTTAAAACAGTCGTGTTTCCGAAAACACCTTAATTGCATACCAAGTATATTTCGCTTGCTGGATTAATATTTATTACATTCGATCAAATGTTTACTTATATCAACAAAGTTCATTTTCTGTCTTAATATTTTTAACTTCTTTTACGGTTGAACAATATATTCAATTCAAACAGTCTCCATGTAGACCAGTGCTCTTGAATAAATATATTAAAACTATACTTATCTGTCCTCCGTTGAATTGTATATCCAAAAATGAATGGCCTAAGTGAGTATGAAGAAAGTGAAGGGGTTTGTTTTGCCTTCATCAATATTAGCATAATATATGACAAAAACTCAAGAGCAGAAACAGGAAGAAAAGTGTGTAATATATTGAGACATTTCTTTTTTTTTTTTTTTAAGTTAAGTGATCAGTTTACGAAATATTAATCGTCTAAACCGAATATGAAATAAAGACACGTTTAATTTTCTTATACAAAACCATTCTCTCTAATTTAATGACTTTCAGATCTTGGGCTTACGGACGGCCAGATCACATGGAAACCACGATTTCCATACGATCACTGGAGTTAAGCAACGCCGATCCTAGTCAGTTTTTAGATTGGTGGCCGCTTAGAAATTCCAGGTGCTGTAAGTTTCTATGTGCGATTGGTATAATGGGATTATAGCTACATCTTATTGAAATAACGGTTCCCGTACGATCACCGAAGTTAAGCAACGCTGATCCTGGTCTGTATCAAGATGGGTGGAAAGTTAAGACTACTAGTTGCTGTAAGCTTGTGTGTGCGAGTATTGTAATGAATAATGTCTCAGAATTGATAATCGGAGAGCCGTGTTCCAATCCCAGTTTTAATAATCTTTAAAAATGTATGAATCCACCTGTTCTCCCCTCGAGTTACGGGTTAATAAAAAAAGACCTGCATCACTAAAACATTTTTTTTATCCCCAAAACAAAAATAAAATTGCATACAAAATATTTAGATTTCGGCATTAAATAAACCATTGAGGTTAATATGCCGCTAAACAAAATCAAACAACCAATCTTTCAGGTTTTAATAAGAATCGATTTCTTTTAGGTGGTCATACTTCATAGTGCATTGTGGTGCAGTGGATATCGGCTTAGATAAAAAAAATCGGAGAAACGAGTTCGAATTCGAGTTGAATTCATTGTGTTCACTTACGATTAAATACCCTTGAGAAAGTTATCAACCCATCTGTTCTCCCTCCAGCTGTGGGTTAAATAGTAGAACAGATGGGTTCTATATTGTTGGTTGTCAACCAGTATGCCGCAGAAAGTAATAGTAACCTACTGTGGAAAAATCTTATGCTCAGTCATGTCATTTTCGAGACATGATCGCCCTAGCGTGTATCATGTATGGCACTTGAGAGAGCGAGTGAGTGTAACGGTAGTCTCCAAGGTTATGTCGATATTTGATTATTTGACTTTGCTTTTCGCTGTGACTGATACCTAGCTTAAATTTATTTATTGTTAACTGTATCTTTAGTAAGAGTGTTAGACTAAGTTCAATTTTAGGTCTACGTTTTTTTGTTTATTTTTCGGTTAACTTGCAACAGATTTTAGACCTTTACAGCTAAGACCAGCCATGTTATATCCACAGAGCTGAATCGTACCTATGTTCATATCATACACCTGATTCAGTAACTAACTACCTTGAGGAAAAATAGGGTCTTGTGACGATCTCTGTCGTCAAGTGGCGAGGTACAACGGATCAAAGAGCGGTTTCTCCTAAAAAGTGGGGCGCCTCTTCGATCCCTGCCGTAAAACACATTTTCTTTATAAAGATGTCTCCGTATTCAAATTTCAAAAAGAAAATTCTATTCAGCTTCTTTGCAAGAAGCTCTACTATTTGAATCAGGCCCCTGGGTGTATGCTTTTTTAAGCAAGTTTCCCCCTAAGAAAGGAAATAAAACTAAGAGACAAGGGCTGCAGAAGAACTATAAAACAGAAACATTACTAAGCAGCGAAAACAATAGAACAGTAATCAGTAACAGAGTAGATAGCCATTGACTTCGATCCCGGCCGTAAAGCGGTTTTTTTTTTATAAAGATGTCTCGAATGCGCAATTCGAAAGCCGCAAGACACTGTTTAAAATAAAAATGATTCATCTACTTCAAATACAAGTAGACTTTATAGCAATGTTTGGAGTAGTAAAAATATTAAAAAATCGCCCGGTTCACACTCCACCCACATCTATTGAACAGGTGAAGAGGCTCATCCCTTGTTCCCTGTTTAGGATATGGTTTCCGGCTTTTCTCTTTTCCAATCTTTTCACTCTTACGTAGCCCCCAGCGCATCAGTGGCGTTTTCGCCTTGCTTGGGGTGATATGATTAAAAAAAAAATAAATAAATACAATCATTACACACAAAACATATATATATATATATACGCTCTCCCACCCTGATTGATTACTCTGGAAGAATAGTAGACTTTGAAAAAAACAGCAGTTACTCTAGCAACTACGCACCGTGAATTCAGTAATGAATTAGAACGCTTAGTGGCGTATGGATACACGATATATCACACGTTAAAATTCTGCCTCCTTTTACCGAGCGCTCATAGCTCAGAGGTAGAATCGCCGACTGACGCCAATTCGGTCGGGTTTCAATGCCTGGTAAAAAAAGTTGGATAATTCGAAAACTTATTTGATGGGCCAATTGAAAAATATCTAATATCACATATGACCAGATATCAATCCATAATATCGACTTTATTTTTTATTTGGAGAAGGTTTAAATGATTACGATGTTTAAATCATAACCGGATGGTGCCTGATCATTAATTTTTAGCAACGTTGGTCTCACTGACAATTTTAATAACTTATGAGTTATTCATAATTATAATTTGTTTTTAAACTAGAACCCGTCAAGTGCCGTCCAATAAGGAATTTATGAATCCAGGACGGAAATCGAGTCTATTTTAATAACAATGTCAGAACAGGTCTTGGGCTTACAGGCCATATCACGTTGAAACAATGGTTCCCGTACGATCACCGAAGTAGTAGGTGTACAAGTAAGGGATGTCGACAAGATAATTTCAAATTCCTGCCTTGTCTGTTGTACTGATACACTTTCCTGCATCTTCAATGAGATTATCCAGCATTCGCTATTATATAGGAGTACAGATATCTCATAACAGTCTACTACTCACTTTGTTTCTAGCGAAATTTTCCTCTCTCTTAAAACTCTATTCAGCTTTTGGAACGCGTCCTTGGTCATGCCAATTCGCCTTCAGATCTTACTACTGTACTTTTCGTCCTCTGTTAGAACACTTCCCACGATGTAAGCAATTATCTAGCACTAGCAGTAAAACTCGGCGTTGCTCGGGTGTAAAACTAAAACAAATCCATGGTCCTGGAGCTCAGACTCTTTGGATGTTGGCACGAAAGACTAAAAAGCAATAGTTTTTTTCCAGTTAAAGCGAAACCGTAGACTGAAAGAAAAAATGGATGCCAAATTTTGATTTCCTGGTATCGATATCAAATTTTCTGCACTATTGTATGAACTGCAACCTTGAAACTTCTGAATATCATTTCTTATGTCTTTGTCTATGAGTATATCAAATTTGATTAAAATCGGATCACTCCTATAACCCGATTTTTTCGATTATCGATTTTCGATATATATCGGGAGTACCTCGACACAAAACCTAGCTAAGAACACTCGCAGACGCTTATGGTATAACTGTAAATTTTCAAGAAAATTGGTTCAGCTGTTTCGGAGTCTATAGGTAACGGACACACAAAGTCCCATTTATAAATAAGTTTAGATTTTATAAAGTGTGAATCGATTCGCAATTAGTGTTATCACTTCTTAAGAACAAAAGAAAATATATAAATTTACTTTCCTATGTTTAGTTTTTGTTAAGAAACTAAACATAGGAAAGTGAATTCACTTTTGAAAACAAACATTACTGACGAGTGAAGGTAGTTAAAAATAATTCAAACGGTTCAGCCGTTTTGGAGTCTATAGGTAACGGATACACACACACACACACACAAAGTGTCATTTATAAATAAGTTTAGGAAAGTTTTAATTGTATAAATGGCCAATAAACATAGGAAAGTGAATTCACTTTTTAAAACAAACATTACTGAGGAGTGAAGGTAGTTAAAAATAATTCAAACGGTTCAGCCGTTTTGGAGTCTATAGGTAACGGATACACACACACAAAGTTCCATTTATAAATAAGTTTAGGTAAGTATTAATTGTATAAATGGCCAATACACAATAATAAGTAAGAGTAATATAAAATTAACTGTTGAAATGTCTCAATATATATATATATACTTGATTTAGCGTCTAAACTCTTTTTGCCCCTGAGTTTTATACATATTTTCATGTATAGGAATTCTAGGGAAAATTATTTTTACCTGAGTGAATGTAAAAGTGGCTTTAGTGAGGCGATTTTTGTGCCATAGTTGAAAGCATAGGAAGGGGGGATAAGATTTTTTTTGTGTGGAGAAGAAAAAGAAGAAAAAGAAGGAGAAGAAGAAGTACAACAACAACAACAACAAGGAAGATTCCATGTCATGAACCAATATTTTGGTATTCACCTTTTCTTGCTGTTGCTGCATCTGCTTCATTAGCTGATTTTTCTTCTTATCCTTACAACGTTTATTTTGGAACCAGACCCGTATAACGCGGGGACTCAGCCCCGTCATCTCTACCAGTTGCTCCTTCATGAGGGCGTCTGGCCGAGGGTTGGCGTTGTAACAGGTGCGAAGCGTGTGCAACTGTTTTTCGTTCAGGACTGTGCGCACGCGCGTCGTCTTCTGTTCCGTTTTGTGCACATGGGGTCGCATACCACCTGATCTGTTGTTTTGCATCGGCTCCGCTCTTCCTGCAAGTACAAAGAAGGAAGAGAAATACCCAATCGGGAGGTCAGGAAAACGTACTCACACCACACAATAAAAAGAGAAAGTGAAGAAAAAAATTAACTAAAAGAAAACAGAACAAGGATAAACGGAATACGTTAAAAATTAGTATTTACAGAAAGAGAATAAAGTTGTAGAATAAAAATACTGACGAATCTGCACACATGCTAGGTGCTGATAACATGATCAGTAAGCCAAGCATAGAAATAAACACTTTATAGTACCATTTCGTTAAAAAAGAACAAAATGTTTTTAGAAAGGAAGAAACGTAGTTTTTTTTTCTTTTTTGTTCTATATATTTCAAAATATTGCCGGTTTTGTGTCTCCATAACTTCCAGTTTAAATAATGTTTTATCTTATCATCCAACTGCCATCAAACAAACTTATTAAATAAATTATTCATTCTTTTCTCTTTCGTCTGTTGCAATCAATGTCTTCCGAGTTAATTTCTCTATATCCTCATCTCCCACCGATAAATTTCAACTGTCTTTCTTTGATTGTTAGAACAAAAAGAACCACGTAGAAATTAGTATTTAAAATATTCTTGTTCATCACATGCTCTGCCTATAGTATAGTCACTATTCGCCTGAAGACCCACAGCACTGGCGTTTCAAGTCACTTCATGTGTGTTGGGATTAACCATCATTCACTGCCATATAGTTGGTTAAATTAATGACGCAATTGAAATACACCTAATATCACATATGACCAGATATTATCAATCCATAATGTCGACTTTGGTTTAAATAGTTACGATGTTTAAATCATAACCGGTTGGTACTTGATCATTAATAGGATATGAGCATGAAGTATTTATAAACTAACATTCTATTTGTTCCAAGGAAAGGGAATTGAAAGAGGCAACTGAAGGGTTTTAAAACATTCCTGACGACCAAAAGGCAGTTCTAATCCTGGCTGATGCCAAAGAAATAAAAAAATGGGCATACTTTGAAAAATCAAACCCAAAGAATACTGGATTATTTACATTTCAGGCGTCAGGGAATGCTAGGTAGCGCTACCTTAGATTTAGTAGTTTAGCTGATGTAAATAATAAAATATCAGCGATTAAACCGAGTTCCCCGACTTATATGTATGGAATTACTAGGGTAGTAACCCGGATATAAAAGAGTTGTCGAGATCGGATAAGAATTCTCTTATATCCGGGTTTGGTCTATTTTATATACATTACCACAGGCTCTAATTTGGGACCTGAGAAAATGTCTTATATGCTGGTCTCTTATGTCCGGGTTATACTATATATATATATATATATATATATATATATATACTAGCAGTATAACCCGGCGTTGCTCGGGTGTAATGAAAGCTTTAAAATTAATTCATGGTCCTGGAGCTCGGACTCAGCCTAAAAAAATATTTGTGTGAAGTTTGATGAGAATCGGATAAAATTTGTGGATTTATATAAAGGACATACAGACAGATAAACAGACACACACAAAAACATCTTGCCTTATATATATATATATATATATATATATATATTATCGATTTTCTGTATTATTGTAAGAACTGCAACCTTGAAACTTCTGACTATCGTTTCTTATGTTTTTGTCTATGAGTGCATCAAATTTGATTAAAATCGGGCCACTCCTCTAACCCGATTTTTTCGATTATCGATTTTCGATATTTATCGGGGGTACCTCGACACAAAACAGCTAAGAACACTCGCAGACGCTTATAGTACAACAGTGTAAATTTTCAAGAAAATCGGTTCAGCCGTTTCGGAGTCTATAAGTAACGGATATACACACACACAAAGTTCCATTTATAAATAAGTTCCATTTATAAATAAGTTTAGAAAAAGAAAAGTAAAATCTACCAAAAGGGTGGAGGAAATTTTAAAAAAAGTCAACCGCCAAACAACTAGAACTTGTGTCTCGATAAAATCACTAGAGAATGCTACAGAAAACTACACAGTTGTCTCTTCCAAGAGACATCAAAACAATGCAAATTAAATTTAAGATGCCAGGTTTCATTTACCTGACCTATTTAATGAAGCGCATCCTGTTTACCTGATAGTCGTCAGGTCAGGTAAATCCCTAGGTCATCAATAAGATTCATTTATTATTTCTTCAATGGATCAAACAGAAGCTGCATAATAATGGATTAAGAAAGATTAACTATAACGAAATTATCTAGTTTAAAATTATGAGAAACTCCTCTGCTTATAAACAGATCAAATTAAATCTTTAAAAAAACGGAAGATACATCGACGAAATAGTTTAACTCTCAGTAACGAGGAAGCAGTGAGTTACTCTTGAAGAACAATTCCGAATTTAAAAATCATTTAAGCATGGAGTTGTCAACTTCACTTTATACGAACGTCTTTGTTATGGATATCACAGGCTTTAGTCATAAAAGAAAAATAAATTAAAATATACCACAGTATAACGGTCAGCTAAGTAAGTTTGGAAACAAATTCGTTTGTAAAACACAATGTGCGGTTTTCAGTATGAGGAGCAGACCAAGTTGAATTGAAGATGTTGAAATCAAGTAAGTAAAAAAGTTTAAATATTTGACAAGTGTTGGAACAAAGGACGAAAAATGTGACACCAAAATTCGAAGAGACATTGAAATAGTAAAAGCGGCTTTCCAGAAGCTAAGCAAAGTATTGACAGGATATTTTCGTTAGAAACAAAAAAAGAAAACATCAAATTAGTCCTTGTCTGTGGTAGTG
>JBBBDQ010001469.1:687500-717500 GCA_037127315.1 Ascarosepion bandense | reverse complement strand
GCAGTAAAGTTTAATCAATGGAAGTAAAGAGAATGAAATGAGCCGACACTGCCTCGCTATTTCCCTCTCATGAGCGTGACAGGAGATATACACAGACACACACATTATAGTAGAGAGGATTATTACTAATGTTTTTACCAGTCATAGAAAATAAGATGCAGAAACTGTCATTATATAGCAGAAATATGAAGAATAATTGAAGTCACTATTTTTTTAGTCGTGTTCAACCCAAGCAAGGCAATAAGGCCATTGAAACAAAAGGCGTTATTGGGTGTGAAATATTTAGAAAAAGAAACATTACTAAGGGGCTAAAACAGAGTAGTCAAGTAGAGAATAGATAGCGACTGAAACCGCATTAAAATTTTTGCAGATTAAAATTAACTTTAAAACATGAAGCCGGAAGAGAGTTCCACTAGCGAAAAGTGCAAAAAAAAGAATCTCTTTAGCATAAGATTTACGGTTACATTTAGCTAACTAAACTGTAAATTGGTGAGACATCAACGAATTAACGCCAGTCTTGTCAATCAATTTTTAAGTGCCATATGTAATACACGCCTGGGCGATCATGTTTGTTTCCGTTCATGAGTGACTAGATAGAAGATTTTTCCGCAGTGGGTTGCTATATCTTTCTGCGGTAGTCTGGTTGCCAACCAAGGCTATAGAACACAAACTGTCTTCCTATTCAACCCATACCTGGAGAAGAGAAGGTATAGATTTATACCTTTCCCAAAGGTAAGTAAATGAAACGAATTCAACTAGAATTCAAACTCGGCACGCGGATTTCTCATTCCGGAACCGTTATTCATTGCCCCACAATACGTGATACACGTTTGGGTGATCATGTCTCCTTCGATCCATGACTAACTAGGCAGAAGATGTTTTTCCGCTGAAGGTTTCCATTACTTTCTGCGGTAGACCCTTTGCCAACCAAGGCTATAGAACCGAAACTTTTCTGCTATTCAACCCATACCTATAGGGAGAAGAGATGGATTAATACCTTTACAAAGGGTATTCGTGCGAAAGTGACTGAAATGAATTCGACTGGAATTCGAACTTCGCTCTCCTGTTTCTTGTTCCGAGCCGATAACGATTTACGACAACGAACATCCAGTCTCGTCGTCTTCATGTGCCGTGTCTCTTCAAGACGTAGGCGATCATGAACTTCTATTTGGCTCTGTCTCTTGTCGCTCTTGATAATTTTCCTCTTGGTATCTCTTAATCCCCGCTCCGTGAGCCGTTTGCTCAGACCTAACAAGTACGTCTCAAGCTGCTTTCCCCTGTCTCTCCTCCCATTTATCCGACTTGTGAGTATCTCCAAGCCATTCTTTATTACATGTCCCAGAAACCTCATTTGTTTCTTAATATTTAGTATCAGTTTTCTTCTCCTTTGCATCCTTTTCATCACCTCATTGTTATACACGTGCTTCGTAAATGGAATCTTCAGCATCCTTCTGTAAAACCACATTTCTGCTGCCTCAAGCCTCTTCTTCATCTTTGATGAGATCGTCCAGCATTCACTTCCATGCAGAAGGACAGATATCACTTTGCAATCAAGCACTCTTCTTTGTTCTAGTAACGCGCTTAAATCCAGAGTTTCCGTGCCATAGTTCACCGAGAATTTTTACAGATGTCTTTGAAAAGGACTGAAAAGTCAAAATCTTATTTCTTTTTTGCTCTGACGAAGAATCCAAACGTAAGCATTCAGCGAAATTTTGTTCCTCATTTCTCCTATCGCAAGGGTTGCTATGTGGCTTAATCAGTAGGGCATAGTTTGACTAAAGGAAAGATTTCCTTGATTAAAAAGCAAAACATGTTCGAGTCCCCTCTGAAAGCATATTTTTGTTAGTACACAATTATTGCTTCCTAGATCGCTTCACATTATTTTAACTGTTGAAGATAACAGGTAATTCAACGTTATACCCAGTAAAATTATACCTTATAGCAATAAGAAATAATGTCAAAATATAAATTCCATT
The DNA here is from genome assembly GCA_037127315.1 of Ascarosepion bandense. Classification (NCBI taxonomy): domain Eukaryota; kingdom Metazoa; phylum Mollusca; class Cephalopoda; order Sepiida; family Sepiidae; genus Ascarosepion; species Ascarosepion bandense. The sequence continues at coordinate 715,524 of JBBBDQ010001469.1, read as the reverse complement.
TAAAAGTTACACGTTGTACTAACTATATATTACAACATGCAAGACTGGAGTGTGGCTGAGGAGGCTTTAAAGTGAATCTTTAGTCTCAGATGTGACACACATTCTCTCTTGCTACTTAAAATGTGAAACTACAGTGTTTCGTTCACAGCTATCGGGTTAGTCTCGGCTTTCATCGATACACCACATCCCAGGAACCCCACCCATTCTGCTATCACTGATTAATTTCTTGCAAAATAAACGAATAAATATTTTAAAAAATTACAAGAGGAAAATCAAAATTAAATAAAATTGGGGAGGGTTTCTGCGAGAAAAAAAAAAGCAGGAACGTGGTGAGATTTAGCAAGTTAAGGAAGCGCTCGAAGACTCATTCGGTCTCTTGGTTCATCTGTCTTCACTTCTGTGTTTGTCGATATGTTCGTGTGTGTGTGTGTGTGTGTGTGTGTGTGTGTGTGTGTGTGTGTATATATATATATATATATATAGTCATCCGCAGACAGATCTGTTTCGCTCTATCACAGCTCACCAGTACGGTTAGACTCCGATTACTTTTTAACCCAGGATTGAAACCCGACCGAATTGGCGTCAGTCGGCGATTCTACCTCTGGGCTATAAGCGCCCGGTAGAAGAAGGCAGACTTTTTAGCATGTATATTGTCATTATACCAGCCCAATAGCCAGAGTGCTCCAATTCATTACGGAATGAGCGATGCGTACATGCTACTGTTTTTCAAAGTCTACCATTCTTCCAAAGTGCTCAATCACGGTGTGAGAGCGTAAATATATATATATATATATATATATATATATATATATATATACATACACACACACACACACACACACACACACATACACACACACACACCATCATTTTTAACTGCCTGATGAAACATTGTTTTTCAATGTCGAAAGAAAATGTACAATCGGGTTAGTAGTTATTTACATGTTCTAATGTAAAAGTTGAATATTTATATATATATATATATATATATATATATTTTTTTTTTTAATCATATCACCCCAAGCAAGGCGGTAACGCCACTGATGCGCAGGGGGCTACGTAAGGGTAAAAAGAATGGAAAAGAGAAAGCCGGAAACCACATCCTAAACAGGAAACAAGGGATGAGCCTCTTCACCTGTTCAATAGATGTGGGTGGAGTGTGAACCGGGCGATAGTTTAGTCTATCTACTCCAATTAGTCTATCTACTCCAATACACTACGCACATGAACTCGTATATATAAGTTTGTCGACATATTTATATACATGTTGACGAGTCTATATAGGTATTCCTAAAAATTAAACAGTTGGACATCTATAATTATTTAATAAACTTATTTTACTTTGACACATGGCTATGAGTGGGAAAACCAGGAAGTGTAAAGTACTTCTTCCGGACGCTGGCGATAATTACTCACCACATCTTCCTATTCTTTATAATTAATATTTGTCACCTTACTGTAACTTACAATCTTCAGTCTGCCACCCATTTACACAAACACGTTAGATAGATTACACAACATTCCCGTCTTCCCATGCCTTCAGTATGTCCTGTGAGTGACAAATTCGCCAAGCCATTTCCCTCATCATGTAACTCAGAAATTTCAACTTTCTTTTTTCTAATTTAAATGAAAAACATTTCCTTTCTCATTTTGCTTAAAACCTTATTATTGTTCATATCATTCAATCATGATAATTTCAGTATACTTTTGTAGAACCACATTCTTGTTGATTCAATTTTTTTTTTCATTTGTGAGGAAATTGTCCAGTATTCATTGTCATATATGATGAATGATATTACATAGCACTTCAGTGCTCTGTTGTTCGTTTCTAACAAAACCTTCCTGTTTCATTCTACTTTGTTTAGCTTTTGGAAGCCATAGTGCTGTATTTCAAACTTCATTCGGATTTCTATATCACATTTTATGATGTCTGTTATAAGGCTTCCCAGATTTCTGTATTTATTTGTTAATGGCATCTCCATTTCGTATTTCGACTTTTGGGTTGTCGCTTTTGATGCACATTTGTAAAGTTCTAGCAGAATTGTTTACTGTTAATCCACAACTAAACGTCTTCAGCTACATATTTACAGGATACTTATGAGTAAACAGTCGCTTTTTTATTTCGCGCATGCGAAAAAGCACCATGACAGTTCACTCCACCAGAAATTTGCAGACGGCATACTGGTCTACGAACGTTTAAGAGTCTTTGAGCGTTAAGTGCAGAGGATTGGAAATAGTTGAATGAGTTTAATGGTAATTACGAAGGAGTTTGTAGTGATCGGTAGGGATGGATACTTTATGCCAACATTCATTTTCTCACATGGTTCTCGAACTCAACACAGGGCTACATCAAATGCTTTGAGTAAACAGAGCGGCGACTCAAACATGGGCATGCACTAAAATGACGTTTAAAGTGATTATATAGATAGATGGAGGGAATGGAATGCAAGGATAGATGGAGGGAATGGAATGCAAGGATAGATGGAGGGAATGGAATGCAAGGATAGATGGAGGGAATGGAATGCAAGGATAGATGGAGGGAATGGAATGCAAGGATAGATGGAGGGAATGGAATGCAAGGATAGATGGAGGGAATGGAATGCAAGGATAGATGGAGGGAATGGAATGCAAGGATAGATGGAGGGAATGGAATGCAAGGATAGATGGAGGGAATGGAATGCAAGGATAGATGGAGGGAATGGAATGCAAGGATAGATGGAGGGAATGGAATGCAAGGATAGATGGAGGGAATGGAATGCAAGGATAGATGGAGGGAATGGAATGCAAGGATAGATGGAGGGAATGGAATGCAAGGATAGATGGAGGGAATGGAATGCAAGGATAGATGGAGGGAATGGAATGCAAGGATATATATATATATATATATATATATACATAGGTAGATGTAATGATGCCCTGGGTTACGAGTGGCTGCTGGAAGACATTACGTCTGTCAACGGCACTATACCACACAAGCAGGAGAACCCAGTCTTGACTATCAGACAAATTCTGCAACCACATCACTCCTTATATCCGATCACCTAAATCTCTAGGCTGCAACCTCTTGATTATTACGAGTGGCGTGGCGTTTAACAAAAGATTAACGAAACTCCTTGTAACACTAAAGACAAGCTAAAAGCAAGAATTATTACTGCATTCACCAACTTAAATAAGAATACCATCCCAAAGAGGTGAAGTAGATTCCGAAGTCGCCTGGAGGCAGTGGTTGAAGCCAATGTCGATATTTATTGAATACATTTATTCTTTAGTAAGATGTCATTAATATTTTTTTTTATTTTTGCGTAATTTAGACGACAGTAGACAAGCAAAAGAAAATGCATATTCTGTCACAATCAACCATTTACCAATTATGCAGAATCACACAGCCAATTTAATCCAAAAGAAATGAAACAAATTTTGCTGCACTGCTGTATATATCGTTTTACATGAAATAAAGTTCCTTATTTATAAAACAGGCTTAAATACGATACAACACATTTATAACCCGGGAAGAATATTAATCGCAAAATTTCTTGTCTAGAATCAGTCAGTTGAGTGCCATACGTGAAACACGCTTGGGCGATCGTGTCTCGAAAGCGACATGACTGACTAGGCAGAACATTAGACTGGATGCCAACCAAGGCTATAGAACCCAATCTGTCCTGTTATTTGACCCATAATTGGATGGAAGAGATGGATTAATACGTTTCCCAAGGGTACTTGTGCGTAAGTGAATGCAACGAGTTTGACTGGAATTCGAAATCGGCACTCCGATTTCTCGTTCCGAATCGATATCCACTGCACCACAACGCACATTACCCTTGTCTATATCATTGTCTGTAATGCTTGACCTATATATTCAATATTCGTCATTAACAATGATGGCATTCGGGTACAGAAAAAAAAAACAAACAACAAATATTTCATTTGTAAAATAAATACCTTTCTTCACTATTTCAACAGCAAGGCAATAAAGCCACTAAGACGGAAGCAAAGACTGAGTTCTAGAGAATAAGAAAATATGCTATTAAAGAGAGAACTCAATAAATGAAAAATTAAGACACTGATTTTACATTACATTTTTGAAGATCAAAATTTGTCTTGGAAACAAGAGGCTAGATATAGAGTTCCAGAATCGAGAACTTCGACAGAAGAAAAGGTTACATCTAGCTTTTTCAACTTTAAAATGATGAGAACTTGCCAGCAATCTAGTATTGTGCTTGTATAAGTACCATAGAAAAAGAGTTAATCAAAACAATTGCCATAAAAGGATATATATATATATATATATATAAAAAAAAAATGGCACAGGGGTGCTATGTCACGGTGGGAAGAGGAAAGTGAAACCGAGATACCAGGTCAGGTCTAATAGCAAGTTCTTTGGATTTTACGCTATAAATTATTGATGTACAGTACAGGAGAGTTATGCGTGAGTTTTGCTTCCTAAATGAAAAATATTACAAAAATAAAAATACCAGAATCTTTTCTATCCCACATTTTATATTATGAAGCTTAGAAAAAAGGAAACATGTTAAATGTATTTTCTATGTGTTTTTTAATCTTATTGTCGGATTCTAATTCACAATCCGTTGAACTATACCAGATTCCCTTGAAAGATACCGTTTATAAATGCATTTTTCCTGCACCCATTTTTCGTCTATGATATACAACTACGAACTTATCGTAGAGGTTAACCTGTTATTTGTCAGGTTAAAATACTATTACTAAACACAGATTGCTAAAAAAAAAAAAAAAAAAATGGAACGATCAATGTACAGCAAATACTCGTATATAATACGCGGGTATTTCGAATCGGTTTCGTTGCATTCACTTACGCGCAAATACCCTTGGGAAAGGTATGAATCCATTCCTCCATATAAACTAAGTTTAATAGCAAGGTAGACTGGGTGATATAAAAAGAAATGGCAACCAACTAAGAAAAAAAAATGTTCGGTCTAATTAGTCATTAATCAAAAGACATGATCGCCTAATCGTGTATGGCACTTAATTCAGTATACATTAATATGAGATGAAAAGTCTTCAGATTCTTGATATAATTATATTAAAATCAAGAAACGAAAAGTAGTAATTGGAATTTTAATTGCACATGCATTTAACAAGAGAAAGACTTATTCATCCCTGTGAAAAATTTCACACGTCTGTTACCTCCTGCATAACGTCATCAGAACCCACAAATTGTACACACCGATTTATTTAAAAACTAAAAAAAAAAATCCTATCTAAAATATTTTCCTGATCTTGACAATAGCTAGAATTAAGTGAAAGCAATTGTTCAAAATTATTTGGAAATTTCTTACTAGATTCAGACATTGTCTTTTTTAACGCAAAACAACGAGAGAATTAAAATAAAACTTCCTTGTCTATCGTAAACCGTTTTTTTAATTCTTTATAAAAGACTGCTGCTTAAACACCCGACCCCCCCACACACATTTTTTCATTCATTTTTCATCCACACTGTCTTCCTCTTTTTCTTTTTCTTTTTTCCTTTTCTTTGTTTAGTTCTTATTGCGTGTGATTATTCGATAACCACATAGTGTGTCTCGTTCCACATCTTCAACTTAGACACGTGATCACTGCTACCTGCTGAGATTAATTTTACCGGAAGTATTACACACTCGGCCTTGGCATACCCGGAAGTGACATTTTTTTTTTTATTATTTACTTTCATTCTTCCCGTTTTTTTTTTGTTTTTTGTTTTTTCCATGGTGGGTTGTAAGGGAAGGAATAGACCAAGAAAGAGGGATAAAAAAAATAAAAAAAAGAACCATCATCTTCAAAAGTTGAACGAGAAACAAATAAAAGGCCACAAGAAAAAAAAAAGTACGAATTAGCATCTTCTGTATCTGTTAGTCATGGAGACATTCACTTGTCCTTAAGCGTTAGTATTTCATATTGCAACCACAATTTGAAAAGCACGACTCGTGTTTGTTTCTATGAGTAGTTATTACTACTGACCTAGAATCTGGAAATTTAGCAGAAGAATAACATTTATATACAATCTATAAAGATAAAATTAATATTTAGATCTAGATTCACTATTGATCTTCTGATTTACACCAACTGACCGAATTTATGTGCAGTGGAGATCGGCTCTGAACAAGAAATCGGAGAGAAGTTCGAATTCTAGTTGTATTCGTTGCATTAATTTACGCTCAAATATCCTATGGAAAGGTATTAATCCATCTCTTCTCCCTTCAGCTATGGGTTGAACAGCATGGCATATTCGGTTCTGTAGCCTTGGTTGTCAATCAGCTTAATTTGAATTCGTTTAGACTGATCGTCATTTGTGGTCGTGAGGTCTAAGACGTGCCAGATCACTTAGTGGCTTCACCTATGTGGATAGGGGTCGTAGGTTAGAATCCTGCCGAATGACACCTTTCCGTAACAAAAATTTATCGTAAATAATCAGGCCGGTAAAAAGAAATATATAATAATGTTTGATTATCAACAGAATATCTACTTAAATACGACTATCGATCAAAAATAATGTCCAAACAAATAATTATATATAGATAGAGAGAGAGATTAGATAGAGAGAGAGATTAGAGAGAGAGAGAGATAGAGAGAGAGAGATAGAGATATCATATTCGAAACGCTGAGCTTTATGCGACCAAGGTTTCTACCAAAATAGTTTCGTCAAGCAATAACTTCTTACACTTGACGAAATCATCTTGGTAAAAAACATGCTTGCATACAGGTTAGTCTTTTGAATATTTTATATATTAATTTGCCCTTTATTTTCGTTTTAAGAGTGGTACTGTTGTGGTACAGTGGATATCGGCTCGGAATGAGAAACCGGGGAACCGAGTTCGAATTCCAGTTGAATTCATTGTATTCACTTTCGCGCAAATACCCTTGGGAAAGTTATTAATCCGTCTCTTCCTTCCAGTTATGGGTTAAATAGCAGGATAGACTGGGTTCTATAGCCTTGGTCGGCAACCAGTCTACCGCAGAAAGCAATGGCAACCTACTGCGGGATAATCTTCTGCCCAGTCAGTCATGTCTCGAAAGAGACATGATCGCCCAAGCGTGTATCACGTATGGCACTTAACTGACTGACTGACTGAGCACTCTCTTAGTTTAGCTGTTTCTTTTTTCGGCAAACACCATCTTTTTGCCAAAAACAGAATTTTGTATGTATTTGTGTGTAAAATGATTACATCAAAAACTTGGTCTCTTTACGTTCAGATTAACCCAATATCTGCACTATTTATATTATTCGGACTATTGTCCTCATCTTTGTTGCCATTTGTACGACTTTTTGGTGGTTGTACGCTCCGACCTTCTTCAGGTGCGAGGAATTTTGAACCGAACTCTTTTTTTACAATCACTGAGGTATATAATTCTTATTACGACGTATCTGTTGGTAGTCATGAGTTATGCCCCTCTAACCAGACTCTCAGTTTCTTTGTTCACCACAGTGATCGTCATAAAAGGTTCGGTTTGTAGCCTCTGAAGAAATCCGGGGCGTACGACGGCCGAAACGTTGTACAAATGGCAACAAAGATGAGGACAATAGTTCGAATAATGTAAATAGTGTAAATACTACCCCATTACAGAAATATAGACAAATACTCACCCAATATCCATCCCACATTTCCTCACAATACACTTACTCTCCCTTATTTACAATCTCAGTCGGTAACCTTCTACCCGGAGTGACCCAGGTCATGGGGAAACGAATCAGAATTCTTCATGCGTCAGTGTTTTGGTACCAGTTAGAAAGAATGTTGCTTAACAGTGATCATGCGAGTACCGGTGTTTCAACGTACGTAGAACATAAGTTTCATAGTAGACGAGCGATTCTTGGAATTCTACACTTACCGGCCATCTGTAATCCTTGTCCCATCCGTCCCTCGCTGCTGCTGTTGGAGTTTCCATTGGAATGCAAACTGCTGTTTGGTGTGGAATTGCCGTTGGCATCTGCTCCGCCGCCCGAGTTGCCATTCTGGTTGCCGGACGCGGCCCGTTCGACAACGTCGTGGTCAGACTTGCAAAAGAGACCGTCCTCGCGGAGAGCAAACTCGTCTCCGGGTATCAGCTGCCGGCTGCAAGCCACACAACGGAAGCAGTCAATGTGATAGATTTTACTTTTGGCACGCATCACGAAGTCGTTCCGACTAAAACCAAGTCCGCACTTGGCACATTTCGTTCCAAACAACCTGCAATGGAATAGACAAAGAAATGAACAGAAGAGAGAAAAAAATATATATAAAAACAACTAAGAGAACAGACAACTTAAAGAAAGTATTTTGATGTGCGACTGGTTTCTCTCTCATTTCACGTTTCTAATCGCTAAGTCCAAACTCAAATCGAGTTTTCGCGCATTTATCTGTTTTTGTTATTTTGTTTGATTTCTCAACCGGAATCCACATCATCAACAATACATTTGTGAAAAATAAATGCATATATATATATATATATATATATATTAACTGCACTATAGTTTTACTTTAAAAATGTATATACCAGAAATACATCTGATTCTCGACAAAAGCCTCTTTACAAAAATACGTCAATGAAACCTGACCTACAAACTGCTTTCTTACAAAGAATACGTATTCTATTCATACGAATCTATTGTAAAAGTCTTGTCGGCATTAAATGACCCAATGAGGTTGATATGCCATAAAACAAAATGAATCAAACTTTCTTTCATTTTAAAGAACCTTTTCAAAAATACAAAACCAGAAGACATCTTGAGTTTTCTAAAAAGAAGTATAAAAATTCTTACCTCAAAATCAACCTTCTCACTAGAACCAAAGATTTTTAAAAAAATACCTTAAAACCCTATTTTTTTTTTAGAATTAAATAACCCACAGGGTTGATATACCGTCAAACTAATCTGAAATTCAAACTCAGACTCAAATGCACAGGTTATATGTGATTACTTCTAGCAAACTCTCCTCGGAGAATTTAAAAGTGATGTAATGAATATGCATACACTTTGGTTTCTCCCTTACCGTAATGTGATTGGCTAGTGTCAGACGAATGTGAGGACGCATAGAGGTCTACGTCCCTAGGTCTACCGCTAGAGGTTTACTGGTCAACGACTATTCGTCTACGTCTGTTGACTACGCCTACGTCTCAGGATACTGCATAATGTATTCGTTAGCAAGCTTGTCCCGCTAAATCAATCACGACTGAAAAGTGAGTTACCCCACATTTTTCGCCTTGTGCCATATCTAGATAATGCTTAGAAAATCACTTAGGAGACCTCGACATGGTGTCATCTACGTTTTCGATTTTGTAGAAATTGTAGTTTTTTTTTTCTGTGTCTGCTATCAACACTGTCATTTATGTTGTTCAAATTATGACCGACAATAATAAATCCTGATAGGACTTCTAAGTCTCTCAGAATATGAACGTAAGATGGGTAAAAGGGAAGTGAATATTATGAGGATATTAAGGATAGACAACGATTTACCCTTGGCCTGAATTAGTTAAGAATGTATAAATTGAGAATGCATCAAAAGATTACAGAGTCGTGTCTGCTCCGTGATTTAATCTATAGAGAGGGAAGAAATGGATTCATATCTTTCGTAAGAGCATTTCTTTGAAAGTGAACATAAACAGGGTTGGATCTTGAACTCAGAACGTCGTTTCCATTTAGTTTTCAATCTAAGTAAAACCTTTATACGTGTCGTTTCACCGTAGGATATGGACGGTCATGGCCTCCATAACTTTCCATCCTTTCGAAATCTTAATACCGTCATCTTACGATTACTCCCACTCCATCTATCCATTTACACAGGCTAGGTAGATTGCACACCATTCACATCTGCATATCTAGTTTTTAATATGTCCTGTGAGCGTCAAATTTTACAAGCATTCTTTTCTCATTGTGTGTCCTAGAAATTTCAATTGTCCCTTTCAAATTCTAAGTATAATCGTCCTTTAAAACACAATATAAACAATCATCTATGGGACTAGCTTGATCGTTTCTTGATGAGGTATTATTTATTTTTATTTTTTCCAGAATTCATATTCCTTGTAGCGTACGGGTTAAAGTCCTGTCAAGACAGACCTGTCTCTCTAGCTTAGGTTGGCAATTAGTTTAGGAGAAAGATGATTTTAAATTCAAAACTAGTTGTGGAATTAATACTTTTACTCAGTAAGAAAATTGCTTGCTACAAAAACCACGGAAGCGGTACCTAGCGGGATGAGGTTTTTTCGTTATGAACTCCACAGGGGGAGTTTAACGGCACTAACAATGAGGTGGGGGAGAAGGGAGGACACGATTCAACAAAATTTTCTATGTGTCGTTTTCCTTCAGGATGTAGGCGATCATGGCTCTCCTAAATTTTCTGTCCTTTGAAAATATCTACTAGTTTTTTTTTTCTGTTTGAACAAAACTAATTAACAAACCAAGAAAGAAAATCATTTTTAAAACTTAAACATATACTAGTAGTATAGCCCGGCGTTGCTTGGGTGTAATGAAAGCTTTAAAGCTAATCCATGGTCCTGGAGCTCAGACTCTTTGGACGTTGGCTAAAAAGACTAAAAAGGAATAGTTGTTTCTAGTTAAAGCGAAACTGTAGACTGAAAGAAAAATGAATGGATGTAATTTGATTTCCTAGTATTGATATTAAATTTTCTGCACTATTGTATAGAACTGCAATCTTGAAACTTCTGAATATCGTTTCTTATGCCTTTGTCTATGAGTGTATCAAATTTGATTAAAATCAGACCACTCCTATAACCGATTTTTTCGATTATCGATATTTATCGGGGGTACCTCGACACAAAACCTAACTAAGAACACTCGCAGTCGCTTATAGTACAACTTTGTAAATTTTCAAGAAAATCGGTTCAGCCGTTTTGGAGTCTATAGGTCACACACACACACACACAAAGTTCCATTTATAAATAAGTTTAGATTTACTTTTCTATATGAAATTGTTTTTTTGTTTTGTTTTTTACTTGATAAGAAGTCTGTTCTTGTCTTCGTTTTGTAAAGGCAAATGGAGTCTTCCTTCATTCAAGCTTTCCATTTCTAGCATCACAACTCTAGCTAAATCCACCAAAGTCTAGGAAGCCATAACAGTAGCAAAAAGTTAGCAGCTACTGGGGAGGGCAAGCAGTGTCACGTTAGTCCAATTGGTCAATCAAATTAGTGTAATCAAGAAAGATCGATAAGAGATTTTTGTTCTCTTTGATTTCATCGCTAACTTTCCTCCTTCGCCTTAAATCTAACCTTTAGACCAACACGATTCTTTAACTTCGAATTTTTCTCTATTGCGATCTTTCCTTCTGTCTCCTTTCTTTCTACTTTTTTTTTAGCTTTGTTTTTTTGTTTGTGTTTTGATTCCTCAACGCTCAACCCTTTGCCGCTCATCTCGCTTCCCAGCCCTTTCAAAATGCCGTCCTTAATAGCCGCTCGTCAACTCCGCAAAGAAAAGAGGCCTGGTCTCTATTTTTAACGGAGGGTCAAAGAAGAAGAAAAAAAATGTCTCCGGTAATAACGTCAACGGACTGACGTTGGGTTTCGCCCACCCGACTGACAGTCTAACAGGCATGAAGGGATGGTCAGTGCCAGGAAAGAGCACAGCTGAAAGACAAGCAGTGACACGACAAAATAAACTTAATGTTGTGCCACACAGCACGCGGTGACGTGACACGAGAAGGAGCGGGGTATATTGCAATGGTTTCCAGGGTCACCGTATAGTGCATAAGAAAGGAACGTCAGAAACGGAAGATGCCAAAGTGTAGAAAACGAGGATTTGGCATCAGCGATTGAATGATTCCGTACAAGACTTTCTTTGCACAAAAATATTTTTTTTCTTGAGATCTGTGTGCTTTCTTGAAGTGAGACCTTGAAAAACTGTCAGACCACTCCAGATCTAGAACAAGCGAATTACACTCTGTTTGCCACTTTGGAGGGTGGATTGGGGTGGGGTGGGACGTTACCGTTTTAGATTCCTCAAAGTATGACACCTGCAGTATTTTGCAATGTTTTCACCATTAAGCGCAGTAGAGATGTTTTAAAAAGCTAACGGCGCCCATCACCTTTCTTCTACTTCCTTCTTTGCAGTGTTTCTATTTAAATACTAACCCTACATCAGTCACTTAAGTGTCATACGTTATTCATGCTTGGGCGATCATGTCTCCAAAGGGTCATGACTGACAGTGCAGTACATTTTCTCGTAGTAGGTTGCCATTACTTTCTGCAATAGACTGGTTGACAATCAAAACTATAGAAAACAATGTTTCCTGCTATTTAACCCGTATCTGGAGAGAGATGAGACAATTAATGCATTTAAAGACCTAATAAGTGAACGCAACGAATTCGACTGAAATTCGAACTCGGCTCTTCAATTTCTTCTTTCGAGCTGATACCCACTGCACCACAGCCCTTTCACTTAGTCAGTTAAGTGCCATGCGTGAAACACGCTTGGGCGATCATGTCTCGAAAGAGACATGACTGACTGGGCAGAAGATTATCTAGTAGTAGGTTGCCATTGCTTTCTGCGGTAGACTGGTTGCCAGCCAAGGCTATAGAACCCAATCTGTCCTGTTATTTAACCCATAACTGGAAGGAAGACAGATTAATACCTTTCCCAAGGGTATTTGCGCGTAAGTGAATGCAAGGAATTCAAGGGGAATTCGAACTCGGCTCCCCGATATCCACTGCACCACAACGCACATCCAACAATAATTTCACTAATAATGGTACGAAAATAATATGAGAATATTCATTTTGTAAATAAGCATTCAAAATATTAAATTTATCCTTGGTTCGAACACCGACCATTTTCATTCTGACATTTTGAATCCCTCTTTGCATGAAACAATGTTTAATATTATCGTCCGACTAATTAATAAAATAAAACAGTAAATCTCTTATGCTTAAAATAGTCAATTACTGTCAACGAATAAATGTGCAGATTTGAAAAGGAGTCTCCGAGCGTGGATTCTACAATCTCGTGGGGATGTAAAAAAACTATTTCTTCTGCCTCTTTTGAGCGCCTGCATATCTACCTACCATCCTGTTTGTCCACATGTGCACATTCTAAGTACAGCTGGGTCGACTAAATGTTTACATGTCTGGGGTAGCCACTGACATTGACTTCGGAAATAACTTTCAAGCCGCCAATCCATGAATGCATCTGGCTTCTCCGATGGACAAAGAGTGCAAAATCTATTTTGGCATCAAATGAGGCCTTTTCCATGATTATTTTAACGTTGTTAAATAAACAACAAAGGCCAGAAATGTAAACAAGTAAAACCTTATAACGACTTAATAAATATCATACAAGTTCGATCCCAGCTTGGAAACACATTTTCTTTAAGATTCCTCGAATGGGCAGTCTCAGTCGTAATACTCATAGTTAATAAATAAAACCAGGCCGTCTATTTCAAATACGAAATGCCCACTATAATAACCTGGAAAGTAATACAAATGTGGATATTAAAATAAATCCATTAATTCTTTATACAGGATGCTGCATAAATACCTCTCACATTAGCTAGATGAAGACATCATTGCCACTATTTGTCGTTCCGATTCGATATCCCCTGCACCACAAAGTACATCGAACGATATACAGCGTATATTTCGGATCAAAATGTACTTTACTCCGTGTTAAGCTACAAAGTTGTTGATCCATCTTCATCGATTTCTTTGTTTTCTTTCTTCGAATGCGTACTCACCCACTCACCGCCCAGAATTTGATCATGTCTGTGCTACGCTTGTCGGAATGTCAGAAACGAGAAAAAGAAAATCCCATGAACGCAAGCTGGGATCAAATTTTCGCCAATGCCATGCCTGTTTTTCATCATTCCTCTTTTCTCAAATAACCTCGTCAAATTTGTCAAATGAATGAAACATGACACTGGCTCCGGCTTGGACACGAAATATAGTTTCTTGAATAGAGTCGATTCGATTGAACCTTTTCCGTTTCGGTCTTTCTACCCCGCCTGTGTGGTCAGTAAAGGAAACGGGAGAGGGGCTTAAGGAGTTAGAATGAATAGCCAATACAGATCTCTGCAGGAATCTGAGAGATCAGAGATGGCCTGCATCTGAGTCGAAGGGGAAAGATTGTAGTTCAACGATGCATTCCCACAGAGAGGTAGGCCATTATTTTTGACATGGTGACAGCTTTTCGGACTGCGGAGGTGCTCGGGAGAAATCATTGAAACCAAGTCAAAGGGGTTAATGTACACAATACGGATGATAAATTGCTCAGTGACATAGAGGATGTAGTCATTCCAACAGACCACAGAGGAAATCTTAAGAAAATATAAAACGGTACTAAGATCCATCATACAATGACAATAAACTGGAGTGGGGACAACATTACAATTGAAAAGAGAACTTGTCTTTCACTTGACAAATATCAAGATGAGTGTTAAGCCGTCAAACCACTTAATAGCTGATTTATGTAGAATTTCCTATCATCCGCGTTTTATTTTACCTCTCCGCAGACAACCCGGAATATAGTGGAGTACAGACCTTCGTAATGCGCATTGTGGGGCAGTGGATATTGGCTCGGAACGAAAAATCGGCGAGCCGAGTTCGAATTCTAGTTGCATTCACTTACGCGCAAATACACTATGGAATGGTATTAATCTTTCTATTCGTCCTCTAGCTATGGGTTAAATAGGACAAAAGCGTTCTGTAGCTATGGTTGACAACCAATCTACAGCAGAAAGTAATGGCAAATTTTTGCGGGAAAATCTTTTTGCCCAGTCAGTCCTGTCTCTTTCGAGACATGATCGCCCAAGCGTGTATCACGCAAGGCACTTAACTGTCATACTGCGCTTCGAACTCTGGAAAATTTCACCACTTTATGATTGGATGCGTACATAGCATAACGGTTATTATCATGGCAAGGCAGAGCTGTCTTTCTAGCTTAGATTGGCAACCAGGCTAGGAGAAGGATGATTTTAAATTCAAAACCAGTTGTCGTGGGGTTAATAATTCTATTCTGTGAAAACTTGCTTGCTACAGGAACAACGACATCAAAACCTAGCCCGATGAGGTTTTGGTTCTGAACTCCATAGGGAAGTTTAATGGCACTAATGATGAGGTGGTGGTGGGGGGGGAAGATTTCCTGTTCTTTGAAGCTCTTAGTAAATTGTTTTTTTTTTTGTTTTTGTTTTTGTTTTTTTGTTTGCGTTGTTTTACTATCCCTGTTGCCTTCAATCGGTGTCGTGAGTTAGGATGTGCGTTGTGGTGCAGTGGTTATCGGCCCAGAAGAAATCTGGTAGCCGAGTACGAATTCCAGTTAAATTCCTTGCATTCACTTACGCACAAATACCCTTGGGAAATATATTAATCCATCTCTTCCCTCTAGTTAAGGGTTAAATAACAGGACAGATTGGGTTCATTAATGAAAGAATGAAAATTTAGGGTGATTCGGACTAGTTCATCTTTGCTTCCATGCCTTGTAAAATTTTACAAAGTAATAATAACAAAACAACCATTCTATTTCCATTTGACAATAAATAGTATGAAATACATAAAAAAAAAAAAAAACTGGGGTTGCCTAATAATTATGGCCGGTAGTGTAGTATATACTATCTTTCAAGTGGGGAGGGCCTATCACCATGAAAAAAAATCAAAGAGTTAAGAGAATGACCTCTAATAGTCAAATGGTAAATACGCAATATTCGTTATGTTTTATAATATTAATATTTAAAAATTTGTGCTATCAAATGCTTGTCAGTGACAAAACCCAAGTGCTCTTAAACTGAAAAGAAATAATTATTTTGGATTTTATTTTGTGTTTCTGGCGTGAATGGAAGGTTAGGAGTTCAGTTTTTATTGCTTAATCTTCGATAGACATTTAACTTTATCATTTTCTGTACGGTTTAACATGATGACGAAGAAAAGTAATGAATTGTTTATTGCTGATTCATACGTAACTTCGATTGCACATAAAAAATAGTTTTGAAATTAAATTCTTTTAAAAGTTGGAAGAACAAACAAGCTAAACAGAGTCGATGACATTTTCATCAGAATTTTTGTCCATAAAAAAAAAAATCATTGTCGAGAGACAAATAACTCTGGTTTATGATGAATTCTTAAATTTATAATATCATACATTGAAAGAGGGATTAATTTTTTATTTGATCAGATTTCTTATATACAGATATTTCTTAATTGTATACATAGTTTTAGCAATTTTT
This sequence comes from Ascarosepion bandense, assembly GCA_037127315.1. NCBI lineage: Eukaryota > Metazoa > Mollusca > Cephalopoda > Sepiida > Sepiidae > Ascarosepion > Ascarosepion bandense. Next base: position 699,369 of record JBBBDQ010001469.1, on the reverse strand, counting down.
TCCATAACAGCATTGATTTTACAAATATGTTTTCATAATTGTTTAGTATTTTTTCATATTTATTTTATTACTAGCAGTATAGCCCGGCGTTGCTCGGGTGTAATGAAAGCTTTAAAACTAATCCATGATCATGGAGCTCAGACTCTTTGGACATTGACACGAAAGACTAAAAAGCGATACTTGTTTCCAGTTAAAGCGAAACCGGAAACTGAAAGAAACATGAATGGATGTAAGTCAAATTTTGATTTCCTGGTATCGATATCAAATAAGTTTTTTTCGTCGTAAACAGAATTTTGAAGGCTAAATAAGTCCTCTGAGTAAATGTTATTATGGCTGAGACTAAGAACTACAATTACACCTACTTTGAGCCAAACCCTAAGCAAAAACTAAAATAAAAGGGCTGAAAAAATCCAGTCATACAGGCAGATAAACAGACACACGCAAACATCTTGCCTTTATATATATATATATATATATATATATATATATATATTATCGATTTTCTGCACTATTGTAAGATTTACATTTAGATTATTCATTCTATTTTAAATTTTTCTTGCTTTTATTTTATATTTTTCTTTTATCTTATAGATTTTTATTTTTATTTTATGTTTTATTTATTTTTAATATTTTATTTATATTTTTTCATATTTACTATATATTCATATTAATATTTTTTATTCATATTCTTACTATTCTAATTATTGCAATCGCTGTAAAATTGATTGAGAATAGAATCGATCAGTCAAGTTGTCTGGTCAGTTTCATGAATACGTCACCTCGTTTCAATTCGCTGATCACGATCGAACACATTTTTCGCTGCTTGTCTACCTATTTCTGCTGATCTGAGAGAAAATCAAGTCAAGCCAAATGAATGAATAGCATTTCATGATTTATTGACGCTCGACCATTTTCTTTCATCTTACTCCTGTATCGCCGTATCTGCCAACCGAAATTTATAAGCTGGGCCACGAAAGTGCGACCATTCTGTTGGCTGGTCGATTCTGTTCAGTGTAACATGGGGGTGGGGTGCTTGTTGCTAGCATTTTTTGTGGTGCAGCGGATATCGGCTCAGAATGTGAAACAGAGTTCGAATTCCAGTTTAATTCCCTGCATTCACTTACGCGCAGATACCCTTGGGAAAGGTATTAATCCGTCTCTTCACTCCAATTATGGGTTAAATAATAGGACAGATTGGGTTCTATAGCCTTGGCTGATAACCAGTCTACCGCAACCTACTACGGGATAATCTTCTGCCCAGTCAGTCATATTTCTTTCGAGACACTGCTACTTAAGAAAATTAAAAAGAAAAAAGAAGCGTTGAATTTATAATACATATTTTTAATATTCATTTTCATGAGAGACATACACTGATTTGATTTTTACGGTTTTTCAACATTTTGCAGGTTATTTATAGCCAGAGTATATTTTTGGATTGTAAGAAATTTTTAGATAATGATTTATTTACATTGCTTCAATAATTTCTATTGCCACATTCATGACGTTCCTGCCGTTGAACGCTCCGATCTTCTTCAGGAGACTGATGATTCATGTGATTATTCTCGTTCCATGAGTCATGTCACTTCCGGATGTTTTAGTTATCTTCAGTCAACTCAAATCTCTAGGATAAAAAAGTTGGTTAGATCCAGTGATTTGACCCAAAGAGTTGTTAGTTATCTGGTAACAGCAATAGTGAACAAAATAACTCGGAGAGTTGTGTTAAATAGAGATAACGAAGACATCCGGAAGTGATATTACACAGGAAACGATAATAATCTACCCCAGTAGCATACAACGACTGAAATGTTTTGAATATGGCAAATTAGATGAGGTCAATATTCCAAACAAATAATAGATAAATTATTACAATGCCACATCTCAGGAATATAGACAAATAATGGTTCAGTGATACAAGTTTTACTAATTAATCTATAGATGGGGATGAGGAAGCGAATTTCATACACTTAGCGTAAGTGTATATAACAAATCCAATGAGGATTGGAACACGGCTCTCCGATTAACAATTCTGAGCTATTATCCATTGCACCAGCAGCACATCCATGTTTACAGTACCTGGTATTCTCATCTAGGTACTGACCAGGTTCTACGTGGCGTAACTTCAGTGATCCTACTGGAGCCGGTGGTTCAACGTGATATGGCCGTAGCGAGACATACAGATTTTAGAGTTAAGTAAAAAATAAATTTACGCCAAGCTAATAAAAGTTGTCTTGAAAAAATCCTAGAATTCGCAACAAAATGCAAAAACAGCCAACTTATAAAGAAAGCACAAGACTGTCAAAAAAAAAAAAAAAAAAAAAAAAAAAAGGTATTTTCGCTCAAATTTGTCAGTAACGAAATGGGTACTGACCACCACACACACACATATATATATATATATATACACACACACAAGTATGGGGTAGGTATGGACGGAATAATCTTCCGTATCCAAGGAAACACTATTCTTTAAAAAAATACTCAATACAAAGTAGAGCTAATAATATTTATTTAGAATTTATAACAAATGTTATAACTACAAATGTAGCCATTTTGTTTTGACACTAAGTCTTATAAAAAGATGATGCTGACTAAGTTTAAGAGTTTTAAAAGGTTCAAAAGTAGTCAAACACCCTTAATCAGAGAGACATTATCACGTAATGGGTTTGGCTAGTTTTGAACCTTTTAAAACTCTTCAACTTGAAATCGACATCATCACTCGATAAAACAGTCTCGAAACAAAATGGCTACTTTTATAGTGATATTATAGCATAAATGTAATATATGTATTTGTATAGAATAAAAATTTGTACCCAAAGAATACGACTCTTAAAGTGCTCAATACAAAGTAGAGCTAATAATATTTATTTAGAATTCATAACAAATATGTGATAATATCACTACAAAAGTAGCCATTTTGTTTCGACACTATCCGTGATATTATATATATATATTTTTTTTCTTCTATGTGCCTTGTTCCTTCAGGACGTAGGCGATCATGGTTCTCCACGTCTCCCTATCCCTTGTGGCTCTTAGTATGTTTGCTCCTGTTACACCTCGCAACCCCCGTTCCGTCATCCACCTGATCAGGCCCTGCAAATATGTTATCTGCTGTCTTCCTCTGTCTCTTTTTCCTTCTATCTGGCCTGTCAGTATCAGGTTCTCCAAGCTCTCCTTCCTTATTGCATGTCCCAGGAACTTCAGTTGTCTCTTAAATCTTAATTCCAGTTTCCACGTTTTATGTGCCCAGGAGAGACATGGCCTTATGGAATAAAACGTATGCGCTTTGGGATTATTAATCAGTTAATCTGGTCATTCATTACGACTGAGTAGCGATTTCAGTCCTCACTGGGTGATCTATAACCGTGTCTGTGTCCAAGCTAAGATAAACTTAGTAAATAATAATAATAATATTAATGGGTTAAACGCATAAACTGGAATTCGAACACATTTCTCCGATTTCGAATAGCATAAAACAAATACAGTTCAGTATAAATGCATCAGTATACCGCATAAGAAAGACAGACGGTGGAATATGGAAGTGGATGTTGCCTGTATTATTTAGGCCTAAAATAGCACCAGACAACACAAAGACAATAAAAGACAAAGAAAACTTGCAGATATATTGATTCTGCTCATTTTCAACTCAATACATACTGTACAATATTGATATATATATATATATATATATATATATATATATATATATATATATATATAGATAGATATTAAATCAGAATTGGGGAGGATGACTGACTGTTGGACAGACAGACATACCGACTAGAAAGCTTCGTTGATGGAGACTGATTATTGAATTACCTGATGATCTGTTGTTGCTCTTTTGAGAGTATCTGGTGAAATCAAGTGCAAACTACTTAAATGTTATACCTGGTGCCTGGTCGGTAACACTCATAACTAAGATCAAATAATTAAGAAAATATTCTAGTCAATTGCATAAAAGACAAGAGTTTGTTTTTAAGATTTACAAAATTTGATACGACAAGATCAAATAAGATTATTTTGTGCCAAAGTTCTCAGTAGAAAGATTATCTGGCTTCGGATTCATAAATAAATTTCTTTGAAAGCAGTCTCGTTTTTAAAAATCATTTCACTACATGCAAGATAATAAAGCCATTAAGACGTAATGGTTTCATGAATTTAAAAGAATAAAAATCAAAAGAAAATATAATTAAAAATCAGGAATTAAGACATAACGACTGATGTTGAAAAGTTAAAATACAAGGTTGGCTGGAAAGAAAGTTCCACAAGCGATATGGGCATGAAAAGAAACTGTTAGCATAGAACTGACGGTTACATCCAACAATTTGAAAGGTATTCATCAGAAGAATTTTGTAATTTTTTCTAAGCCTCATCGCTTTCAGTAGAGCATACGCCATTGACTACCCATCGCCATTGGGCTGGCTAGTTTCGTCAATGCTTCTGTAACTGGTCTTTTTCACAGGTAGGGGTGTTGACACTACGCAAACCTTTTTATCCCAGTCTGTTCTGATATTTATTCATCCTGGGTAGGAGAGAAGAAATGGATTTATACCTTTCCCAAGGATATTAGCATGTTAGTGAATATAATGAACTGGACTGAAATTCGTAGTCCGTTCTATGATTCTTCAGAGCCGTTATCCATTACTCCAAAGAACAATTACCATGAAAATATTTATGGCAAAGACACCGGGAAGTTACGTTACGGGGATTTGAAAGTTGTCTAAAATGATCTTACAAATTTACTATAAAAATTCTAGGTGGCTAATGTGTTAAATTAACAAATCGCGATAGAAAGGTACCATTTCAGTTAAATCAACGTAAAGCATCATATAAACCGGTGACAATTTAAAATAAAAGAATATTTGGGATTAAATATTGAAATTCACTCCTGTGAATTCAGGCTAATCTACGCGATGGACACATGAAGACATATTACAGGAAAAATTTATTTAAGCAAATAAATTTCTTTCGCTCTAATAATCCACACATATACAACACAATGTCAATCCATCACAAAACCAGCCTTTCTCTACCGAGCGATCATAGCTCAGAGGTAGAATCGCCGTCTGACGTCAATTCGGTCGGGTTTAGAAGAAATCGTATGTCTAACCGTACTGATGAGCTGTGATACAACGAAACATATGTCTGTGGATGACTATATATATATATATATATATATATATATATATATATATATATATATTAAGGAAATTAACGGAACTGGTTATAAAAAACCGACAATTTGAAATTATTTGTTTGGACATTATTTTTTATCAATACTCGTATTTAAGTAGATATTCTGTTTATAACCAAACAGTATTATATATTTATTTCTACCGGCCTAATTATTTACGATAATTTTTTGTTACGAAAATGTGTGTTATACGAGTATCGATCCAAAATAATGTTTAAACAAATCATTTTATATATATATATATATATATATATATATATATATATATAACGGTTTTTTTTTTTAAATAGAGAGAAAAAAAATTCTTCACTACTCAACGACATAATTATAATAAAATATAAAGAAAACATGTGGCAAGAAGGATAATAACTGGTAGTAAAGAGAATGAACTGAGTCAACGCTGTCTCACTATTGTCTGTCTATCTCTCCGTGAGGAGGAGGAAAATATATGAAGATATATGCAAATGTTCGTATAAATGAATTAAAAATACATCTGTTAATTTTAATTCCATTTCGTAACATTCCGTAACACTTCGTAGCTTTGTTTACATCAAGATACAATCTAGAACAGTTATGTGGCTTAATTCGGCCTTGTCAAACTGCGAAATCCTTCGTGGTCGAGTGGTTAAGACACGTAAGACTAATTGACGGTTTCTCCTGGGTCTATAGGAGTCGCATGCTCAAGTCCTGCTAGAGGATGCATATTTTCCTAATAAAATTTCTCGAATATACAAGACGGCAGATATAACTATAAAAAACCGTTTCCACTCAAATACGAATATCCATAAAAATAATGTTCACACACACACACTTATATAAGTTATACTTTAGAACATGTATAGATTATAATTTACGACAAAAATGTACATTTTGTTTCGACATATTGTACAGAAGATTTTACATGAATCTTCTGTACAATAAAGACGGAAGCTGAAGAAGCTTCACCTGAGATAGTCCTACATTTTAATTTTTATATATATTTGCTCTATATATATTTATATACATATATATTCAGAGCTCTCCTAGAGAGTTACCCTACCACTTTGTGTAGGGGATACACCTTTCGATTCTTCTATATCTACACTGCATGCTTTTTATATATATATATATATATATATATATATATATATATATATATATATATAGCAGTCTTTATTATAATAGAGAAGATAACTACTTGAAAATAATGAGATATATACGAGAGAGAGGTAGTGTGAATATACAGTCACTTGGGTTTCATGCTTCAAACCCAGTTTATTTCATAAAGGTCGGTTAAGTGCCATAAGTGATACATACTTTAGGGGACCATGTCTCGAAACAGACATGACTGACTAGGCAGAAGATTATTCCGCGGTAGGTTGCCATTGCTTTTTGTGGTAAACTAGTTACCAACCAAGACTATAGAACCCAATTTGTCCTATTATTTAACCCATAACTGGAGGGAAGAGACGGATTAATACCTTTCCCAAGGGTATTTGTACGTAACTAAATGCAAGGAGTTCAACTAGAATTTGAACTCGGCTCCCCGATTTGTCGTTTCGAATCGATATCCACTGCACCACAACACACATACAATTTTAAGATGTCTATGGTTGAAGAGTATTCAAAACTAGAGAGGTAAGCCTATGTAGATACTGTAAATATCAAGACTGCGTAGTGACGCCTCACAGGACGTTGGGCAGAAAATTGTTTGGGGCAGGAAACTAGAAATTGATTGTTTCAAGTAAAAAAAAAAAAAAAAAATTACGTGCCTATATATATATATATATATATATATCTCATTGTGAAAATCAATTGAAACAACTGCTTTATTTTCGTTTCTTTCACCATAAGTTCAGTTTTAGACCCACTGGAGTGACAAGGTGAAATCTATTTCTATTTTTTCGTCAGATTAAGCTATTTGCAGCGGTGTGCAATAATATGAATCCATTTTTAGAGTGTATGATGAAATTTGTTTTGCCTTGGAAAAGAGTACATCATCTCTGACGGCATCAAATTTTTATCACGCCCAGACACTTGTCTCGACTGTCAATTAGTTGTCCTACGGCCATTGTCTGAGACGGACGTTACTCCAATGAGGCGTACGAAAATTGTAACTCTGTACGAACACACTGACAAGCCTTACAGAGAGATCGAAGATCTTGTTATTAGCCTTTCAGCTGTCAGTTTTGTTATTAAGGCAAAGAAACAAAGTGGATACATCAGTCCAAGACGTAAAGGAAAATGCGATCGGAAGAGAATAACAACGCCAAGAAACGATGTATACGTACTCAGGAGAAATATGAAAGAACCTAGGAAAACATCATTTGTTTTGTTTCAATTAATTTGCACAAGGGAGTATATATATATATATATATATATATATATATTACACAAGTATATCAATAACTCTAACCTGATTATGAAAAACAAAATTATTATATTTTCGTGGTAACTGTATTGACAAGCTTTTTACCCTGGAAAACTGACCACATAAATTTAAGCGTGCTAATCGATTGTCATCAAAGTCCAACCGTTTCCGTTGAAATAATTAAATATAATCGCTTCTTCTACTTTAAGAACTTCTTTTCTCGCATATCGCGTCTATGGAACTCTTTTCCGTTTACTCGCTTCCCTGGTAGCTACGATCTCCAAAAGTTGGAATGCAACGTCAATTGGCATCTTCTATCTACAGGAACAGCATATGTCTCTCATCCATTCTTAGACATCTCCCGTACATTTTTTTTTATCTTACTGTAACCCCATGCGCATCAGCATTGCTTGCTTAGAAATAAATAAGTATTACGTACAAACATTTTCAACGGTCATTTTTGTTGCCAATGTATTTAAAATTATTGTTGAATATTTATCATATCAATGGAACATTTTGGAGTATAGATTTGAGGGCAATAATCGACAGAACGATACACATTTCGCTATCATTCATATATATATATATATATATATATATATATATATATATAGTGTGTGTGTGTGTGTGTGTGTGTGTGTGCATAGATTTTTAGATAGAGTCAGTCAGTCAGTTTAGTGCCGTACACGCTTTTGGGCAATCATGTCTCGAAAGAGACATGACTGACTGGGTAGAAGATTATCCCGCAGTAGGTTGCTATTACTTTCTGCGGTAGACTGGTTGCCAGCCAAGACTATAGAACCTAATCTGTCCTGTTATTTAACCCATAACTGGAGGGAAGGGACAGATTAATATTTTTCCTAAAGGAAAGTGAAAGCAAGGAATTCAACTGGAATTCGAACTTGGCTCCCCGATTTCTCGTTCTGAGCCGATATCCAATGCACTACAACGCGCATCAGATAGAGTACATCTATAAAATAATACAAGAAAAGCCAATTTACACCACTAAAAACTGTTAGACTAAAAAAGAAAAATTTGTTAAACCCGTGAACTCATGTTAAATATTTAACTGCATCACTTCGTATCACCCATAGCTTGCCTAACGTTTTCAGCTAACCTGATAAATATTTATGGTAGATCCTAACTCAAGAATAACGTTGCTGATCCTGTTTATAAATGCTTGTTACAAAATAAAATCATGCATTTGCCTTGTAAAATTTTTACAGAGGACGAAACGCGTCGGCTAAGATAAATTTTCCATTTGGCTTATATATATATATATATATATATATATATATATATATATATGTGTGTGTGTGTATTTCGAGAAAGAGAGAGACTCTTAAAGCTTAATATGAACACAATATGCCTGAATACCCCTCAAAGACAGGAACAGGTTGTTTTTTTTTTTGTTTTTTTTCCTAAACAATAGCGTATTGGCATATTAACAGATTCCATTCGAAATTCTTACCCCCCCACCTTTCACACTACACCCATTCTGGTGCACACACCAGAAACTTGTGTATGCACTAAAACATATGTATGAGAGGAAAACTGATGACGTCATCGTCCATACAATGCATAACGTTGTATAACCGACATTGTTCAGTGTTTGTTAAGATGGTATTGTTTCCTAGACGCCATTACGAAAAAGAAATCGATCAAAGACTAATCGATACATGATCTATCTACAACTTTCTTTTGCTCGTCCGGGTTGTAGTTATAGGTGGAAAAAGCAGGAGGGAGATAGAAGAGGGTGGTAGACACGTGAAAACGTACACAAGAGGAGGAAGAGGAGGGGGTGACACACTGATGTGAGCAGATTGCAAAGGAGTGTGTGGTTACAATTAAAAACATGATAAATTTAATGTTTTCTAAAAGAACGAAAGAATATCAACATCAACAGTAACCACTACAGCAGCAACAACCAAACTGAATATAGTCATTAGAGTTCTTATATAAAAAATATAAATACATTAACGGATGATGAAAAAATGAACAGGAAAAGCTCATATGCTATGGCAGTCGTCTGTTGAAGACGAAACCAAGCGCGAATGTCAGGTTCAGGTTTTGTTTAATTTTTCTGTTAATTTATCAAAATTACACTATTTCTATTCGATAATACAATTTGCATTTGTATACACGTTTCCAAAAAGTAAACCCTAACACATTTGTGCTTCAATCATGCTGAGCGAACCTTAGTTAGTTTCCAGGTAAGTGCATAATCTGCCGTGATCAACAGATTGAACAAGATTAGTACAAGTTTAGTACAGACAGTCACAATGACTGTCGACCCAATTTGACTCACTAGCTTGGATTAACTCGTATGGCTTTTAAACATTACCCAACTGTACTGCATGCTGGGATTGCCTACCTAGGCCGATATTATGAAAAAGTTACCTATTGGACATTTCGACCATAATGAGATTCGAAGTGAAATCTCATAGTTGGAATATAAAAATTCTAATGACTCACCATATAAGCATGTAAACATGCCTATGAAATATACTTTTGAAGTATTTATGGGTTAAAAATACTCAATACCCGAATCTGTGTAAATATAAGCAGTGTTCAGTAGAAAATGGTGAGCCTTTCATGACTGAATGCAATCTAACTTTCTATTCAATACTTATTTTCTTGTTTTATGCTACAGTTTTCCTTAGGCTGAACATCTGCATTGATAAGGCTTCTTTACGCGCATACCTTTCGATCGATCATTCAAATACTTTACTGATCCCACTCATACAAATATTTTCTTCCGCCATTCTATGTTAAACTTTCCACACTGCTTATATTTACATATAATGGTTTCAACTAGCTCGACCGTCTACCTTACTAATATGCTTAAAAAAACAAAAAAAAAAAACAAAAAAACAAAAAAAATAAAACGAAACATGATCTTATTGTAATTCCAATTTTCACGTTTTATGTACCCAGGAGAGACATGACTATAGATTAAAGAGTAGGCGCTTAGGAGTTATTAATCTGGTCATCCATTACGACTGAGTAGCAATTTCGATCCTCACTGCGTGTTCTATAATTGTGCCTTTGTGTCCCAGCTAAACTAAGCTAAATAAATAATAGTAATGGGTTAATACCGATTTGGCAGACCGCCTGCAGTCTCTCTTCCACCGGCGAGACGTGGCTTCCCTGTGTCTCTTCTATAAATACTTTCACGGCTTCTGCTCCGATGAACTTAGATCACTGGTGCCCCCTAAATATGAATTTGCACGAGATACTAGATTAGCAACTAGATCCAACCCTTTTACAGTGAAACCGATAAAATGCAGCCGTAACTTCTACTCCAACAGTTTCTTTCCTCGCACATCCCGACTGTGGAATTCTCTTCCAAACGATTGCTTCCCCGACGGCTACAATCTCCAGGAGTTTAAATGTAAGGTCAATAGACACCTCCTAACACACTAACCTGCTCCCATTCTATCAAGCACTCTTCCCACCTGCCCAACCTTCATCCTCGCTATCCTTACTCATCTGTCACCTTCCTCCTGTCATTCCCTATGTCTAACCACTCCTTCTCTTTACCTTCCCCTATGTAGCCCCATGCGCAATAGTGGCAGTGGAATGCCTTGCTTGGGGTGAGATGATTTAAAAAAAAACCAAAAAAACGCAGAATTGGTTTTCTGGCAGTTATAAGTTCAATCTCTGGGTCTACTGCTGCAGAAAAGTCCCATAATCTGGTTTAGTGAAAGAAACAGACAAGCGATACACAGGTGAATAAGTCTACCGAGAATTAATTGATATGAGTTGTCTTCCCTAAAGATGGAAAATGGATGGAAGCAATCTATCCTAGATTCGATAAAAGGTTCCGTTTATCATTCCAAGGTTACCTAGTACGAATAAACACACCTGAATAAGTTCGGAAAGTAAAACCATTTAAACGTTGTGAGTGTGACAAGCAAAATGCGCATGCTCGTCCAAACAACAAAAAACAGTGTCATGATAATTCTGCATCTCGAGAATTATAACCATGTCAGTTTCCAAACGATGCTAGAACTTATTGTTTGGATTCTAAGGAAAAGCTAGAATTTCGAATGCTGATTGTCAAAGTAGGTAGGATTGTTTAACTTGAAAGTATGATAAAAAATAATTATGGCGTCCCAACGACATTTCATGTAATGAACCAAGTTTAATGTTATAAATATGCTTTACGCACGTAACGTTGACGGTAATAAAAGACGTTTATGTTTTTACTCCATTTTTCTTGATTTCGGACCAAATACTTTACATTAGATGAAAATCAATGAATAAAAAGTTCATAGTTGAACTGGAAAGAAGAATATTGTTTTCTTACTTTCATCTAATTCAAA
>JBBBDQ010001469.1:560000-685000 GCA_037127315.1 Ascarosepion bandense | reverse complement strand
ATAATTACCCATATTGCAGTTTCATCACTGAAAGAATGTAAAAAACTTAAGGTGATCCTTACCTTGCAAAATTTTGCAAAGTAATTATAACAAAAGAACCATTCTATTTTCATTTGGAAATAACTACTAAAAAATAGTATGAAATACATAATTTCTTTTTAAAAACTGGGGTCGCCTAATAATTATGGCCGGTATTGTATATGACCTCGTAACTGAACCACATTTCACTACCTGATGATGGTGCACTGAGCACTGAAACTTGATATCTTTTGAGTTGCAGTATGCTATCATAATAATAATTATATATCTATATATCTATAACTGATCTAATTCTGTATTTAGCACTTTTTATAAAAATTACATATAAACTCTGGACTATATCCATTAGTTTAAACCATTTATATATATAAGTTGAGAACAATAAAGTTAATGAAGCGAGAATTAACTTTTCGGTCATTCTTTTTTTAATTATGCGTAACTTTATTATAAATCGCGCGATATCTTCATCAAATCAAAAATGCAGAGAATTTTTTTTAATGCGCAAGTTTGAAACGAAAAAACGTTTTATAAGCGGTTAGTGTAAAAGTTTGGAACGCTATTGTCAACTTTAAATATTTAAAGAGGAAGAAAATTTTTTTAAAAAATGCATTAAAATATTTTAACTGCCAGTCTTTCAATATTATTAACACAGAAAAGCCGGAAATATATATTTTTTGTAATTTAATGAACATTTCTGTTAATTTATTGAAAGAAAAAATACTCAGGATTAAATAAAAGCTTGCAATGGGGAAATGTATTTTATATAGAAATTATTCCCTCAAGACTTATTGATAAAAAGTCGGTAAATGAGCTTTGATAAAAAAAAAAGAAAGAAAAAAGAAAAAAGAAGTGAAGTTAAATTATTTGATTTTTTTTTCTTTTTCCGTCTGTGAGCGCATAAATATGTTTGAACGTGAAGTTGTGTATGTTTGTTTTAAAATAAAAATGGAACCGCGACTGATCCCCTCCAGAAAGCCACACATTACGTGTTGATTGTCTTTCAGGTTGGAGTTTTCTCTCAGAAAAAAAAAAAACCGAGACAAAAATGTTAAAATCACATTTTTTTTTTTGCTAATATTTCAATCCATTAAGTTGAGAAATTCTAAAATCTTTAATAGTCCATCTTAAAATAAAAATCGCATATATTCCTTAAAGATAAGAAAGGACGTTCATTCTTTTAACTCGTGAGGATTTTGTCTGTGCGCATGCGTCATTATTTAGTGGATAGGGGTGGAGACTTCTTTGCAAATCAAATACGTTTTTTTTAGAGCAATCAACTAAATTGAATCAATTTTTAGAGCATAAATAACAAACAGTTAAAACACAGTGATTCATATGCTGTTTTGTTTTCGATAAAAATTCAAATATGGCATTCATAAACAGTCGATTTGCCGATTCTTTCAAATATAACCATTTTTGTCGCTCTAACCATAATGCTTATATCAGGCAGAATTATTTTGTCGGTTATAACTGGAGGTTTACACATATCAACTGTGCACTTTATAACAAATGGTCGATATAATGAATATTCATCACTGCATTAAAATCCTCGACAGACAATATTATGTTGAAAAAATAAATATGCGAGTAAAATAAATGCGTTTCTCATTACACTAAGCACTTATTGATGTATCTACATATTTCTATAAGGGCAAAAGTAGGTTTACAGTTATTGATATATCATCGATGTTTGTATAATCGATAGAATATGTTTTGTGTGGACGTTTTATTTTTCCCTACTACATACCCACTTTTCATCTCCTGTGAGTGAGTGTGTATGTATAAATGTATATAAAGGAAAATCTATCGAAACGTGAAAAAATTTCATGTGACACGTCTCGTCTTTTTAGAATTTCCTTGTACTCGAAACGTTTAACTATTTTTCTTTATAAAAAAATATATATCGTTCTCTCTCTCTCTCTCTATATATATATAGACACACACACACACACACACACACACACACTACAGTAACAGAAATGCTGGTTAGACCAGTCGACGGTTATTTGAAAAAAAGTGCTCAAACAAAACACCTAATTATGCAGAGCCAAGAATATTTCAAAGAAGTAAATGTTCACCATTTACTTGCTTCCAAGGTTTCAACAATATTGATCTCATCAGAACTGACTGATGAGACCAATGTTGTTGAAACCTTGGTAGCAAGTAATTGGTGAAATTTTCGTGTATCAGTCAGTTAAATGCCGTACGTGAAACACGCTTGGGCGATCATGTCTCGAAAGAGACATGACTGACTGGACAACTTTGCCTCAACATACAACAACACGATTCGGAATTCCATGAAATAAGAAATCGCCTGGTTGAGATACTTGGTGAGAGACCATGCAAATCGGGCCAATCCATATTCTGAACATGTATATTAATAATATGAATCTGTTACATCGGAGGAGTGTTTTTAATATTACACATTTTCTTCTGGGCTTCTAAATCTACCTCAGTGTATATATATATATATATATGTGCAGTACTTAATTGAAAGCGCTTTGTCTGACGATCGCAAGAGCGTGAAACCCAGGGTCACAAACTCACACTTATCTAAAATGTATATATATATATATATATATATATATACACTAAAAAACAACTCGAATCATTACTTTGATGGCAATCGTTTGAAGTTCTCGAGGTGAAAACAAAGTAACGACTTTTTAAGTATTAACGATGTGACGCGTTTTTTACTCTGTTGAGCACTTTATTTAGTAGGTAGGTGCTTGTTTTTTGCTTTTTTTCTTTCCTTGTTCTGGCTATGTCTTCTGGCAAGATGTCTTTTTTTTTTACTAACAGGACTGTATTTTCTTTAATAGTGTGTGTGTGTGTGTATATATATATATATATATATATATATATATATAGTGTATCGAGGCAGCAGATAATTTTCTAAACATATATTGTTAAATATAAGAGACAATGAATGTCTTATGTTTAATCATGAGCCGTTCAAATCATCATATTTTGGCTTTAATTTCAAGTGAAAATAAAGACAAAAATTGTCCAATATTTGAATATTTTCTTTATTATGCTGGTTCTATGCATAAGTTGATGGTGGATGTTTTTATGTTAACGTCCCTGTCACCTCTCTGAAGATGACTTATTTGAGTTGAAAGCTTAGACCTAGCATAATAAAAAATATGCAAAATTTAAGCAATTTTTGTCTTTATTTTCACTTGAAATTAACGCCAAAATACGATATTTACAACGGTTCATGATTAAACATAATAGACGTTCATTGTCTGTTATATTTAAGAATATATGTTTAGAACATATTTATTTATATATGCAGATTTCTTAGAAAATGACATGCAAGGTATCGTTAAGTTTTGTGTATATATATATATATATATATATATATATATATAAAAACTTTCACGTAATCGTTTTTTTTCACAACATACATTATATAAAATAGTCCAAATATTTTGTTTTTTTCGAGCGCTTTCGACTATACTTTAATCATTATCGAGGATGAATTTTGCTTCACGTAAAAAATAGAAATTTCTACCCAAAAGTGCGTTGTGGTGCAGTGGATATCGGCTCGGAACGAGAAATCGGGAAACCGATTTCGAATTCCAGTTGAATCCCTTGCATTCACTTACGCGCAAATACCCTTGAGAAAGGTATTAATCCGTCTCTTCCTTCCAGTTATGGGTTAAATAATAGGACAGATTGGGTTCTATAGCCTTGGTCGGCAACCAGTCTACCGCAGAAAGCAATGGCAACCTACTGCGGGATAATCTTCTGCCCAGTCAGTCATGTCTCTTTCGAGACATGATCGCCCAAGCGTGTATCGCGCATGGCACTTAACTGACTTACCCAAAAGTAAACGGATTAAATCCGACATATTTTTTAACGTTATTTTTAATCGATACTTACTTTTTAGCAGATTCTGTTTTTGTTATTAAACAGTATAATAATCATTTTTTTTTATTTATTTATTTTCATCTACCGGCCTGAATAGTCGATAAATCTTGTTAGTAAAATATTTTTTGCTAATATTCAGGTCGGAAGATTTAAATAAATACATATACTGCTTAATAGTAAAAAAAAGGAGGATATACATTAATAATAACGTTTAAACAAACAAATTTATATATAATATATACACGACCGGCCATAAATATTAGGCCACCCAAGTTTTTTAAAAGAAATGATGTATTTCATACTATTTTTAATATTTATTGCCAAGTGGATAATTCTAAATAAAAATAGAACGGTTCTTTTGTTACTATTACTTTGCAAGATTTTACAAGAAAAGGAAGCAAAGATGAACTCGTCCGAATCACCTTAAATTTTCTTAATTCTTTCATTGATGAAACTGCAATACAGGTAATTATTAAATATTTATAAATTCATTCAATGCACATGTTATTGTGCATTATTAACAAAAGAAGCATTCTATTTTCATTTACGATTATTCACTTGGCAATAAATACTAAAAAAAATAGTATTAAACATTTTTTAAAACATTGGGCTAATAATTATGGCCGGTAGTGTGTGTGTGTGTATATATATATATATATATATATATATAAAGGATTAATTCAATGATGTTGAATGACCATTTCGATATGAAAATCCCCACGGGGATAACACATCACCTCAGCAACAGAAAAATCCTTTTAGAAAACAGCAGATGCTAAGGACAATGCACAGAAGCCAACAATTTCAGAATACTTGCCAAAAATTTCACATTGCATGAACATACTGTGATTATAAAACTAGAAAGTTGAATAGCTTACACGTATCTGATTTATGCTTAAAAAAAAAAAAAAAAAAAAAAAAACTCATGCAAAACATTAATTTCAGAGATTTGCATAAAGAGAAGAAACGCAGCATTATGGCCCTTCTCGCCGTCAAATTGTAATAACCAGTTCGTGATTGTCTTTCATCGAGTGATGAATGAATGAAAAATGGCTGAGTTGAGACAAGCGTTATTGACAGAACAAAGTTATTATATGTAAAAGTGACCTCTTAGTTGGCTGTAAAATAAATAAATGATACACTTAGCATTGTCGAGACATAAGTTAGTTCCAAAACTGGATCAATCGATCGGACAGTCTGTTGTTTCGAGTCTTTCAAATTGCCAAGTATACATTTGCACAGAAGGCATACATCACAAGAGCAATCAATTTTTGACCCAACATTTTCATTATTTTAGTTCTTGTTTGGCTGCAGACTTTTAAAAAGAGAATATAGAGCCTTTTTATCTAATTTCTATGTAGTGTTGCTCTTTCATTCAATTATTGTTACTGAACAAAAAAAAAAGTGGTCATATTTAAGAGCAGCAAATTTTTTTCGAGTGATTCTCTCAGTTACGTGCCATACGTGATACACGCTTTGGACGATCATGTCTCGAAAGAGACATGACTGACTAGGCAGAAGATTATCTCTCAGTAGGTTACCATTGCTTTCTGTGGTAGACTGGTTGCCAGCCAAGGCTATAGAAACCAATCTGTCCTATTATTTAACCCATAACTGGAGGGAAGAGACGGATTAATGCCTTTCTCAAGGGTATTTGTGCATAAGTGAATGCAACGAATTTAACTGGAATTCGAGATCGGCTCCTCGATTTTTCGTTAAAATATTCGACTTGTTTATCTTTATTACTAGACATTAGATTGCTCTGGAGTAACACAATCTTTTTTCTGTCTAAACTGCACGAGCTTCCTTAAACGTATAAACTGCGATAACTACCTCTTCATTTATGCGCTATGTTTATTCAAAACTTAGGCGATAAAGGCTCTCGACAATTTTTTATCTTTGGTAGGTAAAAAAATTGTTTCCTTGCCATTTTTAAGCCTATATCCTGCCGTGGATGTACGTTGTGGTGCAGTGGATTTCGACTCGGAATGACAAACCGGGGAGCCGAATTCCAATTTCAGTTGAATTCCGTGCATTCACTTACGCGCAAATACCCTTGGAAAGTTTATTAATCCATCTCTTCCCTCCAGTTATAGGTTAAATAACAGGACAGATCGGGTTCTATAGCCTTGGCTGGCAACCAGTCTACCGCAGAAAGCAATGGCAACCTATTGCGAGAATCTTCTGTACAGTCAGCCATGTCTCGAAAGAGACATGATCGCCCAAGAGTGTATCATGTATGGCACTTAACCGAATGATCTACTCGTGTACAGAGTCTTGTAACATATTACACGCTGTTCCCTTCCGATTCTCTTGCATTCATTAGGTTGTTTAGGTCTAAAATTTTCCAAGCCCTCTTTCCTCATTATTCTACACCGTTCTTGAAATTTTAACTATCTCTTTTTCATTCTAAGTACACATTTTGTTTCCATTATCCTTAAAAAAACTTCTTCGTTGGTCTACATCGATGATATTCTTGGCATCTTTCTGTAGAATCACATTTCTGCTTACTCAAGCAAAGTCTTCGTCTATTTCTCCAGCATATAAGGTGATTGATATCACATAGCTCAATAATATTTTTTTTGTCTCTTTTAGCTTTTGAAAGTCATGTTTGCCGTTAAAATTTGGCTTCGGATTTTCTCTCTCAAATTTTCCGTCGTCTAGATCCAATTCTTTCGTAGAGTTCCTTTTGAATATACATAACTCTGCAGAACTACCAATCTTAGTAATTACATATAATCATTAAGTTTTTATGATTAAATATTTTCCTTGATGTAACTTTGGCGTTAGATGTTGGTTTGTCAGGTTGGTACCATCTTCCATCTGCCGCGAGTAACTAAAACACAGAGATCTGATCAAAAGACAAACTTTTCAGGCAATTTCTTTATTCTATGAGAATAAGAAAAATATGCGTTAAATAATATAGATAGTGTATTAAGTGGCTGGAATATTTCAAATACCTAATGGCAGCAACAATGAAATGCCGGCCAATGTTTTGACGTTTTCCGGTACAGTGAACTGAATCTTATTTCATTTCTTAAGATAACCCCCTAGAGAATAGATGATGAGAACAGTCAACCAGTTTGGATTGAAGAAAGGAATTCAGTTCTAAATTCTCAGAATTCTAGCAAAAACAACGTGCATATGAAAACGTTAAAAGGTGGGAATGGTCAATTGTTGTGACTGTATCAACGAATATGAAGACAACAGAGTGAATAAATCAATAATATTAAAACATCATCATTGTAAAAATTCAAAGAGAAATGATAATTAAAATTTATATAACAATGAAACAAGAAATAATTTAAAATGAAAGGACAGAATTCATTTATAAGAAGAAATTTTGTAAACGTTTTGAAATTTAACATAGGTATATACAATTAGCACTCTGTATTCTGAATCCAGCGATCCGAGTTCAAATCTCGGTAGAACCTAAGATGAAGCTTTTTGGATGTGCGTTATGGTGCAGTAGATATCGGCTCACAATGAGAAATCGGATAGCCGAGTTCGAATTTCAGTTGAATTAGTTGCATTCACTTATGCGCAAATACGCTTGGGAAAGGTATTTAATCTGTCTCTTCCTTCCAGCTATGGGTCAAATAACAGGATCGATTGGGTTCTATAGCCTTGGTTCTATATTGCAGAAAGTAATGGCAACCTACTGCGGAATAATCTTCTACCCAGTCAGTCATGTCTCTTTCGAGCGTGTGTCACGTATGACAACTGACTGAATAGTAAGTATATAACTCACTGTCATATATATATATATATATATATCTCACACGTCAAAAGACTTGATTGTAAATTAGATTAAACCTCCTGAGAAGTGAATGTAATCTCACCAATCTCAGAGCAGAATCGTGATGAGATTAATTTTATGTGTTACTATATGAAGGCTCTATCTCTTGATATTGAGCATTATAATTACAAAGATTACTCGCTTTAAAAATATTATCTTCTAGAACTCTCGTACCTACTGCTAGAATTTTATGAACATTAGTACACAACCTAATATTTAAACACTGAATTGCGTCTACCGGCCTACACTCTCAAGAGACTTAATAAAAGAAATGTCCTCTCCAGCAGGGTACAAACCCTTTTAGAGGAGAATCTACTATTATCTGATCCAGCGTGGTTAAGACCGCTCAACCACAGAAAGTGGAATTTTTCTTCATGAAGTCCCTCGGCTGCGATAGACAATTATCCACAAAATAACTGAGTAATATGTCCTTAGATAAAATATCTGTGTCTAATATATATATATATATCCCTATTTAGGATGTGGTTTCCGGCTTTCTCTTTTCCAAGCTTCTCACTATTACGTAGACCCCTGCACATCAGTGGCGTTACCGGCTTGCTCGGGGTGATACAATTAAAATATATATCTCACCGGCTGTGTGCAGTAATATATTGAGCAAATATTGGGAACAACCAAAATGATCAGGATGTTGGTGCGATCTTAAATTTACCTCGTTTCCGAAAATCAGACAATGCGAATGAATAATAGTATTATTCATGCTTCATAATGTATTATTATAATACATTATGAAGCAAATTTTCAGCACTTCTAAAAGTGTCGACAGAATATATATATATATATATATATATATATATATATATATATGGGAGAGATTATCCTGCTTCGACCATTCCAATGGTCATTTCCATTGCTTTATCAGCGGCATATTTTCACCCATGGAGGCGTGTGTTACTTCTGTTCTTCCTCCAGTGCCCCACCCGCAGTTATTTGCACCCATTCGACGAAGTATTCTTCTCCTACCATCATATATAATTCCTTTCTTTTTACTCCGCCCACTTCTGCCAAGAAAGGCTGCCAACGGGCACTAGCTCGCATCGGTAGTAGTAATAGTCACACCAACCAACCACAGCGTAAAGAACACATCGTCTTCACCACAATTCACTTTTCTAAGGTCTTTAATGTTTCAAGACTACTAGCATCAATCTCTATGGCATAATGGTTAAAAAAAAAAAATCACTTTTCGAGGCCATTCATACAGTAGTGAGTTAAATCGGGTCTTATTCACCTAATTCACTCGATCTAATTTAATGATAATACACTGGCATAATAATAATAATAATAATGTATACCTACTTTTGCTACACCTTGTGTGTTTGTATTTTATAAAAAAATCCCTTCCACTTGTAATTTTAGTGTGTACTAGTAGGCTCGTGCTGTCAAAATATTTATATCGATATGCCACCTAAAATGACGGCAAAATGTATATTGATGTACCTATTTAATACTTTTATATAAAGGTAATTTTCTAAGTGCCGCTTAGAGGTGGCACAAGGCCGAAAATATGGGGTACCCAGTGAGGATCGAACTCACTACTCAGTTGTCAGATTATAGAAAGACGAAATTGCTAACCATTTCACCACGCCAAGGTGCCCAATATCTTACATGAGACAAAAAATTAATTCAGGAAGGAAATTATATATATATATATATATATATACATACACACACACAAAATGGTCCTAATAATAAAGCGAATATACATATTCACTACTCGATGACATAATTATTGCGAAAAATACAATAATAAATTACTGTCAAAGCGTAAACATGTCACATGAGTTAGTAAAGAGAATGAACTGAGCCGACGCTGCCTCACTATTGTCTCTTTCCGCATGAGCGTGGCAAGAGATATATATCTATATATATATATAATTACAAACTAACTATTTAAAAAATAAAATTACTCTTGAAAGTGTACCATGACGACATATTACAGGGTTTGAATAATAACCCCAAACTAGTGTTAAGCTAATGTTGGACATAACTATATTTTCATACACAACCTGTATATAATTATTCGACCACCAACAAAAGTATTTTGATTTCGTGTGTGAATATAATCTGCCCTTGGTTAACCGAAAATATTCCGGGTTGTTCGCATAAAGCATATTAGTATATAAAGCATACTGACTTAGGCAGAATATATATATATATATATATATGTGTGTGTATATATATATATATTGCTGATATCTCCTGACGAGTGAACGTCTGTCTACGAAACTATTGCGTCGAGATGCTAAAAATAACATCAATCAGCGAAATAACAAATTTTATATTTGTATTAACTAGTGTATATATATATATATATATATATATATATATATATTAATTCAGATACTTCAATCCAAGTGAAAAAAGCAGGAAGGTAAATTCCAAAAACCCGATACTAATTAATATTAAAAATTTTATTTTAATATTAAACAATGATACAGGAAGAGAGCTCCATGTAATAAAATATTACAGAGCAAGTATATATATATATATATATATATATATATATATATATATACTATGAATACTCATTTTAGTAGATACAGGTATCTGATTGTATATTTCTTTCCCAAACAATAAGCCTCCAGACAGGAATCGAAATAATATTTCCTTTGTACGCTGAGAAATTTTTTAAGTAACTTCGTAGTAAGGCACGCTTTACTCGAAGACGGTTTTCCATATTAAAAAATGAAGTTAATAATATGCTCACTAAGTTAACATATCCATGATACATTTAAAAAAAAACAATGTTTTCTTCTTAATCTTTCGCTGTTCATTTGGATGGGTCAATAAAACGCGAGCCGCTTGAAAGAAAATCTCTTTACCCCGGCAGGAGATATATTTTCCGTATTCAGTACTTCCTTGATTATCCGGATGCGAAACGAGAGAAAAAAAAAAAAAAAAAAAAAAAAAATGAAATCATCCGCACATTTTTCAATTCAGTCAGTCAGTCAGTTAAGTGCCGTACGTGATACACGCTTTGAGCGATCATGTCTTGAAAGAGACATGACTGACTGGGCAGAAGATTATCCCGCAGTAGGTTGCCATTGCTTTCTGCGGTAGACTGGTTGCCGACCAAGGCTATAGAACCCAATCTGTCCTGTTATTTGACATATAGCTGAAGTGAGAAGAGATGGATTATATTACATTGTTAAATTAACTATAATTAATGGGTGATCAGTTTAGTACTTGATAACAATAGAAAACCGATCCCCCACTTTATGACCGGTAGGTTTTAATTATATTTCCAACTATTATATTCAGTCAGTCAGTTAAGTGCCGTACGTGATACACGCTTTGAGCGATCATGTCTTGAAAGAGACATGACTGACTGAGCAGAAGATTATACCGCAGTAGGTTGCCATTGCCTTCTGCGGTAGACTGGTTGCCGACCAAGGCTATAGAACCCAATCTGTCCTATTATTTAACCCATAACTGGAGGGAAGAGACGGATTAATACCTTTCCCTAAAACCATTCTAATATTTCTGTTCAGACAAACGTTTTCAGTATTTAGAAAACAATATTCAACGTTTGATAAAAAAAAAAAAAATTCAATTAATTGAAGTTAATTTCCTTGTTTTTGTTTTTTTTTTAATCATTTCACCCCGAGCAAGGCAGAAACGCCACTGATGTGCAGGGGGTTACATAAATGTAGAAAGATTAATTAGAAAAGAGTGAGGAGTACAAGCTAGTTAGAAAGGAACAATAGAAAGCTGAGAAAGCAGGTGCAATGACAGATACATGGGCGGAGAGAAAGTGAAGGTTATACAGGGGAGGGGAGAGAGCTAGAGTTCAGTGGTTAGTAGGTGAGTATTAACTTTGCATTTAAATTTCTGGAGGTCGTAGCCGTCAGGAAAGCAAGAATACGGGAGTGAGTTCCACAGTGCGAGAGAGGAAGCTGCAGGAGTAGAATTGTCGTCTGCATTTGGCTAACCTGACTGTGAATGGGTGGGACCCAGTTGCCAGTCTGGTTGCACGGGTAAACACCTGTTGAGGAGGCATCAGTGACTTAAGCTCATCCGAGCAGAAGCCATGAAAGTATTTATAGAAGAGACAGAGGGAGGCCACATTTCGACGATGGGAAAGTGGCTGCAGTCGAGTCGCTAGATCAGTACCTATCACATTACAGACTCTCCTTTGGAGCTTGTCAAGAACACTGAGGAGAACGGCAGGGGCACCTGACCATAAATGGCAGCAGTACTCCATGCACGGACGGATGGTTGACTTGTATGCAGGATGGATTCAGGTGGAAAAAACATCCTGGATCGACATAGTGACCCAATCTTCTTAGCAGTAGATTTTGCTATGGATTCAATATAGTGGTTCCAATTGTTATTTGTAGGTCTTGAATTATCTCAGATTGGTCCCGCAAAAATCATAATTCACGTGACTCCCAGATGCGCGTGACAAACGTAAACCATACCTAATTACAAACACATAAACAATGATTACGTTCCACAAATGTTTAAGTTTGTTACGCTTTCAACCAAAAGCTACTCTTACAAAGAAATCCACTTTAATACAGCTTCAGAAGTTAATAATAATAGACCATCTAATCTCAGGATGTTATGTACTTGTTCTAAATGAATATAAAAATTGTCACGATAGAGTGGGGTAATATTTACACTAGACAATGTGCAAACACTATGGAAAATACGTAAACACTGGTACGAACATTACCCAGCACCGGTTACAGAAATAGAAGATGTCACCATTCTATGGGATTACACCATCTACAGAAAAATTGAAACAAATAGGCCGGACATTATTGTTAAAAACCAAAAAAGAAAAAAACTTGCTTATTAATTGATGTAGCTTGTCCAGCGGATTGTAACCTAGCAACCAAGGAATTTAAAAACTATCAAAATATAAAACCTGGAAATTGAATTAGAAAAAATGTGGAAATTGAAAACAAGTATCAACCAGTGATAGTGGGTGCATTTGGAATGATAAAAAATGGAACAAAACATCACATTGAAAAGTATCCCTGGAAACCCCAGTTTAAGAGATATACAAAAAATAAGTACAGTCCACACACAAAGGAGAACTTTGTCTATGTAACGCTAGGGATGTTAGGGACATAAGAAAAAACATGAAATAGAGCCATAACAACACATCACGACCTGCCTTCGGTCTTCCTGCAGACTTGGTAGGTAGTGCGACCATAGCAGAAATTGAATTATAATGAAAAAGGACATAAATACGCGATTTTATATGCAAAAAAAAAAAAAAAAAATTAACCCATTTTTCATAAAACCTAAACTAACCAAAAACGTTGAACAGAATCCTTGGATATGTTATTTGATGACAAATGGTTGATAGATTAGTTTTCTACGGTTTATCAACCTTTTGGAAGTTATTTTAAGCCAGAAAAATGCTTGTAGATTGTAAGACATCTTTCTCAAAAGGTATTTGTGCGTGTATATATATATATATATATATATATATATATAGAGAGAGAGAGAGATAACAAACCCAGCTGGAATAGAAACACTGATTAACAATTCTGATCCATTATTCATTATGCCGCTCGCACTTCCAAGCTTACAGCACCTGGTATTCTCAAGCAGTCGCCCATTTAGGTACTGGCCAGGATCGACATTGCTTAACTTCAGAGACCGCATGTTTTTCAAAGTGGATATAAATGTTAAATTTATTTCTGAAAATTATTTTCTTCATTTAATATAAATTTTACAAAAAGTTCGGTGATTAACAAAATTGAATTAACAACCAACATATTTAATTTATTTGTTTGAACATTATTTCCGTAATATACAAATATAATGTAAATATTTAATTATCTTCTAGATAATTAAATATTTACATTATATTTGTATATATTTACATTATATTTGTATTTCATAACGTCTATTGAACAGGTGAAGAGGCTCATCCCTTGTTTCCTGTTTATGATGTGGTTTCCGGTTTTCTCTTTTCCGTTTTTTTTTTTTTTTCAATTGAAGTAGATAGACTAAACTATCACCCGGTTCACACTCCACCCACGTCTATTGAACAGGTGAAGAGGCTCATCCCTTGTTCCCTGTTTAGGATGTAGTTTCCGGTTTTTCTCGTTTCCAATCTTTTTACTCTTACGTAGCCCCCTGCGCATCAGTGGCGTTATCGCCTTGCTCGGGGTGATATGATTAAAAAAAAAAAAAAAAAAAAATAGTTGTAATGTGTTTATGTTTTTAACCAGGGTTCCTTTAACTGTTAGTATAGAATCCAAGATATCTTGGCCTTCAAGTTAAATGTTTCGTGCATTCGTGTCGAGTAACTGTCTTCATAATAACTTATTTATGTAATGATTTCAATATCTTTCATGATTATGCAAATTACGACTAATTAGTAATAATAATTTTGGTTGGGAGATCCTTTCATCAAAGAGCTATGTAATTGCTACGCACCTTAGCTAGAGTTTTAATTTTTTCATATGTTCATTTATTTTCACTGTAGCAGAGAATAGAACACGATTTCCTAAATAATTTTATGGATTATATTTGCCATGATTAACATAATTATAAATGCGATCATTATAATCATCAATAGGATAACATTTAGATAAAAGTTTTTTTATTATTTATTTTTGCTAAGGTAAGAAAAGACAGGGGTTTAAGGAGATAGAAAAGTTCTATTGCGACCTTCAGTAGATTCGTTATCTTTTTTTTCATTATTAATAACGTTGTTTTTAACATTTTGATGGAATTGTCTTAATCTGAATGAATTGTTCATTTCTTTTCATTACTGGAGTAAAATCATTCACAATATATTTAGATTACATATCAATAGCTTTATTCTTAAAATAAGTCTGGCCTTGATTCCTGCCCATTGGCAACCACTATATATATATATATATATATATATATATATATATATATTAAATTTGCAATTAGCAACATACAGATTGCGTTCAGAAACCTACCAAAACAAATTTTATTTTTTTAATCGTATCATCCCGAGCAAGGCGGTAACACCACTGATGTGCAGGGGGCTACATAAGAAGATTAGACAGAAGGAGAGTAAAGAGAAAGACGAACCAGTTAGAAAGGAGCAAGAGAAGGATGGGAATACAAGTGTGATGACAGTTGCAAAGGTGGAGAGAAAGGAAATGATATACAGGGTGGTGTGGAAAGAACTAGAGTGAAGTGGTTAAGAGATGAGTATTGACATTGCATTTCAATTCCTGGAGGTTGTAGCCGTCAGGAAAACAAGAACATGGAAGCGAGTTACACAGGCGGGAAATGCGAGAAAAGAAGCTGCAGGAGTAGAATTGATTTCTTTGTTTCTCTCTTTCTCTTTCCTTCTCGGCTGTTTGATTCTAGCCTTCTTTCTCTCCCTTCGCGGCCTACGGGTCACATACTGGCTACCTAGTTGTCTCCCACCGCCGCCTTCTTATCACTTTGGTTTTGCCAAAAAGTTAAAAATTGTTTATGCCTGAAATTTTAAAATGTAGTTGTTTATTTAAGTTTAATCGAGACAGTCATAGAGATGGATATAAAATCAATGGACAGCGATTGGAATAGTTGCAACTTTGCCTAAATGAACCAGGTTCAAATACAGATGGCGTTTGAAAATAAAAAAAAATCGACGGACCTGAAACAGACTACCACAACGTTTAATTTCGTTGTTTTTCATTTTTCTTTTATTTTATTCAGTGCAGTATTATCGATTACCCCCTTAGCTTTACGATTGACAAAAAAAAAAAAAAAAATTCAATACTTAAACATTTTCTGGGGGGATGGGATCAGTTTCTCATACAACGTTATAATAAATCGAGCATCCATTTTGAAATGAGTCGCCGGTACGACATTACCGCCACCTGTAAATTTGTTCATTATCAAATTTTTGGGACTTTTTTTTAGTGCAATATTATCTTTTGCACCTTAAATTTTACGAATGACAAAAAAACATTTGCAAAAATTTCAATGCTTAAACAATCTGAAGTGGGGGGGGATTTCTTATACAACCTTATAGTGGATTGAAAATGAAGGATCGATTTACTTTAACGTTGTATGAGAAACTGACCTCCCCTCGGACAAAAAAAAAAAAAAAAAAAAAAAAAATGCAAACAAAATTAAACGTGGTGGTAGTCTGTTTCAGGTCTGAAAAAAGAAGCTTTTTGGAGTTTTAATTTTATTATATTATAATTATATTATATTATTATTATTATATTATATTATTATTATTATATTATATTATTATTATATTATTATTATATTATTATTATATTATATTATTATATTATTATTATTATATTATAATTATTATATTATATTATTATATTATATTATTATTATTATTATTATTAATATTATATGACTACTGGTGAAATTTATTGGATCAATCTCAATTTATGCAAATGAATAAAGCCAATTAAAATTTTGACATTGGTTTTGTAAATCCTACCGGTGATATCAGATTAAAGTGCTATTTAGATTATTCCATTATTTATTCAAACAAGGATCTATGAATGTATGTTGCGCATTTGTGCTATTAACATTTTTATGTTGCGTATCGAAGAGGGTAAATTTTTATGTCGCTATAAATGAGTCCTTACGGAGCTATGGCCCGAGAGATGTAAAGTCAGTCGTCTTGATAAGTTAGTGGTATGTCCGACGTAATTACTCATGAAAATTTTGAGAGTTTACAAAAGTCAATCCAATTATAGTGCAAATGAAAAAATCTCACTCTGGGGAAACAGCTTAGCTGAACTCCCGTGCTATCAAATAATAACATGCGAGTTACACAGGCGGGAAGTGCGAGAAAAGAAGCTGCAATTTAGAACCTTAAAAGGTTGCAGCGTTTCAGTAATGAGGCGAGTACATGACCTATGTCAGTCAGTCAGTCAGTCAGTCATCAGCCAAGTGCCATGCGTGATACACGCTTAGGTGATCATGTCTCGAAAGAGACATGACTAACTGAGCCGAAGATATTCCCGCGAGTAGATAGACTAAACTATCGCCCGGTTCACACTCCACCCACGTCTATTGAACAGGTGAAGAGGCTCATCCCTTGTTCCCTGTTTAGGATGTGGTTTCCGGCTTTCTCTTTTCCAAGAAAAACGAATTCAACTGGAATTCTAACTCGATTATTCGCTTTTACGTTCCGAGCAGATATATAAAACGCACATCCTCCTGATGATAATGTGTTTGGTGGGGAGGGCCATATATATATATATATATATATATATATATATATATTTATATATATATATATAAAATCATATAGTTAGAAATTCCCTCGTCGCAATGTACAATTAATTCATGTTTCGAGATAAGACTCTTCATCAGGCAATGTTGGATGTTGGTTGTACAAATACTTTAAATTTAAATACAAAAACCTTCGGTTCGCTGTTTATGTATATATAAATGTAAATCATTTGTACAACCAACATCCAACATTGCCTGATGAAGAGAATCTATCTCGAAACATTGAAATGTCCGTGTCGCAATGCACAATTAATTCATAACTATACGATTATATTAAGCTTTATAATATTTATTATATTGAGCACTGTTCATAATAAAATAAAATGCCGAGGCACTCAAAATAGTAAAACCTTGAGTCCTCTTCACCTGGATATAATATATATATATAATTAGTATTATTTTAAATTAAAAGCCAACATCTGTTGCGTATGGTTTTATAAATTCTCAAAACGCTTATATGAGATTAAATATTAGAATGGATTTAGTTTGCAAAAATGAAAAGCGTTTGGCTGATTTCAATTTTTCACTTTAATGTTTGCATAATGGAAATGCGGATAATCATGACAATTTTTTTTTCGTTGACTATAAAATATTTTAATTTATCATCTAAATATGGATTTAATAATATTTTACGATGGGTTTTGTCGTCATTTTATATTTTTAATTACGCGTATGCACTTTGTTTCCTTATGTTTCCGAATGCACAGTATAGTAGGGTCAGTTGGGCACCGTCTGCGAGAAAAAGAGCATCATGACGCAATTTACTCGACTAGAAATTTGGAAATGACAAGCTGTACTGCTTAGCATTCGCACCGGAGTTTTTGAACAGCACAGACGATTCAGAAAGAATTAGATCATATATCGAGTAAGCATCATGGTGTTTGAAGAGATCACTAGTGATGGCGATGTTATGCCTCTTTTCATCTTTCCTAAGGGGCCTCAAACACAACGTGGAGGCCTACATCAAGTTCCTTTGAGGATAAAATTTTACCAGCAGTCACCCACTTGAACTAGGGCAGCTTTATATCTGGCAACAGGACACCATGTCACAGAAGCAGGAGAACCCAATCATGGCTGTCAGACAATTTCCCCGACTACATACCCACTTACATCTGGCAACCCAACTCATCAAACTTCAGCCGCCCCTTATTGTATGCGTGTTGCATTTGAGCGAGGGACTAAAAAGAAAAAAAAAACTCCTTGTAGCAGCAAAAATGAACTGAAAGTAAAGATTATAGCAGTATTCACCAACTTAAACAAGGAGATCGTCCAGAAGAGATACAGGGGAATCCGAAGTCGTCTAAAGATCGTAGCTGAAGCTAATCGCGATTTTTTTAAAAATAAAATTTGTCTTTAATAAGATATTTTTGTGTAGTTTTGGTAGATATATCTGTTACAATGTCATTGTTATTTTATAGCACTCTGTATTTGTGATAAAGACATTCAGTAAATATATATATGAGAGAGAGGGAGGGGGAGAAATAGAATCGTCGACTGATGTTAAATCAGCCGGGTTTGAATCCTGGTTGGAAGCAATCGTAGTCTAATCGTACTAATTAGCTGTGATAGAGCGAAACAGGACTGTCTGCGGATATATATATATATATATATATATATATGTTGGCTAAGCAGTTACTTCGCCACCACTAACTCAAGGATCAAGCCACATACCTCCCACACGAAATAAGAAATTACTAATAAAATTCCGCTAGCTTAACCCTATAAAAAACAATATCTCTCAACCCCCTCCTTTACTAGACCAAACCTCTGGGTTTAGAATTTTTCCTCATTCTTTATTTATATAGGGTTGAGAATGCATGTCTTAAAAGGACATGTTGAAAATGGCTATTTTCCCCACTAAGTTTTATCAGAATTTACAGATAATATATAATTAATGTGGTAAGTGTCACTTAAATGAGCAGAGTTTTACCGGCTTCGAAGTTTCGTGAAGGGATTACTGTGATGTCAACATACCTCTGCTAAGTTAAGTTACAAACACAGTTAATTGCTTTGACGATCATGTACCTTTTGAGAAACGACGAGGCAAAAGATTTTCCTGTGGTATTCCTTTTTGTGGTAGGCTGGTTGCCAACCAAGGCGATAAGACAGAATCTGCCCTATTATTAAAACAATAGCAGGAGTGAGAAGAGATAGATTAATACATTTTCCCAAGGGTATTTGTGCGTAATGATATCAAACAAATTCGACTGGAAGTCGAACTCGGCTTGCTGATTTTCACATTCTAAGCCGATATCTATTGCACCACAACGCACATTGTCTGATAAAGCTCTATTTCGACATTGAGCATTTTATGAAAAAAATACTACTTGCCAAAATGTATTTCTATCGGCAAACCACTGAAAAAAAAAAAAAAGTAAAGAACAAAAACAAACAACCTTGGCACTAAGCATCACACATTATATATATATATATATATAGCGTGTGTGAGAGAAAGATATATGGGAACGCGGTTGAGTAACTACTTCTTTATAGTTTCACAAGGAAAAATAGAAGATAAAGATCTCTTTTCTGTTTGAAAAATTTGCAGAAATTAAAGTACGTAATTAAATTCAATTATAAGTCATTCACCTGTAACCCGAATGTCGGATCAAACGCTTTGAAATATCAAGTTAATTTTTCTTTACAAAAACTATCAAAGATAGTATTATTTATTGCCGTTCTTTGAAAAGGGTTTTTATCCTTGCAAATGCGCGCGCACACACACACACACGCGTACGTACACACATAATATATGTGCCTTTCGTTTTGCGTTGTGAATAAAGTGAAATGAATATTGTAAGATTTTGAATATATTTTCTTTATAGGTTTATTCATTGAATAAATATTAGGGGTTGCAATATCTTAAATAGAAATCTATAATTATACCAGATTTGATTCTAGAAGAGTGCTTTGAATAGAAAGGGATCAGGTTGTTTTTGTTGGTAGTTTTTCTATAGACGTCAAAATTAAGTTCGTTATTGTAACACGATATCAAGAAAGTGAAGAATATAGTCAGTTCGTCTACCTATACATAAAGTTCATAAAACTATGCAATATAATTACTAAGCAACGTTTCTACACTTTCTAATTCTTTACTAATGGGATCGCCTCTTAGCAGCATCCTCGAACTATTCAAAAACATTCTACCAACAAATTCTTCCTATTTCAGATACATACACGACTCCTTAGTAATATATCCACAAACTAATATCACAGATATTGTCGGCCAACTTAACAGCGTTGAACCTACAATAGACTTTCATTATTGAAACTAAAACAAACTATACTCTCCTTTTCCTTGATATCATGTTACACAGAAGCAATAACGAACACAATTTAGACATCTCCAGAAAAGCTACTAACAAAAACGACCTGATCACTTTCTATCCAAACCACTCTTCTAAAATCAAATGTGGTATAATTATAGGTTTCTGTTTAAGAGCATTAAGAATTTGTAGCTCCCAATATTTATTCGATGAACAAACATACAGAGAAATCGAATTCAAAAACGTACCACATCCACATCACTTTATTCACAACGCATAAACAAAGGCACGTAAGATACACAACCACAGCAAAATCATTATCCACAATAATAAATTACACACACACACACACGTATGTAAGTGGGTGGGGATTGGAATATGTATGTAGTGTTCTTGGCAAAATGTATAAATTTCTACCTTGAGATTCACTTTACTGCAATAAAAATTGGCACTAAAGTAACGAAGCGACTATTTAAAAATGGAATTTTTTTTTTACGTTTCTTTGTTTCATTGTTATTGGTCTTTTATGGTCTGGTAAATAAGAGGCCTAAAATGATTAAAGCAGAACTAGAATTTGATCTGAACGATACTAGATTTTTTATTGAAGTTTTTGTTTCTATTTTAATTTTTGTTTTGTTTTAGTGTATATTGAATAAAACTGCATTTTTCGTGCGGCAAGTAATGCTTTGATCTCAAATAATTTACTGTATTCCTGCGAGAAAGTATGAGTAAATTTTTGGTGAAATGGGGGGGGGGGGGGAGACGATTAACCGAAAGTAGTTCGATTGTAAGTATAAAACCCGATATCGCTCTAAACATTATACTGATGAAATAGTACTCCAATGAATGGTTGCAATGTAGATTGGAGTTAAATGCGGTTGGGGCTAAAATGTAACTATGATTAGTATTTTATTTCTCTCCCTTTATTTAACTCCAGACAACATTTTTTATGTCATCTACATATTGTCATCTGCCCCTCGGTTGCTTCAAGCGTCGCGGGGTGGAAACCTGAGCGCAAAAGAAATAGACTGATTATTATTTCTCATTTTTTATTGGGTTTTCGGATAGCTTGATGGCACCAATTATCTTTCCAGTCTCTTGCACGACAGTCGAAAGCCACGAAATATGATTTTGGTCACCCTTAGTTCGTACATTAGGTTTTTGAATTATGGTTTTCCGCATTCTAAAAGCTATACAACCCAGTCGGTCTTGAGAGGAGAATAAATGAATTTATCAGTCAGTTAAGTACATACGGGATACACGCTTTGGGCGATCATGTCTCGAAAGAGACATGACTGGCTGGCTAGAAGATTATCCCGCAGTAGGTTGTCATTGCTTTCTACGGTAGACTGGTTGTCAGTCAAGGCTATAGAATACAATCTGTCCTGTTATTTAACCCATAACTGAAGGAAAAAGGCGGATTAATACCTTTCCCAAAAGTACTTCTGCGTAAGTGAATGCAACGAATTCAACTGGAATTCGAACTCGATTCCTCGTTCCGAGTCGATATTCATTGTACCACAACGTACCTTTCTTAAAAGTTATTAGCACGTAAATGAATGTAATAAACTGGACCGGAATTCGAACTCGTCTCCCTGATTTCTCAATCCCTGCCGCTATCCATTACTCTATAATACCTTTAATATGACTACATTAAAATTAAAGGAAGTTCATTTAATTTGTTGGTTAATTTTACGATATGTCAACGTTTGTTGGGTTATTTAACGTCGAGTTTTGTATGAGCACCCAGTACAAATCGAACTGGCTATTCTGTAGTAACCGACCTGCTAACCATTATTCCTCGCCGATATATTTGTTTCATACCACCTACTCATGGTATCAGCCGTTTATATAAAGTACTTTTAGATTAATGTCAGAATTTCCATGAGAAACTCATGATTTTGAGCTAAGTTTTCAATGTTTGCAAGTACGCACAATGTACGCCTAAGATAAGCACAAAATATACGCGTGTGTAACGGGTGTGTGACATCGGATATAAAGCCAAAAAATAAGAAAAGTGCAGAAATATCTCACAATGTGGAAAAAGCTAAGTAAAAATGGGGTCAAGATGGAATCCAAAATAATGTCAAGCTTGAACAAATATCAATATATTTGAGCAGGTGATGGCGCCAAGACATCGCAAGCGACGGGAAATTGCAACATCGAAGACATTTTTTATCCGCTATGTTAAATCATGTTAGTAAAGCAATAGCAAAGGTTCTGATGCATTATATGGTAGCAGCGACATTTATCCTCTAACATGATCTCACTGGGAAAGATGGATTCACTTCAAGCAAGGCAATAAAGTCACTATGACGCAAAAAAAAATTACGGATGGTGAAAGATAACGAAAAGAAAAAAAACAGGAGAGAGGACAATAAAGTAAAATAGAATAAAATATAAAGACTGATTTTGTATTTAAATTTTTGAAAGCCAAAGAGCTTACTGTGATACAGGAAGTTAATCGGCTGATGTATAGTCCTGGGTATGACGATAAACCACATACAGCAGCAAAAGAGTCGAACCACTCTTAATTGCTATTGTTCAGACGTTTTCAGACGTTCACTGACTCCTAGCTATGGACAAATAGTGGACCACTCAAATAAAAAAAATATAAAAGTATAACAAATATTTTTATATTATTTACATTATTCGGACTATTCACCTCATCTTTGTTGCCATTTGTACGACGTTTCGACCGTTGTACGCTCCGGCCTTCTTCAGGTGCTAGGAATTTCGAACCGAACACTTTATTACAATCACTGGGGTATATCATTCTCATTCCTTGCGTAGTAGTAATGCCACGATTGGAAGTCATGAGTTATCTACCTGTGACCCTGCAAGTTAATTGTTCACCACTGCTGTAACGTGGTAGTGAACTCACAACTCTAAGAGTCAAGTCAGGAACTAACCAACGTCTATATCCACAAGGCCACGTGTTCTCGACGTCGTACAAATGGCAACAAAGATGAGAACAATAGTCCGAATATTGTAACTACTACCTAATCTCAGATATTTAGAAAAATAGTAAATATTTTATATAAAAATTACAGTTGCGTTCAAAATATAATCTATTGAATCTATTAGGTTCTGTTCATAATATTCCGATTCCGCATCAAATAACCCATAAATGTTGATATGCTAGAAATCAAAATCATTCAAGTGAATATGATGGATGGAATAGGTGATTTTCTAAGTGCAGCTTCGATGTAGCACAAAGCCGAAAATATGGAGCACCCAGTGAGAATCGAACTAGTTATTCAATTGTAATGATTTTAAGTTTTGCTAACCATTACACCACGTTGAGATGCCTGATATGGTGGATGAGATGAACAGATCAAGTCCAATATTGTTTTTTCCCCGTGTTATTCTTGCGATCAGTGACCTTACAATGTTAGCTATGAAAATAGTTATATTAATCCACAGTGTATGCTGCTATTTCATGGCAAAAACCAAGGTATGTTAGTATATTTCAAATTTATTCGTAACTGTTGCGTATGATTTGTAGTTAACGTGAAGGAGAAAGATTATAGCGAATCAACGGTTAGTCATGCTAATAATGTTGATTCATTATTTCATGCTACAAAATCTTTCTGGTCCTAGGCATGACGGTAAACTGCATCCGGCAGCAAGGCCTCTGATTTAGGAGGCTGTGAGGAGCTTGGAACCAACTCTATTGCTGTTGTTCCTACGTCCACCCCGATCCGGAGTGGTAGCGCCTGTTAGGGTCTTAGCTATGGGCAAATAGTTAATCCCCAAACTGAGATAAAAACACTATGAAAATATGAAAATAAACTTTCATAGAAAAAAATAAAATAAATAACTAATTCGATCACAACAAATTGGACCAACTGGTGAAAAGTAATTCGCTATTTAATGATTTTAAGTTTTGCTAACCATTACACCACCTGATATGGTGGATGAGATAAAACAACATAAGTCCAAAATTGTTTCTTCTGTGTTTTTTTTTTTTAATCATCTCACCCCAAGCAAGGCATTCCACTGCCACTATTGCGCATGGGGCTACATAGGGGAAGGTAAAGAGAAGGAGTGGATAGACATAGGGAATGTCAGGAGAAAGGTGATAGATGAGTAAGGATAGCGAGGATGAGTGTCGAGCAGGTTAGTGTGTTAGGAGGTGTCTATTGACCTTACATTTAAACTCCTGGAGATTGTAGCCGTCGGGGAAGCAATCGTTTGGAAGAGAATTCCACAGTCGGGAAGTGCGAAGAAAGAAACTGTTGGAGTAGAAGTTACGGCTGCATTTTATCGGTTTCACTGTAAAAGGGTGGGATCTAGTTGCTAATCTAGTATCTCGTGCAAATTCGTATTTAGGGGGCACCAGTGATCTAAGTTCATCGGAGCAGAAGCCGTGAAAGTATTTATAGAAGAGACACAGCGAAGCCACGTCTCGCCGGTGAGAGAGAGACTGCAGGCGGTCTGCCAAGTCGGTATCTATCACATTACAGACCCTCCTCTGAACCTTATCGAGAAGCCCGAGGAGAACAGCAGGGGTACCCGACCAGATATGGCAGCAGTATTCAATGCACGGGCGGATGGTAGATTTGTAAATGTGCAGGATAGATTTAGACGGAAAAAACTTCCGGGCCCTACACAGAGAACCGACCTTCATAGCAGCGGATTTAGCAATGGATTCGATATAGTCATTCCATTTGAGGTCCGCTGAAAGTGTGAGACCAAGGAGGCGTAGTGTTTTACTCTCTGGGAGGCAAGCCTGGTCCATGCTAATGGGAGGTAGGTGAGATTGTCGATGATGGTTAATTGACAGTAGCTTCGTTTTAGAAGCATTAAAATTTACTAGCCATTTCTTACCCCAGTCCAATATGGATTGGAGGTCTTTTTCAATCTCGGCTGCAAGTTTAGCTTTGACGCCTACACCAGATTTTTGTTGGAGGCGAGAGTAAACTGTGGTGTCATCGGCGTACAAACCTGTTTGGGTTCTTATGGAATCAGGGAGATCATTAATATATATCAGGAAGAGTGTAGGACCTAAGATGGAGCCTTGGGGGACACCTGCGTTTGTATGGTAGTTCTGAGAGGCATGTCCGTTTAATACCAAATGTTGTTCTTGCGCTCTGTGACCTTACAATGTTAGTGATGAAAATAGTTATATTAATCCACGGTGTAGACTGCTATTTCAGAGCAAAAACCAAGGTATGTTAGTATATTTCAAATTTATTCGTAACTATTGCGTATGATTTGTAGTTAATATGAAGGGGAAATATTATAGTGTATTAATGGCTAGTCCCACTGATAATGTTGATTCATTATTTCATGCTACATCTGATCTTTAAAAATTTAATATGCTGTCAATCGTTATTTACTGTCTTAATTGCTCTTAATGTTTTCGCGCCTTAATATTTTATCTCTTATTTTATATTCAGTAACTTTGTACCTTAGTGGCTTTATTGCCTTGCTTTAAAAAGGAAAAAAAATAAAGAAAACGTGTTTATCGTTCATGTTGATAATAAAAAGACAGAGTTAAAATGAATAATGTTATACTAAGCAATCTGGACAGCTTAATCGTCGCACGTTATCACTGCATGCATAGTGTACACGTGTAAAAAGTTCCAGATTTCAGATACGGGAACGGATCCGATTTTGGTGTCATTTCTAAATCTATTTTTCTCGTATTTTCTGTGCATTTTTTTTTTTTTTTTTTAAACAACTCGGTTGCTACTGATCCACTCAGAATTGGATCGCCTTTGTTATTTGGGCAAGCATGCCTTATTTAAGAGAGTACAACGAATTCACCTTTTATTCTTCTTGTTATAACAATTTCACTTTTCTTTCGAGCTTCGTGTCACCATTTCTCTACCGACTTTGACAAGGCACATCTATCTTGTTTGCCTTTGTCTCATCATATGTACATTGGAATAGGTTGAACGTATTGAAGATTTACAACTAGTCTTAACTAAATACATCTCTAACCCTGTTCTATATATAGAAGCTAAAATACACTTAATATAGATGCTCATACCGACATGTTCATTGTTGACAAACAAAAAAAGACAATTGGTCACGAAAGAGAGTGCTGAAAAATTCTCAACCCAACTAACATTTGCTAAAATTGTTATTTCAATGCTCCGATTTTGTTTTGAATGTTTTAAAACAGATTTCTGAAACGACGTTCCAAATATTCTTGAACTATGAAAAAGCTAATTGGAATTGATAGCGGTTTCATGACAAGAGATCAGTGGTTCTTAAACTGTTTAACCTGCTGCCCCCCGACACCGGCTTTAATCCCATTGAAACCGCCGCTTAAGGGTACCGGGTGCGGGAAAAGAGATTGAAGACGAGGGGTCGAGTCAGAACTGGTATTGTTTCAGATTTTTCTTTGTGGTATATCTGGAGATTCTTGATAATTTCCAGAAGCACCAGGTCAGATATGGCAGCAATTTTAGATACAGGAGGAATGATAGACTTATAAATGCGTAAGATAGATTACCGGCGAGAAAAAAATGTTTAGCACGAGATAGCTACTAGACAAGTTGCGCGTCTGAGTTTTGTTTAACGGCATATCAACCTCTCTGGGTTATTTAAGGCCAAAAAGATGGGGTTTTAAAGTATTTTTTAATGTTCGGTTAGCGTGATAAGGTTGATTTAGACAAATTCTTATGAATTTTTTTTTTATTTTAGAAAGATGTTTCTAGTTTTATATTCACAAAAGTATTGTGATATTTTTTTCCTTAAAAAATGTGTTATGGTAATATTTTTTTTATTCAAAAATGTATTGTAATATTTTCCCTTTAAAACATTCCTCTATAAAGTCTATTTTACGTATATATTTCTACTAGCAGTATACGCCGGCGTTGCTCGGGTGTAATGAAAGCTTTAAAATTAATCCATGGTCCTGGAGCTCAGACTCTTTGAACGTTGGCACGAAAGACTAAAAAGCAATAGTTGTTTCCAGTTAAAGCGAAACCGTAGACTGAAAGGAAAATGAATGGATGTAAGTTAAATTTTGATTTCCTGGTATCGGCATCAAATAAGTTTTTTTTTTCGTCGTAAACTGAATTTTGAAGGCTAAATAAGTCCTCTGAGTAAATGGTATCATGGCTGAGACTAAGAACTACAATAAAACTAAGATAAAAAGGCTGAAAAACTGATTTTGATCAGACCCGGTATATATTATCGATTTTCTGCACTATTGTAAGAACCGCAACCTTGAAACTTCTGAATATCGTTTCTTATGTCTTTGTCTATGAGTATCAAATTTGATTAAAATCGGACCACTCCTTCTAAAACCCGATTTTTTCGATTATTTATTTTCGATATTTATCGGGGGTACATCGACATAAAACCTAGCTACGAACACTCGCAGACGCTTATAGTACAACTGTATAAATTTTCAAGAAAATCGGTTCAGCCGTTTCGGAGTCTATAGGTGACGGACACACACAAAGTTCCATTTATGATATAAGATTAGACAAAAGTCTATTTTACGTAAATATTTCTATAAAAGTCTATTTTTATACTTTCATAGTGTTTCGACCAGTTTGGGGGTCAACTATTTACCCAAAGCTGGGACCCTAACAGATGCTACCACTCCGGATCAGGATAAACCTGGGAACAACAGCAATTAAGAGGTATTTCCATGCTCCTCACAACCCCTCAATCAGAGGACTTGCTTTCGGATGCAGTTTACCATCATTCCCAGGAGCAGCTACTAGACAAGTTGGTTCTCTTAGCAGTTGATTCAACAGAATCGTTCTACTTCATGTGAGTGGAAAACGTGAGAGAAATTTGCTCTCCTGATTGCATTAACCATGGTGATGGAAGGCAAATAATATTCGGTGCTACTATAGAGCGGTCGACATAAATATAACGTCTACCCAGGTGCAGCGCGGGGATCTATCGTGCCTCTCCCTTCACGTGACCATCAGGTCAGGTGAGATCTAACATGTATATTTGTACCTGTCTCACATTTTAGTGATCGTGGTTGGATGCTAAAGATGATTCTTAAAAAATGTGAGGTGTTGGTAGTCAGCTCTTCCAGTCACAACTTGATTATTTTTGCAGTAAGATGAGAAACAATACCAGTGTTCTATTCGTACGATTCCTAGAAGATATACGAAATGTTTATCGTTAAAATAAATATATGTATTGTATTTGATAGTTTGTTTATTTTTACCTCTCTACCTTTAATATACGTAGTATATAGATCTATAAATATTAATATAAGGTTTAAATAAATATGTATACACATACAGTATATTATATTTCGATGTTGTTGTAGACCTCAAGCTATCGTCGAAACGAGAGGGAGACCTGACGGTATATTGAGGTAGACTTCTTTAAAATGGCTATTAGAGACCAGTTTCGTTTCGGAGGGGCTAAAATTAACAAGCCATTTCTTGCACCAGTTAGCAATAAATTGAAGGTCATTTTAGAGATCAGTTGCTAATTTCCTTTTATCGAACCGATCAGACTTACTATTAGCACAGGAGTAAAAATGTATACAAACAGACAATAAAGCATCCTGCTGTAATTGTGTGCTTTTCCTTTCCTTCATTAGTTTGCATGATTGTCACACCAGGCAAATATCTCAAATAATTCCGTTATCACGTGAAAAGAGGAGAAAAAGCACTACTTGGTTTCAGTGAAGACAGTAGTGTTTACCCTGCTAATACCTAAAAAAAAAAGGGGGGGGCTATTCCTATTCCGTTTTGATTTCGTGGTCAAACAAGAGAAAGAAATATAGAAATAAAATAAAGAAAGAAAAGGGTGCAAAGACGAAATGAAGGAAAGAAAAGGGTAAAGACGAAATGAAGGAAAGAAAAGGGTGCAAAGACGAAATGAAGGAAAGAAAAGGGTGCAAAGACGAAATGAAGGAAAGAAAAGGTGCAAAGACGAAAATGAAGGAAAAGAAAAGGGTGCAAAGACCAAATGAAGGAAAGAAAAGGGTGCAAAGACCAAATGAAGGAAAGAAAAGGGTAAAGACCAAATGAAGGAAAGAAAAGGGTAAAGACCAAATGAAGGAAAGAAAAGGGCAAAGACCAAATGAAGGAAAGAAAAGCGTGCAAAGACCAAATGAAGGAAAGAAAAGGGTGCAAAGACCAAATGAAGGAAAGAAAAGGGTGCAAAGACCAAATGAAGGAAAGAAAAGGGGTGCAAAGACCAAATGAAGGAAAGAAAAGGGTGCAAAGACCAAATGAAGGAAAGAAAAGGGGTGCAAAGACCAAATGAAGGAAAGAAAAGGGTGGAAAGTTTGAAAAGATGGCGGGAATAAAGAAAAGTAGGAAGAAAAGAATAGAAGTCGCGTTTAACATCTATGAAGTGAAAATGGTGTCAATACCAAATCTCACTTGTACCCACAGCATTCGAATTTATGATTGTTATTGTATTATTTTAACAATGAGATAAGGGAATTTCTACAGATATTTTATTGTTATAGAATTCGCCACGAACTTATTCATTTATTAAGTGGAGAATTAAGATTGATCAGAAAATTCAAGTAGGAAAACCGTGACATTTTCACGGAACTTCCCAGTTTATACAATTAGAAATGTTATATCTGAATAAAGGCTTAACGCCCAAAAAAGAGCATAAATAATTTACTAATGCTTGTATTATCTTTATAAAACTATATTCAGAACATGAACTTATATATATATATATATATATATATATATATATATATATATATATATATATTGTGAAGTGGATATTGGCTCGGAACGAGAAATCGAAGATCAGAATTCGAACTCCATTTGAATTCCCCTACGCGCAAATACCCTCGTGAAAGATAGTAATTCGTCTTTTCCCCCTTCAGCTATGGTTTAAATAACAGAACAAATCTGGGTCTATAGCCTTGGTTGGCAACTAGTCTACCGCAGAATGTAAAAGCAGCCTACTGCAGGAAAATATTCTACATAGTCATGTCTCTTTCGAGACATAAACGCCCAAGCGTATATCAAGTATGTAACTTAACTGACTGATATACTATACAAAAACTGACATGTTTGTTTTACAATTCTTCATGTGCCGTGTCTGTTCAGGAAGTTGATTCTACTTGGCTCTGTCTCTTGTCGCTCTTAATATTTTTTTCTCTTTTTATCACTCCCAAATACCGTCCGCCATCCATTTGCTCAGGCCTATCAAGTATGTCTCATGCTGTTTTCCCCTGCCTTTCTTTCCTTCTATTTGTCCTGTGAGTACTAAATTCTCCAGGCTCTCCTTTCTCATTACTTGTTCCAGGAACCTCATCTGTCTCTTCCTGATGTTAAGTACGAGTTTTTTTTTTCTCGTTTTCATCCTCTCCAACACCTCATAGTTGCTCACGTGCTCAATCCATGGTATCATCAGCATCCTTCTGTAAAACCACATTTCTGATGCCTCAAGCCTCACCTTCATTCTTGAGGAGATTGACCAACATACACTTCAATACAAAGACTAAAAAAGTTAGTTATTCACTCATATCTCTCAACTTTCTTTTAATAATGCCATGCAAACATAGATGTCCATTGTGGTGCAGTAGATATCGACTGGAAACCACAAATCGGGGTGCTGAGTTCGAATTACAATTGAATCTCTTGCATTCATTTGCGCACAAATACCTTTGGGAAAGGTATTAATCCGTCTCTTTCTTTCAGTTATGTGTTAAATAATAGGATAGATTGGTAGCCAGCCAAGACTATAGAACCCAGTCTACCGCAGAAAGCAATGGGAACCTACTGCGGGATAATATTCTGCCCAGTTAGTCATGTTTCTTTTGAGACATGATCGCCCAAAGCATGTATCACGTATGGCACTTAACTGACTGAATCATAGATCTGCACAAGTTTCTTTTGTTGTGTATTATCTGCGAATGGTCATTTATGGATTCCCTTTGATTTCTCGGGTGTGAAGTGTTCATTCTTATAGGGTAGTTGCCAATGTACAAAGTCCTGTTGCTTAACCCATAGCGGAAGGGAGAAAAGTAAGATTCATGCCTTTTCCAAGAGTATTAATGTGAAAGTGATGATATCAGACGAGGTTAAAATTTGAATACGATTCTCCAGTTCCACTTTCCGCTTCGAGAACCGTTACGCCACACGTACATCAACCATAAAAGCGTTAAGTTTATCTTTTAAGATACGAAAGTTATTCTAAAGAACAGAAACCATTTTGCATGACTCTTATCCTCTTTGATATATATATATATATATATATCAGATGTAGTACAAACTAATGGCTTAGCGTTCCATGGCAGTGATTTACTTTTAAAGAGTGCTCAATACTCAGTAGAGCATTATATACAGTAATATTTTTATTATAAGTGTTTATAATAAGAACATAGTTTCCTGCAACACAAGAGCCGTTGTGTTTTGGTGGTAGCTTATAAGCACCTTGTCAGGCAGTGAAATATTTTTTCTGCCATTTCTTTTTCAGAAAAAAATTCTAAGCTACCACCGAAACACAATGGCTCTTGTGTCGCAGTAAACTTTTTTCTAAACACTTCTATATACCTCCAAATTAATAAGAAACGAAGATATTTGCAACGTTAAAAAAATAATTTAAAACAGTGCTCAATATAAAAATAGAGTAATGAATATTTATTATAAACTATACTTTAGAACATGTACAAGCTACTACAAAATTGTACATTTTGTAGTAGGTTGTAGTTAGCACATGTTCTAAAGTATATTT
Organism: Ascarosepion bandense; assembly: GCA_037127315.1. Lineage (NCBI taxonomy): Eukaryota > Metazoa > Mollusca > Cephalopoda > Sepiida > Sepiidae > Ascarosepion > Ascarosepion bandense. The sequence goes on along the minus strand of JBBBDQ010001469.1, from coordinate 653,146 downwards.
TCTAATATTATATATATATATATATATATATATATATATAGTAATAATTTTTATTATATTTCGAGAGAGGAATAAGTTTTCTTTTAAATTTCTTTGAGATATGGGAGTTTTAACGATAAAAATAGATGGTAAAACCATAAAGCAAAACGTCAATATGACATGCAAAATTTTTTGCGAGATTTATACAAAAATAAATAACTAATTCGATCACAACAAATTGGACCAACTGGTGAAAAGTAATTCGCTATTTAATGATTTTAAGTTTTGCTAACCATTACACCACCTGATATGGTGGATGAGATAAAACAACATAAGTCCAAAATTGTTTCTCCTGTGTTATTCTTGCGCTCTGTGACCTTACAATGTTAGTGATGAAAATAATTATATTAATCCACTGTGTACACTGCTATTTCATGACAAAAACCAAGGTATGTTAGTATATTTCAAATTTATTCGTAACTGTTGCGTATGATTTGTAGTTAACGTGAAGGAGAAAGATTATAGTGAATCAACGGCTAGTCATGCTGATAATGTTGATTCATTATTTCATGCTACAAAATCTTTCTGGTCCTGAGCATGACGGTAAACTGCATCCGGCAGCAAGGCCTCTGATTTAGGAGGCTGTGAGGAGCTTGGAACCAACTCTTTTGCTGTTGTTCCTACTTCCACCCTGACCCGGAGTGGTAGCGCCTGTTAGGGTCTTAACTATGGTTAACCCCCAAACTGAGATAAAAACACTATGAAAATCTAAAAATGCATTTTTATAGAAATATATATATAAAAATAGACTTTCATAGAAAAATATTTTGAAGAAAAAATATTACCAATAATATATTTTCTGTCTTTATGCAATGGGTTGATAAGCCCTAAAAAAAAAAAAAAAAAAAAAAAAAAAAAAGAAAAAAAAATCAACCAACCAAATAGTTTAGCATTTTAGCTAATCCAGTATTTCCACGAGTTACTGTATAATAAAAAATATTTAACTCTTAAATTTGCAATGGTTTTAGCGCGTAAATTATGTTAATATATTGTTTATTGTACTTGGAAAGATTAAATAAAAAATCAGATAAGACAGTTCTTCTGTTCAATAATTTGTCATCAATGTAACCTCATTAGAAATAGAGCCAGTGGTTATAGATGATATTGAACTGCAGAGTTTAGAGTTTCAATGTATCTCTCCTTAGACATGTGGCACCGAAAACGGCTCTTACATAGAACGTTTTATCTTTCGTTTCTATATTAAAACTTATTAATGAAAATTTACAAATAAGAAAACCGAAATATATATTAGTTGATGAATGCTACTATAACCCTTGCTTTCAGTTCATCTTTCAAAGACTTTTGTTGGTCGCTCGTTTAACTGTGCCACACAGGTAATAATCAAGTGGGGGTTGCAGTCTGGGATCTGAGGTGGCCAGATGTAACAACAAAAAAAAAAAACTGTCTGACCATTATGACATGTTTCTCTTGCTTGTGTGACAAGCTGCAGAGTTTTGTTTCTAGACATGGGGTCTTCCAGTAGCCACTCTTTTAACCCAGGGCAGTACGATCGCCTCAGGGCACTTGCTGTAAGCCTTCGTCTTAGTTCTAAAATCCTGTTAGAAGATGTATAAAAGCTTAAACGTCATCACTAGTGATCACTACAAAACCCTTCAGAATCTCTATTAGACTGAACTCTTTCTTAATCCTCTCTACTGTCCTCAGGCTGACACCTAAACAGTTTAAACTGTTTGTATTGGATTTTTAGCCGTGAATGCCAAGCACTACTGCATGCTTTTTTCCAAATTTCTTGTGAGATTTATTGCGTCATGATGGTTTTTTTTTTCACAGACGGCTCCCAACTGACCCTTCTATACTGTGCATTCGACAAAATTAAAAACAACTCACATGCTCGAAATAGAAAAAAAAAATATATAAAATGGCGATAACTCAACAAACCGCATGTTATGTGTGTGTGTGTGTGTGTGTGTGTGTGTGTGTGTGTGTGTAATTTCTTTTTACTCAAAGGAAACCAGGAAAAATGAATGATACTTATTTGTCATTAAGATTTTTTTCTATTTCTTATAAATAAATGAGAGATTTTCTTTTTATAATGCATAGTTTCAAGTTGAAACTATCGATAAATAAATGAAAATGATCGAAAATTAATCAAACAAGTCTTCCTTTCATCTCAAGAAGTTCTCTTTGTCTTAGGACCGGAATTTGGATGGAAATTATCCAGGTTTTGACGCAGCGCTAAATATTCAAACCCACTTTAGTTGCACACCGTCGTCCAACAGGAACGAGGGAAAAGAAATTGCACTTTTTCACGCTACTTTGTCATCATTACAATTCTTTTTATCTCTCATTTTTCGCGCCAATTCCTTTATATATGTTTCGCGCCAAAAATATTGTCAAATTATGAGCGTAATTATTTCTTTGTAGTCAGTGCCGGGATTTTTCAGACCCACACCCTTGTAAATAGACACACACATACCCAGATACAGTGTGTACATATGCGAACATAAGAACGCATGTGTCTGTACACGCAGTCTATTATGCAAAATTATGTATTAATAGGTAGAATTAAACATATTTGAATTTGACACGCTCAGATATACATTTACCTGACTCACCTTTATATGTATATGCGTATTCAAACTGTGTGTTTGTGTATATAAAACACGATCCATCCCAAGATATGATAATTTTCTTTAAAATTACAGCGTGTGGGTGAAATGATTTTTAGATGAGTAAGCAGCTGCACATGTCCAGACCCACCCTGGTGGCATTTCCTACAGAATTCACCAGCAAGGTGAAATGCAGGAGGCCTGGTAGAGGATCAGTTTCTGTAAGTAGTCAGACTAAGCATCAGTATAAGGAATACCATTCTTTCGCATCATAGAATCTGTTTCAGTTTTTTTTCACCTTCTAGACCGATTGTCACCAAAAGAATTCAGCCTGCATTAACACACACGACTTACATATATATGACTTATCTATCTATCTATATATTAACAGTATAGACCGGCGTTGCTCGGGTGCAATGAAAGCTTTAAAACTAATCCATGGTCCTGGAGCTCAGACTCTTTGGACGTTAGCACGAAATGCTAAAAAGCAATAGTTGTTTCCAGTTAAAGCGAAACCGTAGACTGAAAGAAAAATGAATGGATGTAAGTCAAATTTTGATTTCCTGCTATCGATATCAAATTTTCTGCACTATTGTAAGAACTGCAACCTTGAAACTTCTGAATATCGTTTCTTATGTCTGTGTCTATGAGTGTATCAAATGTGATTAAAATCGGACCACTCCTATTACCCGATTTTTCCGATTATCGATATTTCTCGGGGGTACCTCGACACAAAACCTAGCTAAGAACACTCGCAGACGCTTATAGTACAACTGTGTAAATTTTCAAGAAAATCGGTTCAGCCGTTTCGGAGTCTATAAGTAACGGACACGCAGAGACACACACAGTTCCATATATATATATATATATATATAACTGTAGATTTATCTTTAAACACGTCTCGAAAAACCCACCGAGTATAAACGCGGAGGGGAAAAAAATGGAATAAATAAATAAATAAACGAACTAAGCACTTGAATATTAGTCAAAGTACTAGTCGAAAGAAAAAAAAATCACCGGGACGAGGAACCTAATACGTAAAGCGCTCAATACAATAGCAGAGCAAATAAATAAGTAAGTAGCTAAGCTAGAGCCAACGGACCTACCTAGGTTTCACCTAACGGATCATCAGGGCAAGTTGGCTAATTAGGCAGAAATAAGATACTCCGCAAGCACGTGACTAAAAAAATATTTCCATTTTGTTTAGTCACGTGGTTTCGGAGTATCTTATATAATACCGCCTTATTTCTGCCTAATTAGCCAACTTGCCTATATATATATATATGTGTGTGTGGATAGATATATGTAAAATGTTTCATTTCTAGGGTTTCTAGTTTTGCTAGGCGTATTCTTTGCTGTTAGTACCCACTTCACTTTTCCAATGCATATATAGTGTATTTATGAAGCAACCCCTCTTTTATGCAGGTTTCATAAAAAATGACAGACAAGATTATGTTTCTTTTATTTAATTTTTCATGTGATTTTTTTTTTTTTAGAGCATAAATTATATAAAATTGTCTGAATGTTTTATTTATTCAAGCACTTTCGGCTACACGTTTAGCCATTATCAAGGATGAATATTATTGAACTTTTAACTGAATATATAGATTCAGTTATGTATGTATATAGGTATGTAAAATTATAGGAATGTTTTATTTTCCAAACACAGCCAGGACACTGTGGCTGTGTTCACTGTTGATATTGTTGAGTTTTTTTCTTTTTTATATAGGTTATGTTCTGAAAAGTAAATAAGATCACATGAAACATAATTTAAAACTTAACCGTAGCACTGTCATTTTTAATGAGACTCATATATATATATATATATATATATATATATATATATAAATGTGTGTGTGCATATATGATGAAATCTATGAGCCAACAAGTATTTTAGCAAAATATAAATTGTTTTTTTTTATTTCTAAGAAAGAAAAAAAAAAAAAACAATCTATTTGTATTTTGTGAAAGTAAAAACAAATAGAAAAAATGTTGGAAGACAACAGAATAACAACCTGTGAAAAATGCTCAGTTTACTAGAATAAAAAAGAACAAAACCAAACGACAACAAAAAGCAAAACTTCAATTTTTATGTTAAGAATTTTGATCAGAGATTTTGATCCCTTGTTGGCTACCCGTAATAGTCCGTCTGTTGACTGACTCGATAATGTAAAATGAACAAGCTGGCATCATACAAGAAACCAAATATAAAAAGACATATAGAAAATCCATTGTGTTTGGCACGTATCATCTTCCATACTTGCAACGCTATGTCAGCTTCGATCTTACGGTTACAGTGCTTCTCTTTAGTGGTTTGCCAATAATTCAAAACCCAGTGAAAACGTTTGTCTAAATATCTTACTGATTTATGGATGAACAGACGTCAAATATTATTAGATAACCAAGTTGGCCGTCGTCTTGCGCAACAAAGACGGTTAATAATAAAGAAGGTAATGATCCCGGCCTGTAAAGCGAAGTGCGTGGGCAAAACTTACAAAGAGGGAAAGGTGGTGAAAAGAAGTGAGTGATTGATTGAAAACGTAATGAAATGAGAGAGTGATTAAGAATTAATGGGTGTGAGTAGAGACTGAAAACAAAAGGAGATATCAGGAGTGTGACTATTTAACATATCACCATGATTTATATCGTTCCATTGTTCAAAGAGTCACTATTGACCCAAGCGTACATCTAGGTATGTACATTATGCATCTTTATCCCTCTATATGGCGTCTATTTATGTCCCATACTTTCGGCCTTGTGCCACACCTAAACAACGTTTAGAAAATTGACTAGACGACATCTATTTTAGCAAGTGGTCGGTGTCTTGAAGACCGATTCCATACAGTGGGTTCGATTCTTAATCCCTTCTGTTTCTGCTCTCTGGCGTGTCAGATTGCCCAATGGACTTACTCCACAGAAGTAGGTTCGATCCTAACGATGTCTCTCTGATTCTCCATAACTCCCTATATTTGTAGCACGCAGTAAATGTCTGGTTCTCGTACGAACACCAACATCAAGCAACATCGAACCTATTCAGCACCTTGATGGGTGAACGCTTGTAAATTCTAGGTACTGAATAAACTTAAATGTGCGATGGATGTAATTAATAACGGCTATAAACTGGAGGTCTGATCGCAATCGGATTTATTATATCTTTCCGAAGGGTATTTACGCGTAAGTTAACGCAATGAATTGCTGTCTAATTTATTGCATTCACTTACGCGCAAATACCCTTCGGAAAGGTATTAATACGCCGCATCTCCCTCCAACTATAGATCAAATACCAGCTCGTATTGAGTTCTATAGCCTTGGTTGGCAACTAGTCTACCGCAGAAAGTAATGGCAACCTACTACCGGTAAATATTCCGTTCAGTCAGTCATGCCTCTTTCAAGACATGATCGCCCAAGCATGTCTCACGAACGGCACTTGACGCGCAAATACCTTTGAGAAATGTCTGAATCTATCTCTTCTTCCAGCTTTTCTGTCAACCATTTTCAATCAGATTTCTGCTGCTCTTTTCTAATTTAAGGAAATTTAATTAGCGGTAGCAGAATAATTGAAGGCGTTGATTTTGATTGATTAATCTATTTTTTACGTTTTATCAACCTTTTTCATGTTATTTAAAGCTAGAAAATATTTTTGGATTGCAAGATTTTTTTATATTTTTATTTACATGCTAGCAGTATAGCCCGGCGTTACTCGGGTGTAATGAAAGCTTTAAAACTAATCCATGGTCCTGGACTCTTTGGACGTTGGCACGAAATAGCTGTTTCCAATTAAAGCGAAACCGTAGACTGAAAGAAAAATAAATGGATGTAAGTCAAATTTTGATATCCTGGTATCGATATCAAATTTTTTGCACTATTGTAAGAACTGCAACCTTGAAACTTCTGAATATCGTTTCTTATGTCTTTGTCTATGAGTGTATCAAATTTGATTAAAATCAGACCACTCCTTCTATAACCCGATTTTTTCGATTATCGATTTTTATAGTGGGTGGGGGGTACCTCGACACAAAACCTAGCTAAGAACACTCGCACACGCTTCTAGTACAACTCTGTAAATTTTCAAGAAAATCGGTTCAGCCATTTCGGAGTCTATAGGTAAGTTTAGATAATGATGATTTAGTAACACAAGTTCTTTTTAATAGACAGCTGAGGGGAGAGGTGAAGCTATACCTTTCCCAAGGGTATTTGCGTGTAAGTGAAATTGTAACTCGGCTCTCCGACTTCCAATTCCGAACAGTTATCTATTACGCCACCCGCACGTCCAAGCTTACAACACCTGGTTGGTATTCCGAAGCGGAAACTCTTCTAGGTTGTTCAATGTGTGCATTGATAAACATATGAGAACTAATACTATTGTTTCTGTCTAAAATTTCTTGAAAAAAAAAATATATATGCTGGAAACGTTTTATTTTTTAAATTCTTCATCTGCAAAGCTGAAAAGAAAGAAAAGAAAACTCTTCCATCGTAGCGTTCATTGGTTCAAATAAATATTTGTTTATCTTTATTTGTGGACTTAAAGGAATAAGAATTAGTTGTTTGCTACGGGAAATACTCTATTCTCTTTGTGACTGCATTCATTTCGAGATAAACCAGTGTTTAAATACTGTTAAGTATACAAAATGTTGCAAATGAAAAACGTTACCATTATTTAAAGAACTAACATATATTAAAAGAGTTAAAATCTAACTGAAATAAAAGTTCAGTGTCCATTCAGGACGTAGGCAGTCATATCGTCCACAGTTTCCCTTTATGGTGATTTTCTAAGCGTAGATTAGATGTGGCACAAATTCGAAAGTATAATACCCAGTAAGGACCGAATTCCCTACCCAGTCGTAATAGATCAGGCAAGACCAGATTCTTAACCATTACACAGCGTCGAAGCGTGCTATCTTTTCTTTGATGTGAATAATTTCTCACGGTTTCTTGGAAACAGTAGATTATTTACTCGTTGCTTTTTTCACGACTATTTTTAAATTCGGAATAGTCCTACTCCCAGACGGGCTGTTAGGCAAAGTAACACACTCAGTTCCCTGATATTTAACTTTTGAAATGAGAAAGATTTTTTCTATCCTAAAACGATTAGTATGAAGAAGAAATTTACTATGGCAAAGATGTATAGAAAGTGCAGTAATTTCTGAGTCTTTCACAGTAAATGCACGCCCAGATTCAGACAGCATTTTAACTTTCGAAACTCATGCTTGTACAATGTGTGGTATTTAAATACAGCAACCATTAAAATAAATAAATAGATAAATGTGGTAAGAAGCTGAATGAGGTCGGATAGGCTGTACATCGTGTCATTGGACATCATTAATTTAAGGTGTAAATTTTAGCGTCCCGATATCTTCAATTTTTTTGTCATTTAAGTATAAAAGACTTGGCGTACACTCTTTCACTCTCTTTCTCTTTCACTCTCTCTCTCTCTTTCACTCTCTCTCATATATAAGTTGAAGAAATTTTTGAAATGACGAAAGTTAGATGGGATTCTCTCTCCATTGTAATTCATTTTCATATTTTTAAAGCAAATGAGTTATGAAGACAGTTTTGGAAAGATAGACAGACAGACAGAGTGTGCCCAAAAGACAGACAGACAGAGTGTGCCCAAAAGACAGACAGACAGAGTGTGCCCAAAAGACAGACAGACAGAGTGTGCCCAAAAGACAGACAGACAGAGTGTGCCCAAAAGACAGACAGACAGAGTGTGCCCAAAAGACAGACAGACAGAGTGTGCCCAAAAGACAGACAGACAGAGTGTGCCCAAAAGACAGACAGACAGAGTGTGCCCAAAAGACAGACAGACAGAGTGTGCCCAAAAAGACAGACAGACAGACAAACAGACAGAGTGTGTCCGAAAGACAGTGTTGGAAAAGCAACCAGAGAGGGTTAGAATGTCAGACAGTGGGTTAGACAGATATAAAATCTGGGTAATTTAAGCGTTTTGAGCAATGGAAATTTTAATTTAAAATTTGTAGAAATTAATGATGCCCACCCCCACCAATATTTTACTCTCAAATATTTACTTCTGCTCACAAAGTCTGGGGGAAGAAACATTTTTTTCCACTGTTGCTCGAATAAACCATCGTTTTTCAACATCATTACACCCGCTGGCATTTCTTCTAAAACGTGATCTGGGGGTCACTGAAGCGGAACATTGAAGAATCCCAATCAGAAAAACGCTTGAGATTAAAAAAAAAAAAAAGAGAAAAAGGGTTTGGATAGAATTTGGAATACGCAAGAAATAAGATTTGTGAAAGAAACCAGATAAGCAGCCTTATTTTTATCGATCCAATTTTCTTAGTCTTTTTCTCTCTCCGCCACAGTTTTTACTTTTTCCTTTCTATTTGCCTTTATTCCCCCCACCCCCCACTGCTCTTTCACAATTTCTAATAAATGTGTATGTGCATCTCTAAAGAATTTATGAATTTATTTTAAGCCGGACGTTTTTATTACTTCAAATGTTATAGTCGATAATCGTGGCCGGACCAAATGGTGGCTTGCCATTACAAAATCGAAACACTGGTTCGATTTTTGGTGAAGATATTTCTTGAATGCGCAGGATGATAGACTAATTCACACTCTTTAAAATAAAAATAGTGTATTTCAAACTGAATTGTTCACTGTAATAACGCTTCAAGAAATTGTGTGCATATATATATATATATATATATATATATACACTAGCAGTATAGACCGGCGTTGCACGGGTGTAATAAAAGCTTTAAAACTAATCCATAGTCCTGGAGCTCAGACTCTTTGGACGTTGGCACGAAGGACTAAAGGCAATAGTTGTTTCCAGTTAAAGCGAAACCGTAGACTGAAAGAAAAATGAATGGATATAAGTCAAATTTTGATTTCCTGTTATCGATATCAAATTTTCTGCACTAACGTAAGAACTGCAACCTTGAAACTTCTGAATATCGTTTCTTATGTCTTTGTCTATGAGTATCAAATTTGATTAAAATTGGACCACTCCATATACAACCCAATTTTTTCGATTATCGATGTTTATCGGGGGGGGGGGTACCTCAACACAAAACTTAGCTAAGAACACTCGCACACGCTTCTAGTACAACTGTGTAAATTTTCTAGAAAATCGGTTCAGCCGTTTCGGAGTGTATAGGTAACGGACACAGACAAAGTTCCATTTATAAATAAGTTTATATATATATATATCAGGCGTTTAAAATTGATCAGTTCCATTTTTTTTCACAAGTTTCTTTATATACTCGGATATCATTCGAAAGAAGGGTAACCCACCTAAACTTATTTATAAAGTAAGACTGTTTGAGGGGGCTTTCTTGACGTGGAAATGTTATGCGTATATAGTACACATGTTAGATTTTTCATTTAAAATATTGCTTCCTATTTATGAATTTTTCGTCTAACACATACTCCCTACTAGCGAGTTTAATTTTTATCCTTGTAAAATCTAGTATATTCTGTGCATCTGGGGCATCATTTCTGCAGATGGTGCAAACCAATTGTTCAGAAGTGCAATCAGTCACGCACCGTATTTAGAAAAGGAAATGTAAATCGGGTGAATAAGGGACAGAATAACAAATAATTTTTTATGCAGTAGAAATGCACCCCGGGAGGTGAATTGAAGAGGTGTACCCGTTTATAGAGGATTTGGTTAAATTGCAGCAAGAGACACACAACAGCTTTACTCCATAAAATCTGTCGAGGTCGAAGAGCAAAATAATGAATAACAAATGAAAGTAAAAAAAAAAACAAAACTCAAAATATCTCTATTTTCCACCCCCCTTACCTGCAACAACATTCTTGTATCAAAAGCAAACGCAAGTTAACATCCTGCCGAGGTTTTATTTGAAGCATTTAAAAAAAGTGAAAATACTAAAAAAATCCATTCTTATTTGATAGAACGAGAGAGAAACAGACATTCAGTAAGTTCTATTTTATATACAGAATGATAGGGGCCTGGTTTAGAATAGAGTGGCGTTACCAGTTGATTCATTGATAATACAGCCATAACGATTATTGAACCAATAGGTGAGAGTGCATTGCCCTGTTGTTGGCCCCAATGCAAAGACAACTTAATGGAAAATCATACCTGGCCAGGGCAGCTGCAATCGTAAAACATGATTGTTTTAGTACACATAAGGCCTCTGTCACATGAAAAGAAAAACATTTATGTCTGCGACGTTTAAAACACCAGATCAGACGATGGTTTCTTCTAAAAAAAAGTGGAGGCAGGTTCGAACTCTCCCAAAGAGCGCACTTTTTAGATTTTTAAATGCATAGTCCACTAGTTATAATCTACAGTGATTTTTTTAAGGCTTCTACTCAAACACATGTATTCACTAAGATATAACGTTTAAATAAAAAAAAATTAACGCTGATTTAAAAAACAAAAACAACGACAAAAAAGAAAAAGTGCTATTTCATCCCAAGGAATGATGAGGGCTCATTTCAAGAAGCAACAGTAGGTAAATTGCACAGATCAAGACCCTCACTTTTCAAAATCCCCTCTAGAAACCAGTGAAAAAGTGAAATCGCGAACAGCTGGTGAATGGTTGCTTGTAGTGAATGTCCATAAGTTGCAATACAAGGAACCCGTTTTAATTTCTCCTACAAAAATTCAACCAAGAAATTCCAGTACTTTAAGACAAAAACTGGAAGAAAGGACCTATTGCCCATTCTAAAATAATTAGTGCTAGGTAAGCCTTATATACTCAGCCAGAATGTGTCCCTAATAACAGTTACACGGAATAATTATAGCAAAACATTTATGAATTCACTTGTCCCTTAAAGAACTTTGTTCCTGATTAAACCAAATTCATAAACATTAGACATACACTACATGCCTAACAAGAAAAATCGCGTTACACGCCTTTGCTCAGTTAAGCCTCATTTAAATACACTGATCGTCCGCCGCATACTAGTTCACAATATAATAGACTCATTCACATGTGAAAAAACAAGACAAAAAATAATGAAATCATTAATAAAAAAAGTAAAAGCAAACGTTAAATAATATCAACTATGAACACGGCCACAATGTTCTGACAGTGTTTGAAAAATAAAAACATCCCTATAACTATAGATACATATATAAAAAAAATCATACATTCAATAAAAAAATAAAGTAATCCTTGATAAAGGCTAAAAGTAGAGTCGAATGAGCTACGACATTCAGAACATACGGATAATTTCTACATAACTGATGTCCAGAAAAGGAAAAACATGACAAGAAAAAATGGATAATATATGTGCAGGATTGTTTCAGACGAGAAAAGCTTCCTGGCCCTACACAGAGAACCGACCTTTTTAGCAGCGGATTTAGCTATGGATTCTATATAGCCGCTCCACTTGAGGTCTGTTGTGAGAGTCAACCCGAGGAGGCTCATTGTTTTGCTTTCAGGGAGACTAGTCTGATCAATAGTAAGGTGGTGGGTAGGAGCGATTGTCTGTGATATATATATATATATATATATATATATATTAGGTAGGTTGGTTGGTAGAAATGCATGTATATAGTGTAAACTTTTATTCATTCTACTGCAATACAATTTACCCATAAGCAAGCTAACGTTGATTGATTCCTTTATTTTATTTTTTTTAATACAGTACTGAAAGTTATTCAAACGGAGCATCTGTTAATGCAAATATTACGTGTACTTTTTTTTTTAAGGGGAAGAGTCCTTACTGAAACGTCCCAAGCACACGTGTTACTAAATTTTCCACTGTTTCTTAATGAAACTAACCAATTTTTACTAACCTGTTGTTCGGGTCATCACATCGAAACAGCAATTGACGTTGAAATTAATTATTTAAGCAAACACATTTGCCACCGCCATATATATATATATATATATATATATATATATATATATAACAATTAGAAAGCTTAGAGATTCTTTACTTTAAAAGAATTAATCCCAATGTTTCAGTTTACTTGTTCATGTGTTAAATAGTCTTCAGACTATAAAGTCATTTTTTATTATGTGAATCCACGGTCATTACGCATGTGATTTCATATCGAACTACACAGACGGCTAACACTACCTCTCAGACCAGAGTTCCATACGGGCACAGTTAAGCCAGCATGGAAATGTATCAACCCCAATACGAAAAGCAACTCCATGGCCGTCTTTTATATTCACATGTCCTTTGGCAGAGAACAATATTTACTGAAAGCTTTCTTTACTGTCTGCTATTTGAAAGTATTCCGTTCAATAAGGGTACGATTTTATTAATACTGTTTACTAACTCCAGAAGAGAAGCCCACAAGTTCCTTTCAATGCTACTCTTGTTAAATGGTCGCTCAGGTTGGATTTCTTAACTTCATTGATTAGATAATCGAGAACAACTGTACATAGTCTTATCCATTTTAAGCCAAAAATATATTAAATGATGTCCAATTATTTTTCGTTAGTAATAATTAAATTAAACGTGTTATAATTAGACGTATTTTTATTTCCAAGATCCGCAATCAATTCTGAGTTTTAATTTGGTCAATAATGTATCATTGTTCTTTAATAAAAAATACAAAGTTGATAATAGTTATGAGCTTATAAAATGCGATAAACATTATAACCGTGTAAAACTAAGCCAGTAAATTGATTTATGTAGTAACTTACTGTACATACAGGCTGTGATAGTAAGACAAGCCGTCCATGAAATTCGACTCAAAATACAAGATGAATGCAGTCAACCAGAAAATATAGAGACTTCTTGAATAGATGTAGTGATAAAAATTTGAAAGTTTATCTTTATACGTGTGTTCGTATAAATGCGGTAGTTGAGTCATTCGGTGCTTGTGTGTAAGCGTTTACTAATATACACATCTACGTATAAGTTTAAAGTAACATTAACGGTTTTCTTATAAAACATTCGGCATTCATTGATTGGGCAGCTTGTACAATTGTCGGTTAAGCTTTATAAAAATCTTCGTCTTAAAGTTTTTCAGCAAAATATGTTTCTTAAACCCAGTGTCTTATTTTTCTTTCCCATTTTGATAGGTGTTTTCTTCCTAACTTTTTATTTGAAATAAGTGTTGAACGTCAACATTTTGATTATGACATTTTCTCATCGAATTACATTTGATATTCATTTTAGTTGTTAGCGCTGTTGATAGTTCTCAAGTGATGCGATTTCTGTTATCTTGAAATATGAAAGAGTAAATCCATTCAGTAAAATCGCCATTGGCTTCAACCAAAACCTCCAGACGACTTCGGGTCTCCTGCATTTCTTCTGGATAGACTTCTTGTCATAATCCTTGACATCAGTTTATCTTTGGTATTTCAAGGAATTTTCTTAGTATCTCGCTCACCTGCACCTCACACAATTAATGGGGTTGCAGTTTGGAGAGTGAGGTGACCAGATCGCAAAAATTGTCTGACAGTCATGACTGGATTCTCCTGGTTGTTTGTGCGGCATAGTGCAGGGCCCTTTCGCTATACATAGGGTCTTCCAGGGGCACCGAGGGTGTGCAATGGTTAACAAGCTTGTCTCGCTAAAACCGATTACAACTGAGTAGTAAGTTCGATCCTTACTGAGTGCCCCCATACTTTCGGTCCTCTGCCACATCTAAACAACGCTTAGAAAATCACATAGGGTCTTCCAGCAGTTCTCCTCTTGACTCAGGGAAGCACTTTATGTAAGCCTCGGTGTTGAGTCTGAGGCGTTGGGGGAAGACGAATGGAAGCATAATGTCGCGATCACTAGTGCCCACTCCAAACGTAAAATTTCATAGGATTTTGAAATTTAAATTCAAACACTCCAGATTAAAAGATCCCAGTTAATAATTGTGAACAAAGAAAAAAATATTAAACTGATAGTTAATGCCAGAACATTTCTTTTCAAGGAAGAGACTTGATGTAATGTAGATGAGGTGCTAAAAAAGGATGCTGAACATGTGAACATTGAGGATATTTTAAGATCAATGGAAACAAAGCAAAAACACTTATTTAAAACAAGAATGAGACAGCTGAAAATTTTAAGACAAAGGAGGAAAAGAATTGGAGGGCTTAAGACTTGCAAGTTCTACAGAAGGATGCTGAGAATATACACGGAACATGTTAGTAACGAAGTTTTAAGGTCAATTGAAACAAAAAGAACACTTGTATGTAGAACCAGAATGAGACGGTTGAAGTTTCTATGGCACATAAAGAGAAAAGTGATTCTAAAAATTCAACGTTTATTGAAAACAAGAGGAACAAAGAAAAAAGACGAGTAACGTACCTAACGGGTTTTTTTGTAAAAAAAAAAATGGCAGAAGAGACGGCGAGAGGAAGAGAAAAAAAAAATATTAGAACTACAAAGGATAGGACGTTGTGGAAAGCCATGATCACTCATGATACACAAGAATGGAGTTCGCTGCTTCAGTATAAAAACTATAATACTCGAACAAAAAATTACGGGTTTGAATAATATTATCTATAATATCATTAGCGATGGACCGTATATATACGAGCTCTACTTGAGGCTTCGCAGAAAGCAATGGCAACCTACTGCGGGATAATCTTCTACCCAGTCAGTCATATTTCTTTCGGGACATGATCGCCCAAAGCGTGTATCACGTATGGCACTTAACTGACTGACTTGAGGCTTGGAGAGGGTTCCACTTCAAAGAAAAGAGTTAACACGTCACTCAATAAGTCCGGGGTCTGACATATAGATGGTACCATTAAGAAAAATTCCATATGATTTTTATAAAGTACTACCTTTCAAATGGCACGTGACAAAATCTGAGCCCAATCAGATTATTAGTTTACAAATTATAGTCATTTAAGTGAAGCTGCTGTTGTAAATTTTCAAACAATGGAAGATTTGAATTCCGTGTCTCGATAAAGCATTGCTTTCTGATGTAAAAAAAATACTGTTCAAGCAAACCAATGGCTTCATAAGTGTTATTTGGACTGATCCGTGGGGAAAATGGTTAAGAGGTGGTATGCTGACTAAACACAGTCGTACAGACACAAATGATGCTGAACGCTCAGGTTGCCCAAAATCAACAGTTGTCTCGGAAAACTGCCCCAAAAAATCCACAAATTCGTTTTGGCCGATTGTAAATTGAAATTGTGTGAGATAGAGGAGTTGAACATATCAGAAAGCAGTGTATTCACCATTTTGCACGAACATTTGTCAATGAGAAAGCTGTGTTTAAAGTGGGTACCGCGTTTGCTCACAGTCGATCAAAAACACATCGCGTCGACGATTTAGTTGAAACAGTTGTTTGCAACTGTTTCAACGCAACAAGTTTTTGCGTAAATATGACAATGGATGAAACATGAATCCACTAGTTCACTCCGGAGTCAAATTGGCAGTCAGCTGAGTGAACAGCAGCAGGTGAAAGCCGTCCAAAAGCGACCAAAGACGCAAGTATCAGAAGGACAAAGTTTATTAAGTGCTAAAAAGGACAGTTATGGAAAGCCGTGATCGCATACGGCACATGAAGTAGAAAAAGTAGTTCAAGAGGGAGAGCTTCATTGAGAGGACAACCGTTCCTGTTGGTCGTTTTATATTCTATATATAGAATGAGCGAGTAGATATATGCATTGAGGGTTTTTCGGAGTCTACGGGATGATTGAAAAGTAAGTCCCCATTCGAAATTACTTATTAACTAAAATTTTTACAAGAAATGGTTATGAGAGGAAAGCGGGTAGAATGAGGTTTTATTTAAAATTTGATATAGGCACCAGATTTCACTAGCAGATTCTCGGGCCTCCCAGGAATTACGTCAACTAATTTCACCAGGAGCTCTTATGGCATGGAAAACAACTTCTTGGTTACACTATTTAAAATATTCAGACTATTGTCCTCATCTTTGTTGCCATTTGTACGACGTTTCGGCTGTTGTACGCTCCGGTCTTCAGGTTCTAGGGATTTCGAACCGAACCCTTCATTACAATCACTGGGGCATATGAATTCCCTTCCTTGCCTAGAGCCTCTTTTGGTAATCCTGAGTTATCTCTCTCTAACCCTGTAAGTTCTTTGTTCACCACTGCTGTAGTCTGGTATTGAACTCTTTGGGTTCAATACCAGACTACAACTCTTCAAAGGAACTAACCAACGTCTATATTCCCCTGCAACATTTGTCCTTAAGGACAAAGACGACGACATTAGTCCTAATAATGTAAATACTACCTAATCTCAAATATAGACAAATATAAATATTTTTATATAAAAAAAAAATTACAGTTGTTCAAAATATATCTATAAAAATCTATTAAATTTTGTTAATATTTAGATTCCGGCATTAAATAACCCATAAATATTGATATGCTATTAATCAAAATCGGTTAAGTGAATATGATGGATGGAATAGGTGATTTTCTAAGCGCAGCTTCGATGTAGTACAAGGCCGAAAGTATGGAGCACCCAGAGAGGATCGAACTCGTTACTCAATAGTAATGATTTTAAGTTTTGCTAACCATTACACCACGTCGAGTTGCCCGATATAGTGGATGAGATGAACAGATCAACATAGGTTCAAAGTTGTTTTTTCCTGTGTTATACTACCTCATCTCAGAAATATAGACCAATAACTTCTTGTATTCTCCCTTCAAGTTTTTCCAAAGCCTTGGTTTGGTATAATAAACTTGCTCTTTTACCCCACACCCTACACAAAAAAAAAAAAAGTTACAGAATGTTAAGTCAAGACTATCTGGACACTCATGCATAAAATAGGGAGTTACTTTTCAAAACCATGCATATAGATCTTCAGTATTGTTCAGTGGGCGTAGATTATTGAGTACTTTAGTTGTAATGTGCATTTACCCATGTGTATGCCTGTCAATGTGTACGCACGTGTGTGCCTGTGAGTATGTACGCACGTGCGTGCGGGTGTCTGTGTGTTTAAAATGTGATTTTCAAGATCGGTACAATTATCTAGTAATCTGAGTTTCAAACGATCCTACCAAATCAAATTATTGCCTATCTCCCTCAGGTTATGGAGGCGGTTGTGCTAAACATTTTGACTTTTCAACAGACTAATGATCAACAAAATTGAATTTTGGGATCTTGCAACATTTTTCTCGGGGAGACTTTTAGAACATCATCGGGTAATTTTAATGTGAACATTTTTCTAAAACTGGTTATTTCTTAATTTTCTGTTCGGCGACTTGTGAATTCTACCTTGTAATTCATATTTTCAGGCGCCTTATTGTGAAGTAGTTAGTGATTAGCAAGTTAATTTCACATATCATCGCTACCGCACTTAGCTGGATGTCTTATAGCTGTGATAAAGACAAGAGAATAATCATTGCTTGATTTATGTGCCGGGTCCCGCCATAATTACGATCACAGCTCTCCACAACGTCCTATCCTAAGCAATATCTGTCCCCCCTGCTATCGATCTCAGTTCCTGTTCTGTTAATCATTAACGTAAATTCCTTTCGGTGGGGGACTAACTGAATCTCTCTGCCTGACTTGTTTTTAATATACCCTGTAAGTTAAATTTTTCAAGCCCCGTTTCCTAAAGTGGACCAGAAATGTCATTTTTTTTTATTTTAATCATATCACCCCAATCAAGGCATAAACGCCACTGATGCGCAGGGAGCTACGTAAGAATGAAAAGATTGGAAAAAGAGAAAAACCGGAAACCACATCCTAAACAGGAAACAAGGGATGAGCTTCTTCAGCTGTTCAATAGACGTGGGTGGAGTGTGAACCGGGCGATAGTTTAGTCTATCTACTCTGTCGATTTATTTTGGTTAATGAATACCTTATTACTGTTCAATGTATTTGCATCCGCTATTAATACCAGTATATTGACTGATGCCATTATGTAATATTCAAGTTAACAGCAAACAGTTGTTGATATTGGTAATAAACAGAATATAAACTGTCCTAGTGAGAGATTTTATAACCCGAGAAATGGAAGAGGCTAACCCCAGTCATATTCCGGTGTTTATTCTGTATTAATTTAACAAGGTTTGTCTCTTTTTAGAAACATGAATACAAATTTCCTATTATTACCAGTTTATTAATTTGAGCCATTGCATAACTTTATAGTTAAAACAAGCAATTATTGAATTATTGACATTTGTAGTAGAAAGGGGATATAATCAGGTTTTGATTGGCATAGTTTAAGCTATTTTATAACCCCAAATACGAAGTAAACTTACTCCAATCACACCCTGGTGCTATTCTGGACTAAGCTAAACTATATCCGGTTATATACGGAGGTGGTTAAACCGGGTGCTTAGAATGCCACGCTTATTTTTTTAAAAAAGACAACGGTACCTGCATTTAATACAAAATTTATTTAGATGTAATATTTACTGGATTCTGGTATAGTATGTGACCTACGAAATTCTGACACTGGTATAGTATGTGGCCTCCCTTAAAAAGTGTATTATGAGGAAGTATTATAACTGTCTGCTTAAGCATAAGGAAATAATTAGTTTCAATAAATAGCCGAATACTTATGCCTATAAATATATTTTTACTGAGGTAGGACACATTCAAACCGGTTAGGCCACATACTTTACCAGAATCAAAGAGGTAGGCCACATACTATACCGGCACCAGGTATTGTGTTTACTTTATTTTCCTTGCTCTGGTGCAAGGCCTTTGTTTTAGGGCGTCCTAATGAAGCTGTAACTTAAAGATATGTCGAAATGACTCCCACTATTTAAATGAATGTACAAATAAGATAATGCAACTGTTATGTCTATGAGCAAATGTGAATTGACTGGATTTTAGTTCAGAGTTTCCCTGTCAATATTAAGAGTTTCCTCACCGGTTCAAACCGTCAACCTGATCAGTTTTGTCTCAGAGTAATTAAAATGGATTATTAATGGGTCGAAAATAATGCTGACTGCGTGCACCTCTTTTCGGTTTCCGATTTTACATGTTTGTGTGTGAATCATGATAGAGAGAGATAGATATAGATAGAGAGAGAGAGATAGATATAGATAGAGAGAGATAGAGAGATATAGATAGAGAGAGATAGAGAGATATAGATAGAGAGAGATAGAGAGATATAGATAGAGAGAGAGAGATATAGATAGAGAGAGAGAGAGAGATATAGATAGAGAGAGAGAGAGATATAGATAGAGAGAGAGAGAGATATAGATAGAGAGAGAGAGAGATATAGATAGATATAGAGAGATAGATAGATATAGAGAGATAGATAGATATAGAGAGATAGATAGATATAGAGAGATAGATAGATATAGAGAGATAGATAGATATAGAGAGATAGATAGATATAGAGAGATAGATAGATATAGAGAGATAGATAGATATAGAGAGATAGATAGATATAGAGAGATAGATAGAGATATAGAGATAGATAGAGAGAGATAGAGAGCTAGAGAGAGAGAGATAGAGATATATATAGAGAGAGAGATAGAGAGAGAGGGGGGAGATAGAGAGAGAGGGGGGAGATAGAGAGAGAGGGGGGGAGATAGAGAGAGGGGGGAGATATAGAGAGAGCGGGGGAGGGAGCGTGAGTGTATGTTTTCAGAATCGTCCATGCGCTCCTATGTACAATTCCAACGTCCTTTTCCTTCCTGAAGCGTTCACTTGTGCAGAGAAATGTTAGAAATAAACAAACGCGTCCTGTTTACATAAGTATAAAGCTTTTAACTGAAATCCCTTTTTAAGTTGGCGTGCTTCGGTGGGCACATTGATCGATGATTAGCTATTTCAACCCAGATAAAATCCCAAACTACTCTGATCACGTACTACGGGCGCTACTCAAAACATTTACATTACACAAGTTACGAGTCCTTATCTGTTATTATCACAACGTTTCGGTCGTTGCGCCCTCCAGCCTTCATCAGATGCTTGTCGATTCCGTTACAAAAATGGTTCTTATTTAGTACTGCTCAGTTACTGCTCGCCGCGTTTCTACGTCTGCAATGCCCGGGAATTGAATTCGCAAAATCAATGTGTGTAGTTTAGCCTAATGGAATAAAACGTTGGTTTTTTAGATTTAGTGATGTAGTAATTGTGAGTTCAATCCTTGTGGCGGGTCTATTTTTTTATGTATATATTTCTAGAAAAGTCTATTTTTATACTTTCATAGTGTTTTGACCCCAGTTTGGGAGTTAACTATTTGCCCATAGCTGGGACCTTAACAGGTGCTACAACTCCGAATCAGGGTGGACCTGGGAACTACAGCAACAGAAGAAGCTGAATAAATGAAATTTTCTTCGTTCCAGTGGGATATGAAGGGAATGAGGATGGATGGTTTGATCGTGGCGGGTCTTAGCTGTGAAGGTCTGAACTGGTGGCACTAGGGAATGAAGCTCGATAGAACTTTCCCCATGCAAATAGCAATAGAGTCGCGACGTTGTGTCTGTGGAGGAGTCCATCGTATGGGAAACAATTCAGCACATAAGGCAATGGGTGTGAATAAAAATGAATTAAACGCTTATATATTGGTTTATTTTGCGATATAATATTAAGTGTTAAATATACAAAATATTCCCATGAATGTATTTAATAAATAAATTTAAAAAATTGTGTAGCAACCATTGTTTAAATTTCAACGTTGCTTTTCATCACGACATTATATTTGGCGTGAATTGTTGTTTGGCAAATTACGGCCTTTGTTCCGTAGTAGATCGTAACGGCTGTTTTTAGGCCAGTAACCAAAAGTCAGACTGTCTCGGATTCTCACTGAAAGTTAAAAACCGTCTTTTCATCAAGCGATTTCCCTGCTAGAAAAATGTTGCCGACTACTTATCAGTGACGAAGAGAACTTAGCTATAGCAGCTTTTTTTTTTTCAAGACCATCGGTTTCCTACCAAGCCAAAAGCTTCACCGAATAATTTGTTTAAGGATAGAAGTTATTTTTTTTATCAGCAAATCTCGCCATCTCTTTAGTTGCTGATTGGTCCAATAGAAAACTTCGAGATGAAGACTACTAACGAATGTCATGCGTCACCAGATTAGAATAACTTCAAATAAATAGCCGAATACTTATATCTATAAATATATTCTTATATATTATAATGCGTGACCTTAGCTCTCAATATCCTTCATAATCAATCCTGTATTAATTAAGACCACAACCAAGGAATCTTTTTTTCCTTAATCCTTTGTCTTCATTTTCTTAACCTTCACTCTACTAAATCCTTTCATTCATATCACGCACCTCATTCCACAACCATTTTAAAAGTAACCACTACTTTGAGTGGCTCCCGAATATTGTTTTGTGAACTTATCTATATATATATATATATATATATATAACTTCAGTAGAATAAAAGTATGCCAAAATTATTTTTTTTCATTAAGTGCTTTCGGCTATTCCTTTAATCACGATAAATATGCGCAAAAAAAAGATAAAACTGATTAAATTTAGTTGTTAAATACATTAGAAATAACACTATTTTGTTTGAAGAGAGATTATTTCGCGTCGAGTTCTTTAGCTTAATAATAACGGCTGTGTGTGTGAGAGAGAGAGAGAGACACAGAGAGAGAGACAGAGAGAGAGAGAGAAATTTATATATCTGTATATAGCTTATAATCTTCAATATAATTTAATTACCTTTCTGTTTTATTTTTTACATACAAACAATATTGGAACATGTATTGTGCCTAAGAAAAAAAAAAAAAAAAAAAAAACACACACACACACACACATTCATTACCTGCAAAGAAAAATTCTAGGAAAATAAAAATTATATGAATTTTATATTTGATATTGATTAATAGAAATAACGAGGATAATTCTTTTTAATCTTAAAAATGGTTTGCAATAGGTACAGTTTCTTTTAAGGGCTGATATACCAGTAGCTTCATCAATTAGGTTTCACTTTTAGTGAACTGGAAGACCATGTATGAACTGGGAAGTGGAGAGGGCCATAAATCCGAAATAGATCCGACGTGCGTATATCAATGAAAAGTGGATGGAATCGGGATTTTTTTCCCGCTTGCGGTTTGTGCTTTAAAAAAAAAAAAAAAAAAAAGGCTGCCTGACGTTTAATTTCAAATTAGTTTTTAGGCCTTCATCGTCATTTGTTCAATATTTTATAAACTCAAATGACTCCATGAATATTATGAATAAAATATTTATCTTAAAAAAAAAAAAAAAAAGTGCGTTTGCTAATACAAAAATACATTTTTTTTTTAACACCCAAAATATATATTATACAAGATGGCGTAAAGTTCTCGGTACAACCATAAAAGACATTTTGAAAATAAATCGATTTTCGTCAGATATTTAAAAGTCTGAGAAATTTAAACTAACCCATCATGTGTCGTGAGTGGGTGTAAGATTGAATAAGTTTGAGGACATAGGAAAAATTATGGAGCATTCAAAGTTACTCGAATTTGCTATATAGTAGCAAAAATCTGCAATGGCGGCTTGTTAACCGACTTCCTACAACGAAGCGCCATTATCCTTATCTTACTTTTAGTACAAGGACAGAAGCTAGGTCACTATTCGACAGTCATGGTCTGCTGAACAAAACGAATATATATTTCTAAAGAATTGATTTATTTATCCATCGTTTTTATTACTTCAAACGTGGTTACAGTGGATATTATGACGCTCAAAGTAATAAAAAAATGGCGGATTAAAAATAAATTCCATTAATTCTTTAGAAATTGCTTAGTTTACGATTCGGATGCAAAGCTGAGCAGATATGAGGTTTTTCGCAAAAAAATAATCGAACGAGGAGGTATGCTTTCCTTAAAAGAAAGAATAGAAACATGCTAGCCGGGTGGTTAAAACATGCCGGATCAAACGGCGGTTTCTCCTAATTTCTCGAATGCGCAGACTGATAGACATAATATACTGTATTTTTAAAATAAAAGTTGGGCGTCTATTTCAAATATGAGTATCCGCTAAACAGATAGTTACAGAGCAGCTTTCATTCCCATGTAGACTGTCATTTTCACACCTCAAGCGATTTTCAGACCATGTATCACTTCTTTCGATCACTCTCCATCGGCTACTAGGAAATTAAACGAAATTGAGCAAGGAAGAAATTGTCCCTTAGGTTTTTTTTATCAGGTTATAACCTTTAGTTTTCTTATATTATTTTTCCTTGTGTGTGTATATATATATATATATATATATATATATATATATATATATATATATATATACAAGGAAAAATAATATATTTTTTTATTTGTAAACGAATTATTACGCGACCTAGGTTTCTACCATGTGATGTCTTCAAGGCGATTTGCCTGAAGTGATTTTACAGTTTTTTTTTTTGTTTTTTTTTTAGAACGCTTACGAAACGGGGTTTTTTTTTGTTTTGGTTTTGAACACGCAATTTTCAAGAGTAGAAAAAATTATAACGTTTTCATCCATGGTTGTAATGACCCTAAAGAAAACGTTATAATTTCTTCAAATTTTGAAAATTGTGCGTTCAAAAAAATTTTCGTTACGTGAGCGTTCACAAAATAATCGCTGTTACATGAGCGTTCTTAAAAAAACAAAAAACAAAAAAAAAACACAAAAAAAAACGGTAAAATCAGTTATTGCAAATTGCATGAAGACAACACCTGGTAGAAGCCTAGGTCACGTAATAACACGTTTGCAAATCAAAAAAAATATTCAAAAGTTCTACGATATAACTTTATTGAACACTTTAATACAACTGTGTACTGGTCTAATTTTATTATGACCAAAAACTAAGTAATTAAATACTCTCTCTCTCTCTCTATATATATATATATATATATAACCATATCGCTTGACAAGACACAAGACGTGTCGAAACAAAATATAATTTCTGAATAAATATTATCTCTACTTTGTATTGGGCAGTTTTTTTTTTTTTAAGAATAGTGTTTCTTTGGACAAGGAATATTATTCCATCCATACGTACCCTATACTCGTGTATATATAAAATAATAGAACACACACCATTTATTACCCAGATTTCGAACACGTAGGTCTCGACAACTGAAATATAATTTTGAATATTTGACAAACAGAGAGACAGACAATTCAAATAACCCATTTATCAGTAGATAAAAAGCGTTGGTTGAGCCCAGTGACTTGACAGAGTTGTGAGTTCAATACCTGGCTACAGCAGAGATGAACAAAAACTTACAGAATTGAGTTAAAGGGAGATAACTGATATTGAGACCTCCGGAAGGAGCATGACTGATAGAACTAGAACAATCTACAACAGTGAACGAAATGAAGGGTTCGTTTCGAAATTCCCAGTCACATGAAGAAGGCCGAACCGTCGTGGATATGACAACGAAGATGAGGACAACAGAACGAGCAATGTAAATAATTACAATACCTCATCTCAGAAATAAAGAAATTTCAATAAATGTCTATATGTCACAAGTTAAAGAATTCTCTTCAAAAGATCTGTACGTGAAGTATTGAATAATTAAAATAAGTACATTTGAGAAACAATCATTCTAAAATTAAATAATTACGGAATTTTATGAAACTAAATAGGATTTATTGAAACCTCCGTTAGTGTTAAAGACATTTTTTCCTTCAGTTTCTTTCTCATTCCAATTCCTCCCGATTTTAGTGTAAATTACGAAGAAAATAAAATTTAAGTTTTAAAAATGTGTGCATTGGCTGGAAGCAGGGAAAAAAATAAAATAAAAATTTAAAGGAAAATATTAAATTATAGCCAAATAAAAAATAGAAATTGATAATAAAGTACAATAATTTTTTTTCTCCGTTAAAAAAAAAAAAAACGAAAACTTTTTTCTCCTTTTTAAATTAGCTTACCGGATTCGTTAAATAAATTACTATATATTATCGCTGGACCGTGCGTTACGACAGACTTCTCTTTGGGATGGGAATCATCATATAGAAACTGCATCACGTGACACATAACGCATAGATTTATATTTTCATGTGTTTGTATTGAATACAAATTGATAGCTTTTTTTTTTTCATGATTTACACCATTCAGTTATTTTATATTGTAATTAAATACGCCTTATCTTATTGGCTAATCCTAACTTCAAGTATCTTATTTAAATGACCAAACATGCAACTAATTTCGGGAAAGGACCCAACCTTTCAGTAATCTAATCTAATCTAATCTAATTTATTATCTGTGTAATATTTATGCTGATGAAATATGGATGCTTGAATCATATATATATATATATATATATATAGTCAGTCAGTTAAGTGCCATACGTGAAACACGCTTGGACGATCATGTCTCGAAACAGACATGACTGACTGGGCAGAAGATTATCCGCAGTAGGTTGCCATTGCTTTCTGCGGGAGACTGGTTGCCGACCAAGGCTATAGAACCCAATCTGTCCTGTTATTTAACCCATAACTGGAAGGAAGGAAGGGACGGATTAATAACTTTAACAAGGGTATTTGCGCGTAAGTGAATGCAATGAATTCAACTGGAATTCGAACTCGACTCCCCGATTTCTCGTTCCGAGCCGATATCCACTGCACCACAACGCACATATAGTACACTAGCCAAATAGCCTACCCAAAGAGACCTGCGTGGTTGAAACCTTGGTAGTAAGTAAGTAGTGTGTGTTCTAGTGTATATATATATATATATATATATATATGTGTGTGTGTTCGTGTAAAATCCTTTGTAAAATAACGACGGCAGCTGATGATGGTTCGCCTAAAATAGGCCTTACTTCCGATTTACAATTAAATAACGTATCTGCCTTAATGTTTCTTATAATATTGAGAGGGAATCTCAACATATAGACGGTTATAAACAAGGATTTATTTCGACAATGTAAATTTACTTTCTCTTTCAGGCCGTTGAAAAAAAATAATTCAATGTTTTATAATGCTCTTTATTTTTATCTAATTAATAATTTATATTAATTGGATAAAATCTTTTGGATTATCCACTCCGTCTATGCGAGTCTGCCATTCTCTCATATATATTACAATGATGTTCATTATGTACAAGGCCCAAGAGCCACTCGAGGTAGTAGGTTTACAGATAAGAGACTGTTCATCGTGAAATGTGGGCGAGATAACCTGCTAAAGTCTAGGGTTAAGATTGTAGTGATCGAAGAAGTATTCTCTAGGGAGTCGGTTCCGCAAATCAGTCAGAGAATTAATGGATTAATTTTTAATCCGACATTTTATTACTTTACGAGCGCAGGTCAATGGACGAAGTATTAAAAAAACAAAAAAAAAAAAAACGAGGGGTATATCTCAAATACGATTATTGACTAAAGAATAACGTTTGATGTTATATATATATATATATATATATATATATAAACAGAAAGAGAGAGGCTGTGATATATCAAGCTATCTTTATATTGTTTAATATACATATAGAATTATATATTAATTTGAATGCTGTCCTCGTAATTTTAATATGAATTTGTAAACGTTATGCTCAAATTTAAATCAGGCAATTTATTTTTAGAAAGAAAAATAGAAATGAAATGAAGGGAAATTTTAAGGGAACGATGTAATTAAATTCCTTGGGACGTTAAAAGTATTCTCGGATTTATATACAGGCAAATAATAATGATTTACACACACACACACACACACACATACATACAGACTAAGCACACACATATGCACCCACCCGCCAGTATACAAATATAACAACTGTGTGAGTCACAGAAATGAAGTATCGTAATTATTGATTCTATTTCAGAACAAAAATTAAGTTCAAATATCTTAATATTTCTAATTAATTTTTGCCTGAGAGTTATTAATCTTTTTTTCTTTTGACACTAAAAAAATTGATTTGTTTATTGTTTTCACTCCCCCTCTATTCATCTCAAACTAATTCAATTATGTGAATCTGTATTTTAGTTAACGCAAATTTCAACATAGCATTTTCTTAAACAATTTACTTACGTATTCTATATAAATATGGTCTATTCATGTATAGGTAGTAGGAATAGAAATTGTTATCCATTTTAATATATATCGTCTGATGATAGGTCAAGGCATGAAACTGACTGTTCCCATGTCGTACTGATTTCGATTTTTGTGTTCACACTGATTATTAAGATATGCTCTGATCGCAAAATCGAGCAACCTTCTTGCACACACACACTAATATTTATATATATATATATATATATATATATATTAGTCATCAGCAGACATATGTTTCTCTGTATCACAGCTCATCAGTACGGATAGACATCCGATTGCTTTTCCCCAGGATTGAAACCCGACCGAACTGGCGTCAGTCGGAGATTCTCTGAAATATGGGTGCTCGGTAGAAGGAGGCAGACTTTTAGCATATGATGTATCATACGCCAGTAGTTAGAGTGTTTTAGTTCATAACTGAATGAGCGATATCCCGTTTCTTGACGTCAATATAAACCTAAAAACTAACGAATTTATCACTCATAAAAATAAAAATATAAAAAAAACCCCCACTAGTAAGAACACTCGTCTTAATTATTATAGCCAATGCCAAGAAAGATATAAAATAGTAATAATAACGAACTTCTTTAAAAGAGTACATCAAGATTCCTTCCTTCCCCCAAAGAATATTTTTGAATGTACTAAAATACAGAAAACAAACATTAGTCAACAATTTTTCCAAATACATCATTGATAAGCAAATAAAAGTATTCTTAAAAAAAAAAAAAAAAAAAAAAAAAAAAAAAAAAATCCATGACACGAGCATTAAAAATAACCCACAAGAAAACATCAACATATTTTATTGCAACCAAATGCACATTAATTATAAACAGGACGAATTTTCTATACGAAAATCATTAAACACTATATTTCTGCCGTAATTCCTCAAAAACTTTATATATTATAGAAAATGGAAGACAGCAAACCTTGTTGTCGCTAATAATAACTATCAAATTTAGACTAATATAGTGTGTGAATTTCAATAACCTGTACAAGATTGTGTTTCTCGTCATAAATCAATTACCTATATTGGTCATACTACCACTTCCCTGAGTAGACGCCTTACATGCCACCTATCTAATAAGAATTGAAAACAACAACAAAAAACAAAAAAAAAAAAAAAAAACATTTATTAACATATAACTTACAAGAACACTCAAGAAAAGTTTTGGTAGAAAATACAAAAATTGTATTTAAACTACAATATCATAGGCACTTTGCTCTAAGAGAGGTACTATATATAAAATAATTTTCTCCTATGATCAACATTACACTAACAGTGGAAATGGAGTTTTGAAAGATTTTAAACAAATAGACAGATCGCAGAAATTGTTTGGCTGCCACAACTGGGTTCTTCTGCTTGTGTGGCATGGTGCAGAGTCCTGCACGAGTATGTCGTTTTCACTGCCCATCTGGCTCTACTATACTATGCAGTAGACAATGCGTGAAATTAAAGTACAAAATGGCAACAATTCAGCCCTCGCACCGTGTGAGAAAGGCATACTTACTTTCGATAATGACCTGCGAAGTGATTTCAGTTTAATTATTAAGTAACACTGTGCGTTTCTTAATTAAAGGATTTTCTTTCAGTTTAAAAACAGTAGTCGCTTTCTTAAATTCGAGAAAGGTTCTTAATGATATACATTTGATGATTGTTTTCGATTTGTGGCATATTTTCAAGCGTTTTTGCTTATAAAGAACGAGGAACACGTTCAGTTTTGGAACGAGAGTTTTAACATTTTCATGTGTGTACAGAAAAGACAATGAAGAGTTGGCCCAATAAAATCATCGATTTTATCATACGGGCCCTTTTAATAAACAGCAACCAAAAGAAGTATTTATTAGGAAAAAAATGAGTATAATTTGCAATTTTTTTTACGTCACCGAGACATATTTAAAAAATATAGTTACAGAAAAATACTAGTTTGCATCCCAAGGCCTTTAATAATTTTCGGTGTGAATTTAGTGTAAGATACTGAAATATATTTTGCGTATTAGATTCTAAAACAAAAATGTCTTATGTATTTTGGGAAAATATCGACGTAGTAAATAGTTTCTTTTTTTTTTTGTGGGTAGGGGTTCAAAGTTATTTTTCAGCTTGAATATTGCCAGAGGACATATTTTATTGTATTTTAATTTCAGTTTCTATCTTTAATCTTAAAAAAAGAAAAAAAGGGAAAAAAAGCAAACAAATGAATTTTTCATTAAAACTGTCTTGACAATTTGATAATATTGCAAAAAACCTACTAAACAGCATTGGAGGTTTTCATAGATAATTAGATATTTCCAGGTTAAGTTGGACGGCCATGCACTAGCCAGCTGGAGCATGAGAAAGAAGTGAAAAACAAGATGTCAACTGCTTGTAAACATGAAATATTTTCTTTCATTTAATATCGCAACTATTAAGAAAGCCACTTAAAACATTATCATGTGAATATTATATATGTCAAAAAATTCTGAAATTTACATTCATTGAATGGGCATTACAGCGAGAAAATTCTCGTTTCATCAGCAACGATTGAAAAATAAAGAAATTATTAATTCAAATATGGTACAAAATTTATATACTGGAATAAGCCTAAAAACATATCCATAAACACGAAATAATTTTTTTTTTTTTCTTAATTCCACCCAACTTTTTTTTTTTTTTTAACTTCCTGTGTATGGATACACCTTGATTAATTTTAATATAAATAAAATTAATATTAATAGCATCGGGTTTGGGGATTTTACCTATTTGCTCATCCTTTTTGTATATATATATATATATATGAGAGAGAGGGAGAGATCTGATTGCTCTTGCCAAAAGAGACGCCAGTTTAAATCTTGTCGCAGGGACCATTTTAAGTTTTCTCGAGTACGCAGGCCGGTAGATGAAATAAATATTGTTTAAAATAAACAAAGCGTCAACTCAAATAAGGGTATCCACTAAAAACTGTGTTTGAAGTTTTATATATATATGTGTGTGTGTGTGTGTGTTTGTTATATAAAAAAGAGTACTAGGTTCATTAGCCATCACAGACTAAAAAACAGGTTTCAACTTGAAGCTTTTGCACATACCTAGTATATATGTGTGATAAGATGCATCAGCACATTTGGTGCACTCAAAAGTTTTTATGAAAGATTGTAAAAATACAGTTGACAGAAATTTTCTAGAGTGTTTCAGAGATAAAAAAAGACACAAAAAATATCGTAGATCCTAATCTTGACTCGGAAACGGATTTTCAACATGAAGCACTGACTTTGAAAATCAGAAAATTCGTTTTGAATTTTCTGAAAGAAAGTGTGCGTGTGTGATTCTCTTTCACACAATTTTCTCTATTTATGCACCGGAAGGAGGTCATCCTTCCGGTGCATAAACAGAGAAAATTGTGTGAAAGAGAATGGAAAAAAAAAAACTCCAGAAATCAGAACCCAATACAGAACAAGAAAAAAAGGATAAACCTCTACTCCTGTACAAAAGACCAGGAAGTATTGTGAACTTTCACTGAAAAAAGAAAAAGATAATAGATATTTCCAGATGACGCGTGTATAAAAAAGGGACAAAGTCGGACATATATATATATATATATTACATTTACTAACCTTAATTTAATACGTCACATAAACAAATACCTAAAATAAAGGAAGATTGTGTTGCGTAAACCATTCGAAAGAGTCCTAGATGAAGGTTTACCGATTTTGAAAGACGGCATTTCAAAATTCTAGTTATTTTAGTTGGCCCTGAACACCAACCAACAAAATGAACTTACCCCCAACAAAATAGGACCAATCTTACTGATATTTTTTAACAGCTACGTTTGTTATTTATCCTAAGAGGAGGGAGGAAACTTCCTAACAAAACAGAGCGACAAAATCAAGTTGTTCACAACAAACGATGGTGAAGATGACAACTAAAAAGCAAATAGTATACAATTTTGGAACCACGGTAAAAACGATTGGAAAGAGGATTTTTCTCAGTGGTATACAAATTTCAGATACTTTCCAGTCTTATTGATTTACTTATTATATCCTAAAATAGAGATTTAACACAAAAACGTATTAATAGTAAGATACACACAGTGAAAATGGCTGCCAACAAACATAAAAAAGTTTTAAATTACGTGGATTCGGGTCATCATAAGATATAAATATTATTCCTGATTTATGGTTCGGAAGAATATATATTTCTAAAGAGTTAATGGATTTATTTTTAATCAGACATTTTTATTACTTAAAATGTTATATTGGACATCTCTTATTTGAAATAGAAGCTCCATTTTTATTTATTAAACAGTGTGTATTACAACTACGCGCCTGCGCATTCGAGACAATCCGAGTTAAGAAAACGTATTCACTGACAGGGAAGAATTCTTTACTAAGATTTCTCTAACGTACAGGTTGATAGCCGTAATATACAGTTTAATAAATATAATGGTAGCGTCTATTTTAAATATGAAGTATCCACGGTAATAAAGTTTATATATATATATATAATTCCAGGTGAAAAATACTCAAGGCTTTTTTATTTTGAGTTGTCTGGCATTTATTATGAATAGTGCTCATTATAATGAGTATTATAAAGCTTAATATAATTATGTAGTTATGAATTAATTGTACACTGCGACACGGAAATTTCTGTGTTTCGAGATTGATTCTCATCTTCACAATCAATAGCAACATTGCCTGATGATGAGAATCTATCTCGAAACATAGAAATTTCCGTGTCGCAATGTACAATTAATTCATAACTAAATAATTATATATATATATATATATATATATATATATATATATACACACATACATGGAAAAGTGTGAAAATTCGTGAACGTTTTGTTTAAAGTCTGCATTTAATGTTAATATTTTTTTTTTGTATAATACATAGCGTCCATAATGTTATTTGTGTCGCTACACGTTTTTCGACACAAATACCATTATGGACACCTAATGTATTATACAAAAAACAAATAATTCTACACTTTAAACAAAATGTTCGCGGCTTCTCACACTTTTTGCACCAATTTCTTGTTGGAATAACCTATTTCTGTTTTCTTATTTCTCAAAGCAAGTTTTATTTAAGAGAACTGACAGTGTGCACTTAGTTTTGTCAAGTTTCCTCTCTCTCATATATATATATATATATATATATATATATATATATATACACACACACGTTAAGACAAAAAATAACAAACAATAGAACTATTATTAATAAAAATGGAAAAGCCGACACTCAACAGTATCAGCTATGGACACGGCCACAATGTCCTGATCGTGTTCGAAATATAATTCTATTAGCCTACATTTATGCATTCAGTTGAAGGTAAAATAAAATCTATCCTAGATAATGGCTAAAAGTATAGCCAAAAATGCTGGGGAAACAAAACATTCGGGCAATTTTTATATAAATTATGTTCTGAAGAGAAAAAAAATTATATGGCATCAAATAAATAATTAAATAAAAAAAAATTAACCATATCATCTTTTCTGTCATCCATCTTTAATGAAACTTGCACAAAAGAGAGATTGCTGCCTAAATACACAATATATATATATATATACGTACAAGGAGGAGCGGTTTATTGGATGGAAGTTGATATTTCATTGAAGATCAGAAAGAATATTCCCTTCAGGTATGTTACGTTGGCCAGAAATTAGAAAGTAAATGAGATTCCTGAGAGAACTCTTTCGATTTCCAACCCGAACTGAATAATCACGCATGCAGCTGGGATTTAATTTAATATTCCAAATGTTTCCAGTTATTTTCGGGATATAATATATATAAATATTATTACAAACTAAATCCTTAATTTCTTAAGAGTTTTTCGAAAGAAATCAGTTTCCTTGGTTTACGTTAAGGGAACCATGTTCGTGCAGTGAGTTTTACACCCAGCCATCTCTGCAAATCTACATGCAATACATACGACGAAGACAGATGGAAATGCGAGTTTAATACAGAGTTGCATGTAATCGTTTTTAATAATGAAATTGACTTTCTATTTAATTTATTGTACACAAATAAATGAATAAATAAATCTGGAGGCAAACATTTGCAAAGCCTTCCTCACGCATATACATATACGGGTTTTCATGGCCAAAATTAAAACATCTGTGTCTAAATATAGAGAAAAGAAAGGACAAATTTTAAAAGAATAGTTACGTAGAATGAAACGAGATAAGAAAAAAAAATACGAAAAGTGAGATAAGAATAGGAAAATACACGTAAAAGTAATTTTATTCTTACTTAAATTCAAATTTAAATTAAAATATTTTGCTCTGTGCCCAATAGCATAAAAAATGGTCATGGAACACACACAAAATTCAGAGATCGATAGATAGATACGGAGGTAGGTATGTAGATATAGATATCTAAGGAGATTGATATCTATAAGTCTACCTCCGTACATATCTAAGACAAAAAAATTTTTTTAGTCGACTTATCTTGCTGACCAACTTCCGAGTTTATGCGAATCTTGATATATCGCATCACCGAAAGGGAATAGCAAAAGTTCAGTCAGTTAAATGTCATACGTGATGCACGCTTGGGCGAAGAAGATTATCCCGCAGTAGGTTGCCATTGCTTTCTGCAGTAGACTGGTTGCTAGCCAAGGCTATAGAACCCAATCTGTACTATTATTTACCCCATAACTGGAGGGAAGAGACGGACTAATACCTTTCCCAAGGGTATTTGCGCGTAAATGAATGCAAGGAATTCAACTGAAATTCGAACTCGGCTCCCCGATTTCTCGTTCCGAATCGATATCCATTCCACTACAACGCACATCCAAAAGTTCTCGTTTTCTAAAATGTAAGTAGTCATAAAAAATAAATTGAAAATAATATCTATACAATTTTACATGTTTTATAACTGGGTAGAATATAATCTACTCCAAGAACGAAATAAATTATGATCAGAAGGCAATCATTTATATATAGGAGTAGATAGGTTCGCTTATCTTCACACTTCTCTCCTGTCTATTGAACAGAATTTGGAAGTTTTTCTTTTCTTTCTTGTTACTTCTAAAGTCTTCTCATTCGCTTTCACTTGCAGTATCGCATTGGGTATTAGTGAAATTATCGCCTTGCTTATGGTAAACTGATTAAAATAAAAATTCCTGTAGAGTAATGGTTAGCGTGATAAGCTCATAACATTGTTATTAAAGTTCTTTCTCATTGAGCGCTCAATAAATAAGATCTTATGCCAGAGATAGCTGGTAACATATTGTAAAGAATTTAATCTATCATTTATCCTTTTTACAACGAGCAAAACGTTAATAAGACATTATCGCTCGGCTCACACTCTTCCTCGGTATTTTGAACAGGAGTAGAGGTCTATTCCTTGTTTACTGCTTAGGATTTCGTTTTCGGTTCTTTTTAAAGATTTTTTCATTTTCTTTCACTTCTAGTAAATCCTTGCGTCTTAGTGACATTATTGCCTTGCTTGAGAAGAATTTATTAAAAGAAAAAAAAGATTAGATCTGAATTTCATGAAAATATAGCCCAAGTTAAATATAGCGTATTATGACGCCCTAAAATCATTAGTAAGCTCAATTCGGTTAGAAAAAAAAATTATAAAAATAATTTTTACGACTTTGGTAATTATGACCATTTCTTCGATCTTTGGGTCGATTTGCTTTGGGTTAACTTTTCAAGATGAAACTAACATTCAGAGTTCAAACCTCCGAGAACGTCATGATTCTAAATTCCGATTTTCAAGTTAGGCAGGCATACTCCACTTGAAAAATTGGTGTAACACAAACATTTATTTACTACATTGGCAGATGAAGCCAAACTTAACCGCGATAAAAGTGTGATATCTGTTCTCATTTGAGATGTGAAAAGGCGCCGTTGCTTGGAATTACAACCCTGTGGCATCATTGCCCTAAGAGAGGTGGGCAATTTTTGTACTAGGCCCATATGTATATATGCATGCTTATAAGTAACCCCTACACACACACACACAGAGAAAAATAACCTTGTGTCAGATCCTACCTTAATGAAGAGGTCAGCTAGGTACACGTTGTTTGAAAGTGTCGTTATATTTTATTTGGAATTAAAATTCATTATATGAGAACGCAGAAACCAATTTCAAAACCGTCTAAGATCAACGTGTTCCAGGAACATTTTATAGTATATATTATACATACACACATTTTTCATAAAAAATAAATATGTACGTGTGTGTATATACATGGATATATTCAAATACGACCAAAGATAGACCATTAGACATAATTAAGTTTCTTAACAAGTTCCCACCTGATGTCAAACAATTTATTAAATTAAGTAAACAAAAAAGAAACAAAAAAGAAACAAAAAAGAAACAAAAAAGAAACAAAAAAGAAACAAAAAATTAAGAAAAGAAACAAAAAATTAAGAAAAGAAACAAAAAATTAAGAAAAACAAAAAATTAAGAAAAACAAAAAATTAAGAAAAGAAATAAGAAAAAAGAAAAGAAAGAAAGAAAATAAAAAAAGAGAAAAAGAAAAGAGAAAAAGAAATAAAAATATAGGAACTAAAAAGTTAACAGGCCGCCTGTTCTATTAACAACAAAAAAGTTTAAACGAAGGATGGCTGCTATGTTTTAAAAAACATATACATGTGTATTTAAGGGAATCTGGCTTTTCGTGATTTCTCTTTAATAAATCTCCTATAGTCATTTGAATCGATTGTCTAATATAAAAATTGCAGAGAGGAGAGAGAGAGAGAGGGACTACATCGTCAACAGGTGTAGACAAAGTTAATTTAAAATTTCCTCCCAGGCGTCTTCCTCAACTATTCTGCCCTCTTAACACCTTTATTTTTTTTTTACTTTCCTTCTTTTTTCCACAAGATAGATAAGAGGACCTGGGAATCAGACGTGGTCACGAAGATCTGGTTTCTATCCAATTAGTACGACAGATATGCCGTCTAGCCACTCTCCATGCCGATTCACCCGCACGTATCACTAGTAATCGCGCGCACGCATACAGAAATCAAGAACATATTGCGCTCACGTATAAAATGATAATAAACTTATGTTCGTGCTTTTCTGGAAGATCTTGTTGCGCCATACTTTCTAAGTATTAAAGTATACCCTTACCTAAATATCTCTAGCTACCTTGGCTAATGTGGTGCAGGTTAATACGACAGAACCACTTTTGGTGTCCTTCACAGTAAGGAAAGAATACTGTTTTAGATTAAAGTTTTTTCTTTATTTTTTACCTATGCTGTGATTAGTGTTCAATCCCAATAATATTCTGTTTAAAAGTGTGATTTTCGATCAAGGCAAGGTCTCATCACTTACAAAATTGACACAAAATAAACTTTACCTTACCACATAATTGGCCTTGTGATACATTTAAATAGCACTTTCATACTGTAATATAAAATAGTCTATAAATATTACAGTTTTTTTCATATTACAGTCTGAAAGTGCTATTCTTATATATATATATATATATATATATATATGCACCGCTTAGATGTGGTACAAGGCTGAATGTATGGGGTACCCAGTGAGGATCAAACTCACTAACAGGTTCTAACGAAACAAGCTTGCTAACCATTACACCACATCAAGGTGGCCATGATGATTTTCTAAGCGCCGCTTAAATGTGGCACAAGGTGGAAAGTATGGGGTACCCGGTGAGAATCGTGCTGACTATTCAGTTGTAATAAGCTCAAGCAAAATTAGCTTGCTAACCATTTCACCACGCCGAGGTGCCTAAATATGTGTGTGTGTGTGTGTGTGTGTGTGTGTGTGTGTGTGTGTGTGTGGTGCAAACTTGCACATCCAAGCCCGTCGTGCGAGTATGCGTTTATTTTACGCAAATATTTATTTTGCAACCTTCTTTGTCAATGCCCTTAATCTAACTTTGGCCATTGCAATCTCAAAAATTATCCGAACAATTTTTTATTGAAAATGTATAATGTACGATCTAAGTACCCGGATGTAGAAGCGTTGGATCATTTACAATAAGGTTGTAAAATAAATGCATTATTTGCACTACGGGCAAAGTATGTGCAAGTTTGCAGCACACATCTCTAAAATGATTTCCCAAATATTCGGACCGCTAAACGAAAATAAATATATTTTAAAATAAATTAATGGAGCGTCTACTTAAATAGGAGTATCCACTTTAAATGTTATTTTAAGTGAATAACCATATTTGAGTAGATACTGTTTATTTGAAACATTTTGTATAGTGGCCTAAATATTCAAGAAATCTTATTTAAAATAAACTGAGCATCTACTCAAATATGGCTATCCACTAAAAATAACGTTTGAAGTTATAAAGTTTGCCGGTTTATATATAAGAAAAATTAAGGCAGACACGTTATTTCATGGTTAATAGTATGTATAGGGCTATTTCAGACGAACCATCATCAGCTTCCGTCTTTATTTTACAAAGGATTTTACACAAATCAATTTTACAAATTATTTGTAAAATAATCAATTTTACAAACCCTTTGTAAAATAAAGACGGAAGCTGATGATGGTTTGCCTGAAATAGGCCTAAACTTCCGATTCACCATGACAATGTGCCTGCCTTAATTTTTCTTATATTTGCTCTATATGTATTTATATGCATATATGTTTAGAGCTCTCTTAGAGAGTTATCCTACCACTGTATGTACAGGATACTCCTTTGGATTCTTCTATACCCACACTGCATGCTGATATATATATATACCGAATTAATCACATGTTATATAATTGATAAAATCTGCACTTAAAACTAGTAAGCAAATAATAATTTTAGTAATTTTATATTGTTTATACTTAGCATTAAAAGTGACTTTGTCCGCACCCCCAAAGTACGGAACGGAAATGATCATTCTGAAAACTAATTAGCTTAAAACTGGGAAACCGGGACACCAAATAACATCAGTATTAAAAGACTGTTCAAAGAGATACTTGAACCCTTAAGAGCTTTCATGCTCCACCTTTTCACAAAACAAAATGCAGGCCTACCTTATTAACTATCGTATTAAGACCGGAACTTTTTAGACCATCGACACCATCACAGAATTCTTAATCTCTTATCGATCCCCAGGCAGACACACACACACATTATATATATATATATATATATATATATATATATATATATATATATTAGTGGATCAAAACTAGGTATACACTTTACAGCCTTTTTTTTCATTAACTCCGCTTTAAGGTGGAGGTATTGCATTCGGCCTTGTTTGTCTGTCCGAGGTCAAGATATATCAAAACCGGCTGGATTAAATTCGGATGAAACTTTCAGGAATGATTATCCCTATGACTGACAAACTGATAAGTTTTTGGGTACATAATAAATTACCTGGGTTATTTCTTTGGTTTTATTAATAAAATTTATTTTTGCCTTTCAAATATCAAATACTCAATTAACTCTTATAGATCATTTTAAATATTGAATTACCTCCCCTGTTTCATTTTAAGTGTGCACTAAATTTTGGGAGAGGTAGAGTTAATTTTTTTTTTTTTTTGTATTTTCACTCTTGAGAGAAGTCGGGTTCATTGCAATTATTTTTTCTCATTTTTATAATCATCTCTTGCCAATCTTTAAGATTATGTCGGCATTACCTTAGCGGAGGTTTTGAGGTTATTGACTGCTCTTTCTAGCTACAATTACATTTGTTTAACACTGCTTAATTTCGTAAGTGCTCAACATTTCTTCCGTCAACTTTGCAACATTCTTCGAACCTCTCTAAAACATTGTGACACCCACTGAAACAAATTTCGATTCGCATCAATGTCAACAGATGTTCCCAAGATGAACTCTTAATTCGTCTATTGTGTGGAGATTTTTTTCTTATGAAACTTATTCTCTACTCTGCTTTCTCCACTCCGCCAAAAAAAGCCGAACAGCCATGATACCGCCACAAACTTGAGGCGATTGAAAACAACCAAGTCAATTTCAACATCCAAACATTGAGACTGCCAAAACAAACATCAACATCGTAAGTAAGAAACAAAATGCCTACTCATCAAGGTCAAAGGAATTGAAAAGATTAAACTGTACTCTGACCTTTGGATTGATGTTGCCAGAATGTGAGACCTTCAGGTCACTATTGTTCTAGTTATTAGGGTGTTGGGATCTATACCACCAAGCCTAAAGACCTACATTAAAAACTTTGGGGTGGACGGGGAACCAAGTATTTCATCACTTCAAAAGTCTGCGTTGCTTGACGCTGCAAATATTCCACGAAAGGTACTGTTTGCAGGCCTTGATGGGGGACACTTATAGTGCAAGATCTCCTTGGTTAAAAAGAAACCGTGCAAAAGACAATAACATTTTAATCATTAGAAAGAATAGTCAAATACCTCAAACCTCTGCCAAAGCAATACCGACATCATCTCAGCGATTAGCAAGAGATGATTATTAAAAGGAGAAAAAATAATTGCAATTAATCTGACCGCTCTCAAGAGTGAAAATACCAAAAAAATGAATTCGACTGCTCTCAAAATTAAATGTGCACTCAAAATGAAACAGGGAAAGTAATTCAATATGTACAATGATCTAGGAGAGGTAATTCAGTATTTGGCATTTGAAAGACAAAAATAAAACTAATAAAACTGTCTGGAGATATATTGACCACAAAAATAAAAAACGCGACCAAATACAATACCACCGTCTTAAGGCGGAGATTAAAATTACAAAATCTTCATGAATATAAGTAAAAATAAACGCATTTAAAAGAAATTAATACACCTTTTTACGGAGTTGTTTAGCATGAATTGAAAAGGTGTGTTTGATGGCAAGAGCTGTGATATTTGGTTGGCAGTTGGTGAGTTTTATTCGTAAAGTCGCCACAGTTTATTTGTCAACTGCCACTTGTGACTCCAGACATTTATCGACTCCTCCCATCTGGATAGTCCGAGGCTTGATTTTGGCCACTTTGAGAAACTATTAATATAACAACTTTAGTGTTTACCTAATGTCCGCAGTAAATTCTAGGAGTCATGGTGATACATTTAACCACCGATTATTTCTTATTTAACTGCCGCCCTCATTATTAGTGCACAGCCATTTTTCAAAAAAGCAAATTGCCTTAATGTCAGATTTTTTGTGAAAACAAGGGGATTAAAACAAAGCACCGCTGTAAAATAATTGATGCAAATAACAGATTTTACGAAACAACAATCTTTATAGTACATTTATATACTTGCAAAATCTGAAAAAAAATAATTAACGTCACTACGAATATTTTATAGTTACGTGTGTGTGTGGGGGGGGAGAGAGAGAGATGGGATATAAAGCTGGCATGGAGACAGGAAAACGTCAAGAGTCTAAACCAGATGTTAAAAATGAAATGGCGGAAGAGTTGTCAGATGTTTAGTTGTATCAATTCCTAATTTTATATTTAGTTTCATCTGATCTTCACAAAAATTAAATCATCGGAGCAGAAGTCGTGAAAGTATTTATAGAAGAGGCACAGGGAAGCCACATCACGCCGGTGAGAGAGTGACTGCAGCCGGGCTGGCAAGTCGGCATCGATCACATTACAGATTCTCCGTTGTATTTTGTCACTAACTCGCATCCATTCCCTCAAACACTCTACCCATCTACCCAACCCCATCCTCGGTATCCTCATCAGTCTACCACCCTCCTTCCGACATTTCCTATAACTAACCACTCTTTCTCATCACTTTCTCCTATGTAACCACCCCTGCGCAATAGTGGCAAGGAATGCCTTGCTTGGGAGGAAATGATTAAATATTTTAGGTCTATTATTTTGCAAGATGTGCGTTGTGGGGCAGTAGCTATCGGCTCGGAAGGAGAAATCGAAGAGCCGAGTTAGAATTCCAGTTAAATTCGTTGCATTAATTTACGCGCAAATACCCTTGGAAAGATTCGTCGCTTCTCTCCCCAGCTATGGCTAAAATATCAGGACAGACAGTTCTACAGCCTTGTTTGGCATCCAGTCTACCGCAGCAAGTAATGGCAATCTACTGCGGGAAAATATCCTGACCAGTCAGTAATGACTCTTTCGAGACAAACGTGTATCAGCTATGGCACTTAACTGAGTGACTGATTCTACTGTAAACAATTTGTTCATTTTTATTGTGTTTTTACTGTTCGTTTCTACTTATTGTTTAAAAGGAGACCTATTGAACTTCCCCGCATACAAGATTTATATTCAAATTTTAGAATTTAGTGTTTCGAAAAGGAGAAAAGATGAAACTATTATTTTGAAAATTAAAAGCAATGATGATTTTAGACAAATTTATCCTCCATTGTGGCAGTAAATGCCGGACAATCTCCTCAGGGGTGAAGGAGAGACTCGAAGCAACAGAAATGGGGTTCTACAGAAGGATACTGAGGATATCATGGACCGGACATGAGAGCGACGACGAGGTTTTTGAGAGAATGGAAACTAAAAGAAAACTTACACTTAGCAACAGGAAGAGACAGCTCAGATTTCTGGGACATGTCATGAGGAAAGAGAGGTTGGAGAATCTAATACTCACAGTACAGATGAAGGAAAAGAGAGGCGGTGGAAAGCAGCAAGAGAGGTATACTTAATGAGATTGAGAAAAGAGATGATGGGGTGGAGTTTGGGAGAGATAACAATAGAAAAATCTTAAGACCAATAAGGGATAGGGGCAAGTGGAAGTCCATGATCGCCTACGTCTTTAAAGCCTTACTCAATAGCACTGTCATAGATTGGTAATAGGAGAAAATGTTCTGTTTAGTTTTTACTTCCAGAAAAAATTGAAGCCTTAAGACCCCTAACCCAGCCTTCACTATAGCACCGGGAATGTAAAAAGAACATACTAAATAAATGGCTACTATAAAAAAAAACAAAAAAACAAACAAACACACGGTAAAGTATACGGGGATCAATCTTAACATTTCTAGAGATGTCGAAAAAAAATTTCTTGCACTTCCCGCGTGTGGAACTCTTTCTCATACTCTTGCTTTCCTGACGGCTACAACCTCCAGGAATTTAAATGCAATGTCAATACCCATTTCTTAACCACTTGACGCCAATTCTTTCTACATCACCCTGTATATCTTTTCCTTTCTCTCTACCTTTGCAACTGTCATCACACCTGTATTCCCATCCTTTTCTTTCCTTCTGACACCCCCTGTAACTGGTTCGCCTTT
This sequence comes from Ascarosepion bandense, assembly GCA_037127315.1. Lineage (NCBI taxonomy): Eukaryota > Metazoa > Mollusca > Cephalopoda > Sepiida > Sepiidae > Ascarosepion > Ascarosepion bandense. The sequence goes on along the minus strand of JBBBDQ010001469.1, from coordinate 610,688 downwards.
CTCTTCACTCCTTCTATCTAAACTTTTTCTCTTATGTAGCCCCCTGTGCATCAGTGGCATTACCGTCTTGCTTGGGGTGAAAGAATTAAAAAACAAAACATAGGTTAGAATTGTAAAATAAGCACTGCAAACAGAAGCTTTTTTTTCATATTACTATAGCTTAAGCAGTCGAAATCGTGAATATTTTTTGTTTTTACATTAAATTTAATTTTAAGTTAATGGTGATGGGCACAGTTTTCTATGTAAATTCATTGTAAACTCTCCAAAATAAAATATGCCCATACCGTGTATTTTCGTGTGTGTGTGTGTGTGTGTGTGTGTGTGTGTGTATGTGTGTGTGTGTGTGTATATGTGTGTGTGTGTGTAACTATAAAGTAGATATGGATGGAAAAAAATTCCGTATCCAAAATAGCACTATTCGTAAAAAATGCTCAATACAAAGTAGAGCGAATAATATTTAGAGTTTTTAACATAAATATCTTATATTTCTACAAAAGTATCTATTTTATATATATATATATATATATATATATATATGGAAGGATCACATTCGAGAAATTCTAAGATACATGCCATCACTTAATTAAAAGGCGATTCCATTGGTAATCCTAATTTTTGTTTGAAAAAAAAAAAAATCATTAAATATATAATATAGTATTGACTACTTTGATCGTATTAAATACTTTAAAGGAAATTTAGGCATTTTTAAAATTAATTTTATATATATATATATATATATATATATATATCTCAATTCTTAGTTTGGCATCCTTTCTTCGTATATTACTATCGATTAAAACCTCAAGATGATGAATTATATATATATATATATATATATATTTGATTTTAACAAATCACTTCGCATGAGCGTAAGGGAAGGGATCAATTTACAATGAACAAATAAACCTGATCCAACTATTAATTTTCATAAAATATAATTTTTTTTTTAGATTCGTGGTCTGTAGTATTAATCTATAGTAATATGAAATGCAAAATTGAAAAGCCTGATTATTTATGGTCGTAATTATAAATCTTCACCGATAAAAGTATACAGCAGGTAAGATTTTTGTCCAAACATTTATGAGTGTATAGGTTATTAAAGAAAATAAAAAATAAATAACAACATCATGGCGCTAATACCTCTTTCTTTATACCTATCTTCTTCGCTTGGGTAATCTTTCACACCCAAACATTTTAACACATCCCTAAGCGACAATAAAATTGTAATGTTAATTAAAACATTTTATACGACTGTACCCTTACCATAAAAACGACGCAAAATATTTGAGAGGTTTATTTATATATATATATATATAAATATATTCTTCACTATTCGACGACATAATTATTGCAAAAAAAGTATGTAAGGCACTGTTAAAGAGCAAACACGTGGCGAGACCTTTCATAACTGGTAATAAAGTTTAATAACTAGTAGTAAAGAGAATGAACTCAGCCAACACTGCCTCGCTATTGTCTCTCCACGAGCGCAACAAGCGATATCATTTGTAAACGAGTTATTACGGTCATTTTACAAATGGAAAACATTTAAAAGTTCTACAATATAACTGTATTGAACAATTTTTAATACGTACGTGCACTGGTCTAATTTTATTATGACCAAAAACTAATTTAATTCAGCAATCAATCAGTATATATATTAGGGAGTTTAATTAAAAGGGAATATTTCTTTAAGCGCCATAAAGCAATATATAGTAGCAACAATAATAAAAATTATTGAGTTTTTAAGTTAATACTTAGTTCACTAAAGATTAAGTGATAGAGAGTCGCCTCGAACAGGAAATTTTAATATTGATATTTTTATTAATACTGCCGTCTGGATGGTCTCGATTCTTTCCGACTGTTTCAAGTATTCCAATAATGATGGGCACTGTAATATTCATGTATTATTGTTAGTATTTTGTGACGAGATGCTCACTTCATTTTGTTAGTAAATATGAAGTATGCAAGTTTGGATTTTTCAAATTATAATGGAAACCAAAAAATAAAATCGTCCAAAATGTCATCAGTATTAAGAGTAAGCAACAGAAAACCTATAATTAGTAACCGGCCGGAAAACCTGTTGTCTTTTCCAGCCGGTAATGTGCGGACAATTTGAAGTAAAAGAAAATGTAATTAATACTATTATTTATTAATTAATATTCAAATAAGAATAACAAATAGTAAAAAGAGGGAATGAAATCTTTAGACAAAAAAAGAGTACCTACGTTATGTTATTTCATAATAATAACAGTAATCTGATAAAAAAAAAAAAAACAAGGGTCGGGATAGCAAGGCTATAAAAAGAATAGATGGCCGGTTTATTTTCTTAGGTCAGGTGATTTAATAGTCTTCTTACCAGTAACCAGCCTCATATGCTGTGTTGAAGAAAAATAATTCAGGCGATAGCAATACAATAATTAGAGTAGTAAGAGGTGCTCTGGAGACTTGCTGTCCCATGATTCCCAATTAAATCCAACCGATTATATTGGTGGATAAAATCAGCGAGTGCTTAATAATAATGATAGTAAATATGTCCAACCTAGGTAAGAATTCGCAATATATATATATATATATATATATATATATATATATAATTATGAATTAAAAGTCAATTGTGACACAAATTTCTATGTTTTGAGATTTCTATCTCGTCATCAGGCAATGTTGGATGTTGGTTGTGAAAATGACAATCGGTTTGCTATTTATGTATGTCGGAAGATATAAAAGACATTTATGTGGGTGTTCTTTTAACTAATCAGAATAAAGACTCACTTTTTAATTTGGACAGTAGTTTCTATTTTTAGGGAATACATACTTTTTTTTTCTTTTTCCCTTCATTCCTAACGGTCAAAGTGTCAACCTACTTTTAACCTTGGAGATTAAATACACACACACACAAACATATATATATATATATATATATATATATATATATATATATATATAAGGGAGAGAGAGAATTAAAAAGTATCGTCAAGTACATATGAAATTATTTAGAATGATTGTCTTAACATTTAAACGCACGAGATCAAAAGTGTGTTTTGTTAAATACAGTCAGTTAAGTGCCATACGAAAGAGGCATGACTGACTGGGCAGAAGATTATCCCGCAGTAGGTTGCCATTGCTTTCTGCGGTAGACTGGCTGCCGACCAAGGCTATAGAACCCAATCTGTCCTGTTTAACCCATAACTGGAAGGAAGAGACGGATTAATACCTTTCCCAAGGGTATTTGCGCGTAAGTGAATACAATGGATTCAGCTGGAATTCGAACTCGGCTCTCCGATTTCTCGTTCCGAGCCGATATCCACTGTACCACAACGCACATCCCCATTTATATTTACATTAATATTCAATAAGTAAAAACATATATGTATATTTTCACCTAAACTTTAATACGTAACTTAAAATGTGGTCGTCTATTTTGGATAAATTAACGAAGTAAATATATTAGAGTTTCATAGAATAACAACACAATTCTATTGATTTCTTTAAGCATTAACAAGAGTATGTTTGTCTATCAATGAGTGTGGGCGAACCAGAAGCTTGATAGAAGAGGATTCAAGATGTTCAACCAGACTGAGCGATGAGAATACAATTTATTTGTTTCCTAAGATTCTTTTTGACAGACCAACTTCAGAAGACAACGAAATGTATGAAATTAAAGATGTGTTTGTAAAATATCGCAGACATTGGCTGTTTTAATTGAGAGGAAGACAAGGAGTTAAAAATTAAAAAATGATTGTTATAAATAAGAAAAAAAAAATATATGTATATATATATATCTCGGAATAATGACTATACCACAGAACATACTGATCTGAATAAATATAATGTTATGCTCATTATATATATATATTAGGCCAGTCACCTAATAGAAATTTTTATTCAACAAGTAATTTGTTGGATATTAATAAAATATATTGAGCATACAGACCTCAAATTTATGATCGAAATTCTAAAAAATTCTTGATTATCCTTTGTGTTTTTGTTTGTCACAAATTTCGCTCTCTACTCTAAATTCGATGTCCGAATTATATTTGGAGAAATAATATAAGGCAAAATATCATTCAAAGAAGAGAAAAAAAATCACTTAGAATTAAACGATTAGAACATTTCAAAACGACGTCACACAAAGTGACATAAAACTATTCAATATATATATATATATATATATATATATATATATATAATATGTATTTTTTTTTCACAATATTTATAATAGAAATAAATACTGTAAAGAAAAAATACATTTTTAAACTTACAACTTTTTAGTAGTTGTTCCTATACATATTAAGACAGTATAAGTGAATCATTATGCTATTTGGATCATATATTCAGTCAATCGAAATTTATAATTGCGAGATCTCGCAATCAACACCCAGACACCAGAAGTGTTAAAACGAAATAGTTATTTAGTCGTGATTTTATAACATACTAAATTTTTAATAAATATTTATATGGTAAAATTTTTTTTTTCATTGGGCGACAGGCCATCGATTATATATATATATATATATGTGTGTGTGTGTGTGTGTGTGTGTGTACGATATGGAGAGAAGATTAAAAATTATTTTAATAACAAATACCGAATATTTACTCTTGAATTTTAAATAGTTGTGTGTGTGTGTGTTATATATATATATATATATATATATATATATATATGGGGAGGGGGTAAAGAGAAAAATACAAATACGCGTCTAGATACACACGAGTTTTTATATATATATATATATATATATATATATATATTAATTTTCTTAAAATTTATTTGTCTCATTACTGCTTCGACGAGTTTTTCTTTTTATAAATTATCCGAATTAATTTAAATGTCAATGGACGGATGACCTGTGTCACCATTTGATTCAAATTGATAATATCAACCACTGGCTTTTACTAAGGATCCACATTTTTCATATTTGGGCTTAGAAGTACGTGTCAATTTTTTTTCTGTTTTTTTTTTTTTGTTTCTTTGTTTTTTTATTATTATTTTGATAAAAAGATAAGTGAAAGAATTTACATTGGTATTTTTAGTCAACTAGCAGTTTAGCCCGGTTTCACTCGGATAGTTTACGCCGTACGGAATAATAAGAATGAAAAACATGAATTTACGTAGCAAATACTTACACAACGTCCACCCTCGTCGCTTTTAGATATAGATAACAATCTAGAATGTCTATTGGGTTAGGGTGGGAGGAGGAGGGGCAACATATATAGATAGAGAGAATGTGAAGTGGGGTGATCGATTCTATGTTATAATCAATACATAAACTGATCCCTGACTTTATACTGATAATTCTTCTACCCCTAATTTTGGCTTTCTGAAAAATTTCAAGGTGCTGTTAGCGTTCTAAAATTTTGATCTACATCTGAGCGCAACTCCCGTCGAGCTAGACCGCAAAATGCAGACGATAAGTCGACTCTAAATACTTACACAACATCCACCCTTGTCACTTTTATAGATATAGATTATCTGAGTTATCCACAGTTTGCATTTAACGTCCAGCTTGAGTTTTCTACAAGTCAACTGTATATGAATGACAAAAGGCCTTACTCAAAAGAATCCGAGGAAATTCTGCGCGTCATTTACCCTTTAAGTCTAATGCTGAAAATTTGTTCCACTATAGAAGTCAATACTGATGAGAAACTTAGAAGAAATTATTAAAAACAACAGTGTATTCATTATGCTTCAAGCTGAATCTGTGGAAATACCAGTTGCATTAACTACCATGATTATCCATAATCTCATGCCTTTGTATATCATACTTTGCCTGTATCTTCTTTCTCTTCCTTATCCTTTCCATTACAACAGAGATTATCCATTTCCTATCATCTTTTGCCTGTATCTTTTCATTCTCTACCTCAGCGCTTCTAAACTTTGTTGCTTGTCTATCATTTCAACTAAATAGACGAACTTATTTATTTTCGCAAATGAAATTAAACTAAGTAAATAAGTAAATAAATAAGTAAATAATAATTTATAAAGCGTTTTTATTTTTATTTTTCTTCATAAATACTTTTTATGTATTTCTACACCTTTCCAAACCTGCCTGTCTTTCAATTTTTCACTGATTGTCTCTTGATATTTATCTAGCACACCTATCCTTCCCTCTTCGTCTCCATCTCTACCTATGCTCTCGAAATGTATTTATAATTTTTCTCTTGTTACCTTTTTTTTTAAGTTCCTACCATTAAGAGCTGCGAATCTCCGATCCAAGATAGAAAATCGTAACTGCTGTACATAGAAACAAGTAGAGTAATATTAGAGCAAAAGATGATCGCAAAAAGCAGATTCATTGCAAGAGTCTCGTACCCCACCCGAATCTATGATATGCACCCACAATCAATGACACTAGACCTCCTCTCTACTGCATCTCAATTTTCATAAGAGAATAATTATATAAAATACTAATTTTATTGTAACCTGATTATGGACAATAATTGATCATATGCAAAATAGATGAAAAATTCAATTAGAAAAACTGAAAATAAATTCTTATATATTTTCAGTTTTTCTAATTGTCTTAGTAGATTATTCCATTCGAAATAAAGCAACAATGTTTTACGACAATTTTTAACTTCAACTTGAGATCTTTCTTGTCAAAATGTTGAATAATTTTAACACATTGAACATTATTGATAAAATAGTGAATTCTATTTTTCTTTTTTTTTTCTTAGAGACTTAGAAATAATTTTTAAAAAAAGCAAGAAGAAAGAAAAAAAATTAAAGAAAAAAAAAAAGGACCCAGAATTACATCAAAATCCGGAAAAATTCAGTCAGTAAAGTGCCATACGTGATACAAGCTTTGGGAGATCATGAAAGAGACATGACTGACTGGGCAGAAGATTATCCCGCAGTAGGTTGCCATTGCTTTCTAAGGTAGACTGGTTGCCAGCCAAGGCTATAGAACCAAATCTGTCCTATTATTTAACCCATAACTGGAAGGAAGAGACGGATCAATACCTTTCCCAAGAGTATTTGTGCGTAAACGAATGCAAGGCATTCAACTGGAATTCGAACTCGGCACCCCGATTTGTCGTTCTGAGTCGATATCCACTGCACCACAACGGACATCCGCGAAAATTGTACATCCTTTAATAGTAAGTTGTGCTTACTTTAATTTGTAACGTCTATAAATGTCGATAGAAAAAAAATGTTCATAAGATAGCTTTAGTCACAAAGCACTGCCCGGGACTATCAATCAGGCTTCCCCTTTTCCGTTTGAAGGATTCGGGGGTGTTGCGCACCAGCTCTGGCAAGGAGAAAGTTCCAGTGTTGTACTGAAAGACAAACCGCTAAAATAAACAAAGAAACACTAAATATTGCGAGAGACCATCAGTCAGTCAGTTAAGTGCCATACGTGATATACGCTTGGGCAATCATGTCTCGAAAGAGACATGACTGACTGGGCAGAAGATTATCCCGCAATAGGTTGCCATTGCTTTCTGTGATAGACTAGGCTATAGAACCCAATCTGTCCTGTTATTTAACCCATAACTGGAAGGAATAGACGAATGAATACCTTTCCCAAGGGTATTTGTGCGTAAGTGAATGCAATGAATTCAACTAGAGTTCGAACTCGGCTCCCCGATTTCTCGTTCCGAGCCGATATCCCTTACACCACAACGCACATCCTCCGCGAGAGACCATATGAAGACAAAAAAGAATCCAAGAAAAAAAGTAAAACTGAGTAATCGTGTTCGTTTTACCCTCACATTTAACTATTTCAATTATGCAATTTCAGATCAATATATTTGTGAAAACTAAGTGGCCTGACAGAAGTATTTGCTTGTCATATTTACGATTTTAATGATTTTGATTAGAGGCACTAGTTCTGTGATTATCAGGGACAAAATGTAAAAACATAAATAAACTGAGACGTTATTTCAGCCGCTGGAAAACCTATACTAAGAAAATTCTGATAGGTCATAAAAACTCGCACCATCATGTAATTGTCGGTCATGGTGACATTCAGTGTCTAATAGTTTCATGGCTTGGTGGTTCCTTTTTCACCGGGAATATCGAGGTTACCACTTCCCCACTCTCAGAAGTTAAAGAAGAGACTTACAAGGCTGCATGTGTGTTAAAATTTAGGTTTTTTTTTTGGTTTTTTTTTCACGTAGACAGGCAATGGTAAATGGAGGTCGTACGTAGATCTTGACGCTTGAATGATACCTAGAGATATGTGTTCCATTTATGGGGATGTGCCCTTTGGACAACTGAGCAAACCTAAACTGTGTCTGCCTTTTCGACCCTAAGGGAACCCAGAACTATATGTACCCTTTTAGCACTAGTGAGAACCAGACCTGTTTGTCTAATAAGAATTTCATTCGACAATAAATAACGTGACAATATTTTGTTAAAATTCATAGTTTTCTTGCACGTGAACTAGCAATAGTATATAGAGGTCGTACGTAGATCTTGACACTTGAATGATACCTAGAGGTATGTGTTCCATTTATGAGGATGTGCCCTTTGGACCCTAGGGGAACTATATTTACCCTTTTAACACTAGTGAGAACCATACCTGTTGTTTGTCTAATAAGAATTTCATTCGACAATATATAACGTAAAATTATTTTGTAAAATTAGCCATCCACCTAGAATATCCTAAAAAGAAATAAAAAAAACTGTTCAAAACACAACTGAAAACGCTTCTTTGTTGGATATATATAGTTAGACAATTATGAGCATTTGAAACTAATCCAATTCATGATCATAATTTCACCAACAAAATCACTGATAGTCAATCTCGAATTAGAGTGGAAAATAAGAAGGAAAAAAGTTATTTCCCGGCTACAAGGAACTGTGGCCGAATATCGCTAAAGAAATTATATTGACCTCAATGATCAGGCACCAAAGACGGTCTCTTGTCTGTCTGCGCCTATCCAAAATATCCAAGTAGAGAATATAAAGCCAATGACCGCATAGAATGAAGCGAGGGTGGGTGAAGATTTGGTGAGAAAATCTTCGAACTAAAATGAGGCGAGATAAATACGATTGATAGACATCTCAGGGAATGATTACTCGATCATTTCCTTTCCAATCCATTTCTTACTCCCTACTCCCCACAAGAGATGAGACCACCACCTACTCCCAACATGCGCCATGTATTACACTTCGTGTCCACTAGGTCATCTCTTAGGGTTCAAGATTTTTAAGGGTCACAATTTCCAAGAACGAACGGCAAGAACAAATCAAAAGTAAGACGCAAAGTGTAATCTGATTATTTAATGGAAAGAGCAAAGAATGAGAATGTGGAAGAGGGCGTTGCTGTTCTTGCTTGTGGAGACAGTGTCACGTGTGGCAAAACAAAAGAAATCGCGGTGCTCTGGACACTTTTCATGGACAAGGAAACGACGTGGGAAGGAAAGGAGAGAAAGCAGCAAGAGAATGAAAGGAGAGAAAGCAGCAAGAGAATGAAAGGAGAGAAAGCAGCAAGAGAATGAAAGGAGAGAAAGCAAGAGAATGAAAGGAGAGAAAGCAGCAAGAGAATGAAAGGAGAGAGAAAGCAGCAAGAGAATGAAAGGAGAAAGCAGCAAGAGAATGAAAGGGAGAGAAAGCAGCAAGAGAATGAAAGGAGAGAAAGCAGCAAGAGAATGAAAGGAGAGAAAGCAGCAAGAGAATGAAAGGAGAGAAAGCAGCAAGAGAATGAAAGGAGAGAAAGCAGCAAGAGAATGAAAGGAGAGAAAGCAGCAAGAGAATGAAAGGAGAGAAAGCAGCAAGAGAATGAAAGGAGAGAAAGCAGCAAGAGAATGAAAGGAGAGAAAGCAGCAAGAGAATGAAAGGAGAGAAAGCAGCAAGAGAATGAAAGGAGAGAAAGCAGCAAGAGAATGAGAGAAAGCAGCAAGAGAATGAAAAGGAGAGAAAGCAGCAAGAGAATGAAAGGAAGAAAGCAGCAAGAGAATGAAAGGAGAGAAAGCAGCAAGAGAATGAAAGGGAGAAAGCAGCAAGAGAAAGGAGAAAGCAGCAAGAGAATGAAAGGAGAGAAAGCAGCAAGAGAATGAAAGGAGAGAAAGCAGCAAGAAAGAATGAAAGGAGAGAAAGCAGCAAGAGAATGAAAGGAGAGACAGCAGCAAGAGAGAAAAAGAGAAAGAGAGACAGCAAGAGAGAAAAAGAGAAAGAGAGACAGCAGCAAGAGAGAAAAAAGAGAGAAAGACAGCAGCAAGAGAGAAAAAGAGAAAGAGAGACAGCAGCAAGAGAGAAAAAAGAGAAAGAGAGACAGCAAGAGAAAAAAGAGAAAGAGAGACAGCAGCAAGAGAGAAAAAGAGAAAGAGAGACAGCAGCAAGAAAGAGAGAAAAAGAAAGAGAGACAGCAGCAAGAGAGAAAAAGAGAAAGAGAGACAGCAGCAAGAGAAAAAAAGAGAAAGAGAGACAGCAGCAAGAGAAAAAAAGAAAGAGAGACAGCAGCAAGAGAAAAAGAGAAAGAGAGACAGCAGCAAGAGAGAAAAAAGAGAAAGAGAGACAGCAGCAAGAGAGAAAAAGAGAAAGAGAAAGCAGCAGAGAGAGAAAAAGAGAAAGAGAGACAGCAGCAAGAGAGAAAAAAAGAAAGAGAGACAGCAGCAAGAGAGAAAAAAGAGAAAGAGAGAGACAGCAAGAGAGAGAAAGAGAGAGACAGCAAGAGAAAAAGAGAAAGAGAGAGAATGTGAAAGAAAGGCGAATCAAGTATTAGGGTTAAAGGGTTGAACGTAGAAAAATTGTCAGTCTATTTTAACTATTATTAAATTAACTCATTGTGACGTTGGTGGTGCATGTATACTTACGGTAAGTATGGATCTAAAAAGTAATGGAATTTTTATCTTAGCCTAATTTTTATTAGGTTGCGTCATTATATGTTAGAAAATATAGTTTTACCTTATTCTATATTTATGGGTTAAAATGCCTAATATCAGATACAGAGCGCATATAAATATAAAAGCAGACATTGAAGTCAACACCCAACGGTGTCTGTGTTTCATTCATCAACTCATGATGGTCCGAAGACTGCGTTTACGCATGTAACACTTTTACTACTCGGCATTGACTTCAATGTACACTATATATCAGCATACAGTGTGGGTATAGAAGAATCCAAAGGAGCATCCTGTACATACAGTGGTAGGATAACTCTCTAAGAGAGCTCTAAGCATATATGCATATAAATACATATAGAGCAAATATAAGAAAAATTAAGACAGGCACGTTATTTCATGGTGAATCGGATGTATGGGCCTATTTCAGGCGAACCATCATCAGCTTCCGTCTATTTTACAAAGGATTTTATTTTTTCGTGTAAAATCCTTTGTAAAATAAAGACGGAAGCTGATGATGGTTCGCCTGAAATAGGCCTATACTTCCAATTTACCATGAAGTAACGTGTCTGCCTTAACTTATATATATAGTGTGTGCGTATATACACACACTAGCCAGATACCAAATACGGTAGTTCAAAAAGTGCTCAATGTACACTCAACACAAATGAATTGAATATGCAGAACCCATACCACTTACTTGCAACCCAGCTTTCGACCACTCAGGTCTCATCAGGCAAGCAGAATATATGGAATTGTTAAATTTATTTATTGACCTAATATTTCTTATTCTAGGCGTTAATCTAGCGGATGCATATGCTTGATAGACCAGTTTTTTAACATTGTGAATTACGTCTTCTCGCCTGCGTATTTGAGAGATTTAATAAAAAAAAAAAAATGCGATCTCCGGCAAGGTTCGAACCTACCGCCCCAACTTTAGAGGAAACCTTTGTTTGATCCGACGTGCTTTGAACCATTCGGTCACATAAAGCATCAGAGCCCACCAAGGTTCCTTTTAAAGGATTCAGAAGTTGAGTCTTAAATAAATTTCCGCCTTGGGGAACTAATTTTAATGTGAAATCCATGAGTGTCATGCCTGGTTTTGCATTAAGGCATTACTATCATCATTGCTATTATTATTATACATTGATATCATTATGTTTTTCTTTGTGCTTCTCGTTCATTCTTTAGAGTCATGTCAAATATGATGGTTTTAAGGCTCAATTGTGGTACAGTGGATATCGGTTCGGAACGAGAAACCGGGGGGGGGGGGGGGGGCGAGTTCGAATTCCAGTTGAATCCCATTGTATTCACTTACGCGCAAATACCATTGGGAAAGGTATTAATCCGTCTCTTCCTTCCAGTTATGGGTTAAATAATAGAACAGATTGGGTTCTATAGCCTTGGTCGGCAACCTACTGCGGGATAATCTTCTGCCCAGTCAGTCATGTCTCTTTCGAGACATGATCGCCCAAGCGTGTATCACGTATGGCCCTTAACTGACAGACTGATGATAAATTCCACTTGACTGACTGAACGGTCTCCTGGACGGCACAGTCATCGATGCCGCTTGGGATACGGTTGTTGAACTTTTCCATGAGTCCTAATGCAACTAGGACAGCTATCGTTTCTGTTTTCATAACCCATATCTTGATTCCAAATTTTTTATAACGCCATGTCCCCTCAAGACAGAGGTGGTCATGACTTTCCCCAAAGTACATTTATTTCTTAACTGTTAATCACCATTCATTCTTGGGAGTCTTATTGGGAAGGCTTCCCGTTACGTTTTCCACAATTTGGAATTTAGAGTTTTTCTTCTCTTGGGCTGGTTGCCACCCAATGCTAAAGAGCCCAGTTTAGTCTGATATTTGTCGAATAAAATCTACAGAGTGCTTGAACCGGGTTACCTATAGCCGTATTGGCTAAGGCCAACACGTAATCTAATACGTTTTCAAAAATTGGATAGTTATTTATTTACAGCAGATTACAGTTTTGCCTTGATTGTCAGTCAGTCTGGTAGAAAGATAACTGAATTCAAACCAGAGGTGAGCTCATTGAAAATTTCATGAAACATTGTGCACCATTTTTGTTATTTTTCTTTTTGAGGAGTGGTTGGTTCTCTTGAAACATTCACCATTACAGTTAAATTATCTCTTGTTAATCTAGCAGTTCAGTTTTAAAATGAACTGCTGACGTCTTATACATCAAAATCGACGAAAGAGTTCCTATAGCAAGTTATAGCAAGGATTTTATATATATATATATATATATATATAGTCATTCAACATCATTGAATTAATCCTTTTTTAATTTATATTTGCTCTGTAATATTTTATTACATGGAGCTCTCTTCCTGTATCATTTTTTAATATTAAAATAAAATTTTTAATATTAATTAGGATCGGGTTTTTGGAATTTACCTTCCTGCTTTTTTCACTTGGATTAAAGTATCTGAATTAAAATTATATATATATGAGATATTTATATATTATAAACGGTAACTTTTCCATGCTAGACAATGGCTATATTTAATGAACGAAATAATTTAAGCAGAGATTGAATCAAGATCTTTACAATTTTCAGAGCAGAAAATGACTAAATAGCTAAGTAATTTAACCATAAAAGTCATTTATAAATTATAAATTTATAAACAGGATAAAAGACCAAATTGAGCATGAATAAATATATATATATATATATATATATATATATATATATATATATATGTGTGTGTAAATTGTAGAAAATATCAGCCTTTTTGGTAGATATTATAAAGAGCACTAGCTTTTTTATGTCAGGTTTAAATAATTAATTTCTATGGTTTTGAGCGTACACAATCTTCGACTTTTATATATTAGATAACTTTAAATTAGATGACAAAGGGTGAGCTTAAAAGACAAAGTTGCAAATTACATCACTGAATTTTTGAATTCTGTAAATGCACAATTCTTTTAGATAAAAAAAACGCGAAAAAAAATATAAAAAAATTAGAAAACTAATTAACGTAAATCGTAAAATTAACGAAAATTACTTCAAATATAATGATATCAATAATTATCATAAATCATTAATGTTGGTTTTTGTAGCAAAAGTAATTAAAAAATATCAATTAACTGTAAAATGAGCCGCCCACTTATCCCTATTTTCGTGGCTATAATTCTCTCGACTCGAACCAACTGAAAACTGCAATGCTATGAGATTGTGATACCCACAGAGGCGTCTTGTTCATCAGATGCCCCTTTAAAAGGGACGGCGATCAAGTCCCAGCGCGGCAGATATTCGACAATGAAATGATCGTGTGCTTGGACGCGTGTTTGTGCGAAAAGAAAGGGAGTGACGTAGAGAGAGAGAGAGAGAGAGAGAGAGATAATTAAGAAAGAAAAATGGCGGTGGGGAGGCGTGCACGCAAACCTGTCTCAGTTTCTTTTTATAGCTGAAGGAAATTCATATGCGTGAATGGGCTGATATTTCTTTCAGTTACATGTTAAACTCATAGATAAAACTTGTCTTAAACTTACACAGCAGCTGGTGTTCTACCACTTGGTAGAATAAAGATGCATTGTGTTGGTATTGATATATTTAACAGTATAGCTGATGCAGACGTATACAAAACTCTTATGTATATATATATATATATATATATATATATATATACATACACACACACACATATATATATATTGCAATGGGTGAATGGAGTACTTCTAAGAATTAGAGTAGACGAAATGTGCCTTTATGCAGAGTGTGTGTGTTTTTATATACACACACACACGAACGAAAAAACATACGGTGCGTCTACTCAGATATGGGTATCCACTAATATATCGTTGAATTAATTTATATTAATATATATATATATATATATAAAGGAAAACTCAACATTTCATTTAGATTGGTTATAAATTATAATTAATTTGTATGAGCTAAATTAACTCATTTCTTCAGACTACACTATATTTGTTCCATTATGAGCAATTTTTTTTGTACCAAATGGAACGAATATAGAGTGGTCTGAAGAAATGAGCTAATTTAACTCACAGAAATGAATTATAATTTTTAACCAATCTAAACGACGTGTTAAGTTTTCCTTTATAAATATTATATTGCTCTGGATAACATCCATTGAGCTCTCTATACAGATATAACACTTAATATTTTATATTAAGTTGATCCTGTTGAATCATTCTCTCCGTTTAGGTACTGGAGACACACACACACACACACACACACACACACATATATATATATATATATATATTTTCCATTTCTAAATAAGTTATTGAAAATCGCCTGAAGACACCACGCATGGTAGAAACCTAGGTCGCGTAATAACTCATTTACAAATGGAAAATATTCAAAAGTTCTACAATATAATTGTATTGAACACATTTTTAATACAAATGTGCACTGCGCTAATCTTATTATGACCAGAAACTAAGTAATTAACTAATATATATATATATATATATATATTGAATCGATGGTTAATTTGCAAAATATTCCTGGTCCATCATCCCCAACGACGCGCGTGCACACACAAACGGGTTTAAATAATTCCTTGGACATTTATTAGTTAATCTTTAAACTGTTGTAGATCACTCATCTTTGACCTTAAAATAGATTAAATTCTAGTAATTTTTATGCACTTTGATAGACGTCTTTGAGTAGTAGCATAATTATTATATACTAACATCAGAATAAATATATGCATACTCGTGTGTACACAAAAATCTTCACGTGTTTAGCATACATAAAATAAACTTTCATAAAACTCATCAGATAACAATCAAGTCTCACACCTACCCTTATTCTTACGATGACATATAGACATCCATATAAACAGCATTGTGTATAAACAGGTGCTTATAATTGGATATGATGTGCTCATGGGAATGTCTATAACTTGCTTTAAACAACCTCATAAATTCATCAAATCGCACCACAACAACAAGATAAAATCTGTAAGAGGTAGATGGATTTTATTTAAGAGCTCTGAACAAGGAAAGTATCTATAAAACCCTCTCATATAGTCATTTATTGTACAAAAGAAGACAAAATTCAGAAATAAAAAAAATACAGGAGAACTAAGTTTAAACGATAAAATAAAAAACAAAAAAAACTAGACGAATTATATTACCTACGAATTCCTAAGTAGTGAAATTGAATTAGCTAATCTCAAAATAAAAATTATTACAAATATTTCAAAACTATATCTATCTAATATATATATATATATATATATATATATATATTCCATTTTAAACGAGTTATTTCGCTACCCAGGTTTTTTACCATGAGTGGTGTCTTCAGGTGATTTTTATAACAATACAAAAATATATAATTGTAATTTTTGTATTATAGATTATAATAATTTATAATGAAATATTACAAATATATATATATATATATTTTTTTTGTAATATTTCATTATAAATTATTATTATAATAAAAATATTACAATTATATATTTTTGTATTGAGCACTTTTTGAAAGTAAATGCTACCAATTTGCTCTCTCTCTCTCTATATATATATATATATATTGATTGTTTAATTACTTAGTTTTTGGTCATAATAAAATTGGACGAGTACACATTTGTATAAAAAAAGTGTTCAATACAATTATATTGTAGAACTTTTGAATATCCTTCATTTGTAAACAAGTTATTATAAGCGTAATAACTCGTTTACAAATGAAGAATGTATTATATATATATATATATATTACACAGATTAGTTTCCATTTGTCAAATTTTAAAGCTTTGTCGGGATTTCTATATCCTAATTGCGTACGCACATGGATAAAAATGCTTACTATATGCGCGTACACACAGACACACAATAATATAACTTATCAACAAATTCCAGCAGAGATAAAAACTAATGATACACATACGCATTAGTTATACAGACGAACGCTGCTTGACAAGACAGAAGCACGTGAGGTCTGCTTAACCAATGAAAAACAAACAAAATTTCAAAACACTAGAATTTTCACCTACATATTTCATTTTCCGGTGAAACCTTAATAAAAGCGAAATAGATTTATAAACGTTTCCTATTTGTTCCTTATACTTTCATATATGGATGCGTAACTGAGTGACAAAATGGGAAAAAAATCATGTAAAGCGTTTCATTCTCCACAATGATTTTGTCAGACTAAAATAATGCTCTTAATGAAAGATGTGCTTTGTGGTACAGTGGATATTGGAACGAGAAATCGAGGAGCCGAGTTCGAATTCCAGTTGAATTCTTTGCATTCACTAACGCGCAAATAACCTTGAGAAAGGTATTAATCCGTCTATTCCCTCCAGTTATGGGTTAAATAACAGGAGGAAATATCCTTGGCTGGCAACCAGTCTACCGCAGAAATTAATGGCAACTTACTGCAGGATCAACCTACTGCCCAGTCAGTCATGTCTCTTTTGAGACATGATCGCCTAAGCATGTATCACGTACGGCACTTAACTGATTGACTTAGTGGAATTAAGATGTATCTAGGCGTACAATTTAGTTGATTTCATTCAGCATTGCAATGATTTCGTTTTTTTTAAGTTATCTCTCACTCACACACAAAACACACACACATAATATAATCTTATTTCCGGATATAAATTTGTCCGTAAAACGCAGTATTATTACCTCAGAATTGAAGTTGAGACACCTGAACATTACTTAAATTTTCTAGATGGTATAAATGAATTTTTACGATTTCGGGTTATAAAACGAAACTGAACATTTCTCTCCAGAAGTTAATCTCCATCTTAGTTTGTATCCGTTCTCTCATTCTCTTATCACATTATTATATCAACATAAACATTATTAAAATATTAGTATTATAAAAAATATTATTATTAGAATTATATTATAAAATATTAATCTATATTATTATTACAGCATAATATCAATATTATAAAATAGTCATTATCAATATTATTATTATAGCATAATTGTTATACTATTAGCATTATTTTAATATATCATCACCATTAGTAACAGAAGTGTTCTATGTTATTTGTATCATTAGTAATGTTATTTTTATTGTTTTTCTTTTTATTCTTGTAGGTATTTCTTTTGTACCATTAACTAAATTATTACGACTTATGAAAATCGTTATTCATCATATTCTTTCTTATTAGGCTGTTGCAAACAATTTTTCGTCTTTCCAACAAATTTTCATAGATTATTCCTTCTAAGTTATGATAGTCATCACCAAAAGAAAAATTGTTGCATATCCGTGTCACAATCCTTAAATTCTTCAGCTTCGGTTTATTATATAATATCTTTTTTTATTCTTTCAGAATGGATGCCTTGCAGTTTTAAGAAAAATACAGGGTCAAAAGCCAAGTAAATTGCTAATAAATATTGATTATTTAAAATTAGGTGTAAAAGAAATTATATTTAATTTTTCCTATTTTCTATTAAACAAGTTATTTTGAAACTACCTATTATTCTACTGTCCTTGGATATGACTGACTTTTTTTCTTATTCCCCCTCACGAATTTATAAATCTAATGTTAATTAGCAAGACACACTTTGGGAACAAATACAAGCTACTTGGCAGGAGATACCTTTAGATGCCTGACAGAATGAAGGCTATGGTTAAAGCAAACGGTTATTATACTAAATATTAAATTTATTTTGTAACAAGTATTTTTTCTTGTTAAAGCATTTGTTGAGTAAATAAAAATTACTTTAATTAAATTGTTTATTTTCTGTCAATATGCCTCATAAAAGATAAAATATTTCTTGTCCTAATACTTTTGCACAGTACTTTATATATATATATATATAATGTGTGTGTGTGTGCTAACGTGAAAGTTTTTTTTTTTAAATGTGCAGGGGGCGACGTAAGAGTGACAAGATTGGAGAAGAGAAAACTGGAAACCACATCCTAAGCAGGGAACAAGGGATGAGCCTCTTCACCTGTTCAATAGACGTGGGTGGAGTGTGAACCGGGCGATAGTTTAGTCTATCTACTCCAATTGAAAAAAAAAAATGAAAAGGAGTGAAAAGATTGGAAAAAAGAAAACCGGAAACCACATCCTAAGCAGGGAACATGGGATGAGCCTCTTCATCTGTTCAATAGACGTGGGTGGAGTGTGAACCGGGGATCTCTGGCAGATCTTGTTTACAAGAAATTAAAAAATAATGCTCTCTTAAAATGCACATTTTCCCCAAGAGAGTATTTAGTACTAAGACAATATAAACACTGTACATGTTATTGTTTAGTATTGTCTAACATCAGAATTTTGGGAAAAAAAGAAGGCAAATATTTACTAGCTTTCCTTATACCAAATGTTGAATAATGACACAGTAAAGGATTGTACTAAACGAAAAGCAAAAAAGATATGACTTCTAATACTACTAATAATAATTATTAGTATTATCATCATGATAGTCGCATGAATCGCTATTGGGGAGCTAGGAATAATTTCGAAGACTCAAGGGAAAATAGTGCTGGAATGATTGGAAACCAGTTGAAGTACTGAAGAATCGTGATAATCCAGAAAGAAAAAAAAATACTACGGAGAGTCCTGTAGTATTGTGTAGACATTTGCCACTAGCACCTTAAAAATAAAAATAACAAAAATAAAAGAACAGTGAAGAGAGTTTTGAAGTATTGAGCAGACTGAAAGCAAAAAGAGAATAACGAATTACTGCTGATAATACTATGCTATCTCTCTCTCTCACACACTCCTATTTGGGTGTGTGTATGTTTACATATCACATAGTAACCGGTAAGATGATTACTAGTAATAATAGTGATAATACTACTACTAGTAATAATAGTGATAATACTACTACTAGTAATAATAGTGATAATACTACTACTAGTAATAATAGTGATAATACTACTACTAGTAATAATAGTGATAATACTACTACTAGTAATAATAGTGATAATACTACTACTAGTAATAATAGTGATAATACTACTACTAGTAATAATAGTGATAATACTACTACTAGTAATAATAGTGATAATACTACTACTAGTAATAATAGTGATAATACTACTACTAGTAATAATAGTGATAATACTACTACTAGTAATAATAGTGATAATACTACTACTAGTAATAATAGTGATAATACTACTACTAGTAATAATAGTGATAATACTACTACTAGTAATAATAGTGATAATACTACTACTAGTAATAATAGTGATAATACTACTACTAGTAATAATAGTGATAATACTACTACTAGTAATAATAGTGATAATACTACTACTAGTAATAATAGTGATAATACTACTACTAGTAATAATAGTGATAATACTACTACTAGTAATAATAGTGATAATACTACTACTAGTAATAATAGTGATAATACTACTACTAGTAATAATAGTGATAATACTACTACTAGTAATAATAGTGATAATACTACTACTAGTAATAATAGTGATAATACTACTACTAGTAATAATAGTGATAATACTATTACTAGTAATAATAGTGATAATACTATTACTACTAATAATAATTATCATCACGACAGTTGCAACAATCGTTATCAAAGAGCTAGGAATAATTCTGAAGACCCAAATGAAAAACTAAAATAATTGAAGAATTGTGACAATCCAAATAAGTGCACTTCAAAAGAAAAGAAAAAAAAATGAAAAAAAGGGGCCAATTGGCGTAGGATAATATTTCGAAGTTGATCTGGTTGACCATTTATTTTAGTAATATTCACCCCAAAAAATGGTCAAGAGTCACTCAAAGTAGTGTGCACGCGCGTGTGTGTGCGTGTGAAAACTAGGATTTCAATTCCCACTCAGTTAAGTGCCATGCGCGATACACGCTTGGGCGATCATGTCTCGAAAGAGACATGACTGACTGGGCAGAAGATTATCCCGCAGTAGGTTGCCATTGCTTTCTGCGGTAGACTGGTTGCCAACCAAGACTATATGACCCAATCTGTCCTATTATTTGACTCATAACTGGAGGGAAGATGGATTATACCTTTCCCAAAGGGTATTTGCGCCTAAGTGAATGCAATGAATTCAGCTGGAATTCGAACTCGGTTCCCCGATTTCTCATTCCGAGCCGATATCCACTGCACCAAAACGCACATCCGTAATTCCCACTAATTGTCCCATACAACATCATTCAATATTAATTAAATAAACCACTAAAAAGGTTGATATATTGTAAAAAATCAACGGGAATAAATATCAGTTAATGCTGGTGTGATAACTGATGATAAAATTATTATTATTTAATAATAGCAGTAATCGAAAATATTTTTATTCTTGTAAGCATAGTTATTGCATTTTATTTTTGTGCGCAATTTTATAATTACTTAGCACCCCCCCCCCTACACGTTGTCTTTTTTTCTTTTCAATCTGCAAACAAGGTAGACGGCTACTAGTTTGATGGTCCGGCGTCTATAGATTGCGATGAATACAGAAGCAGTGACCGCTGTGTGAGTGCACCATTAGGTGTTAGGTGACGAGCTATGCAGGTGTTGTGGGGGCAGAGCAGTATCTGTGCACAGACCAAAAAATAAATAAATAAATAAATAGTGGTGTAAAACATACACACACCCAAGTATTAATAGTGTGTGTGTGTGTGTGTGTGTGTGTGATCGCACACAAATTCAGCAGGGCACAAACTCACAATTTCGTTTCCATTCAATCCTGTATGTTTTTGGAGCGATCCCAAACAAAGCTAGACCCATGCGGGCAAGGACTTCCTCCTCAAACCATTTTGTATTTGCTTTTGAAGAAGAATAAAAATAAAATGAAAATAGAGTGTGAACGAGACAGAGTGATAGACAGAGAGCGAGAGAGAGAGAGAGAGAGAGAGAGAGAGAGCAAGAGCTGCGGGTGTATAAGAAAGGTTTACGACGAAAGAGAAAGGGGGCCTGCTTTGATGTTTATTGTCGAAACCGCGGCCGAGTGGGTAGGTATACGGGCCGCAACTACTGAGGCTAGCTTGGAATATAGGCACAAGCAAACGATTATTATGGTTAGTTGCACGATGTAAAAAAAAAAAAAAAAAAAAATTAAGGGAGGGAGTGAAAGTAAGTGTTGGAGGAAAGGCAGCAAAAAAAAAAAAAAAAAAAAAAAAATCGACGCAACGATAGTATTTGCGTAAATAGGAAGTTCCTGCCACCATCACCTGCTTTTCTAGGGAGAATATCGTGTGTGTGTGTGTGTGTGTGTGTGTGTAGATGCATTTTTGTGTATTTGTTTTTTTACTACAAAATGGCAATGGATATATTACAAATTTTACATCAGTCAGTCATATCAACGTAAAGTTAACAATTTAACACAATAAATTTAAATTTTTCAATATAATCCATCGCTTCTCGATAAGTCCTATTCATCGAAAATTATACAGGGAAAATTTCAGGACATACTCCAATTGCCAAGCGACAAACTTATTCATCCAACACACGTGTGTGTGTGTGTGTGTGTGTGTGTGTGTGTGTGTGAGTGAGAGAGAGAGAGAGTGAGAGAAACAAGTTTTATTAAACGATAGTATCGACATGGTTAGGCTTGCCCAACTTTTTATTTTTTTTACCAAATTGGTAAACTTTACAAACTTCATATTTTTGCATGCGAGTATTTAACTTGATAACGATTCTAGCCGACACACACACGCAAAAAAAAAAAACAAAAAAAAAAACAAAAAAAAAACAAAAACAAAAACAAACCTGCAGGTTTTGCCAATTATAATTCTGACAAAACAATAATAGTTCTAAAAACTAAAAACATTGGACAGACATATCTTGTCGGTATATAGACGTTATTTTAAACCCATATTTTTAATTTCGTCTACCGACCTGTGTGTGATTTGATTTACTTAGGTGAGCATTTTAATCCTTACGTACGTCAAGAACAATTAATAGACTCTTTATATTATAATGTAAACAATTAATAACTTAACCGAAATCAAATTTAGGTTTCCACAGATTTTTTGTCTTTACGCAATATCTTGAGATTAGAGCCACATATAGTGTAAAAATATTACGATTTTTAGATTATATTAAAAACGTAACAACCCTAAAGCATAACATTTTTAGCTCCTGACGATTGGTTCTATCGAAATAATATTTCAAGGGAGCATTATTCAAAATAGAGCGTGATCGATTACCGTGAAATTTCTAGCGATGCGTATGCTTACCACGTTTGTAATTAAAATATAACAGCATATTATGTTTCGTTAAAACGACGAATAAGGAAGATTTTATTATTATTTTTTTTTTTTTTAATTTTTTTCCAGTATTCTTACATTTATTTTTTTGCTGAAGATAAGGAATGAAAAAAAAAAAAAAAAAAAAAAAAAAAATGGAAATTCCATAATTATTTCCGAGCGCTTTCAGCCACTTCACAGGCCATTCTCAAGACGGTTGTTTCCGATGTTATTTAATCATGTTTTGACTGTAACGTAAATTATTTTGCAAAGGGCGTTCTTTAAAAGCTATCACGTGATGCGCGCAACTGGAAAACGACTGAACGACTATTAAGAAAAATCTGAAGACTATTTCCACTGTTAAATAATGTAACGAAAGATGATTAAAAGAAAGATTGCTACCTATATATATATATATATATATATATATATATAATTAATGGCTTTATTTTTAATTCAAACTTGTTTTTTCAGTGGATACCCATGTTTGAAATAGACCTTCAGTTTTTAGAATTTTATTTTTAAATATAGTATAATGCATCTACCAGTCTGCACAATGAAACTTTCAGGACTAATGCGCAAATGATATAAAATTATTTTTTAAATTACTTTTTTAAAATGTTGGTAAAAATATTTTTACATCTTTTACCCACTCCACGTAAATTCATGAAATTTTAAGAAATTAAATTTTGTTGCAATAATTGATTTTATTTAAACGCAGGACTCATTGAAGAATGTAAATCATCTATTATATTTTTTGAAAAAAGTTTACCTTTATTTCTGAAAATCTGCTCCCAATAATAAATAAAAATGCAATATAACTATAATATTTAATTTGATAAACTTAATTGCTTGACTAAGTCATATAAATTAAGGACAGTCAGAAAAAAAAAATTCGATTAATAATGAATAATAAATTTTAAAAGAATTGTTTTCATTTTTTTTTATTATCTACAAAATATTTCTTAAATACTTCAAAGATTTCTGGGGTTAGTTTATAAACTTATTAAGCGAAGATTATATTTACTAACCGAAAATTAAAATTTTAATACAAATCGTCGTGCCTTCCTATTTTTAAAATGATTTTTTTTTTGTGGTTGAAGTTTTTTTTTGTATGATAATTTCTGTGGACAAATTAAAAGGTCACGTGTTTCTGGGTTTTTTCCCCCTTTACAAGAAAAAAAATTGTACAATTATGTCACATGGGATCACCATAGACTTATCTTAGTTCGCATCTGTCAACACATACGGTCGAAAGGTCAGAAAGTTAAACACTGTATTCAAGAAATAGTTTTATTCTAAATTTCATGCTATAAAAAGTAATACTTGTGTAAAGCAGATTAATTTAACATTAAATTTCCTAATTTTGCAATTTTGTGTCACAGATGTATATTTTATTTTTGCAAGATTTTCAAAACCGGGAATTAACTTGTTTATAAATGTTTCGATCGCTAAAAAATGTCCGAATTGAAAGTAAAAAAAAAAAAAAAAAAAAAAAAAATTGAAAAATTTTAGATTCCAATCAGTATAATTTCTAACTGAAATACATAATAGTAGATATAATCATTAGTTGTCAACTAAAACTAAAATAAAAGTTTCAAGAAAACTTATTTTTTAAAATTCAATTTAAAAATTTAGATATCGAAAATAAGTAGCGGTATCTAGGATGTGCGTTGTGGTGCATTGGATATCGGCTCCGAACGAGAAATCGGGGAGCCGAGTTCGAATTCCAGCTGAATTCATTGCATTCACTTACGGAAAGGGTATTAATCCGTCTCTTCCCCCAGTTATGGGTTAAATAACAGGACAGATTGGGTTCTATAGCCTTGGTCGGCAACCAGTCTACCGCAGAAAGCAATGGCAACCTACTGCGGGATAATCTTCTGCCCAGTCAGTCATGTCTCTTTCGAGACATGATCGCCCAAGCGTGTATCACGTATGGCACATAACTGACTGACTGACCTAGCTTGAAGTAACAAATTTTTTTGCGTCCACATCAGCTCATGAATTTTCTGCCGGTCAGATTCGAATTTCTCATTGCTTTGACGATATCTAATTTTCAGCAGCTTGGAGTAATTTTATTTTGTGTACCCATTACGAATGAAGTCGCTGATGTATCTGTTGGGGGGGGAAGGGTTCATATTTGTGATCTCTGTCCAAACAAACACAGATAGGTGAGGCGGCTTAATAAAAAACCAGTTGCGTATTTTCTTCCCTAAACACAATTCTACGAGTTCGAGCCCATGATAAGATCAGAATCCTCTTTTATAGTAAAGACCGTTGTGTATTATATGCATATATATCTCGCACTCTTAACTGTCAAGGATATTTATTTATTTATATATATATATATATATATATATATAAATATATATATATATATATATATATATAAAGTTTCTGACAGCATGTTTGTACTTTAAAACTGCCTTTTTTCATTTAATAATCACCTCATCGAGTAGCGAATAATATATATCTGTATCCTCTCTCTATTATAAGGTCCGTAACATATATATGTAAGTATATAATTTATGTATTTGAACTTTGAACATTATTTTTAATCTATACTCGTAATAAATAATGTTCAAACAATAAACTAAATATGTCGTTAATTCCATTTCGCTAATCTCCAGAACTTTCCGTAACAAATATATATATATATATATATATATATATATATAATTGATTGTTTAATTACTTAGTTTTTGGTCATAATAAAATTAAACCAGTACGCATTTGTACGAAAAAGTGCTCAATACAATTATATTGCTTAACTTGAATATTCTTCATTTGTAAACGAGTTATTACGCGACCTAGGTTTCTACCATGCGGTATCGTCAGGCGATTAGCAATAGTAAGTTACTGCAAATCGCCTGAAGACACCACATGGCAAAAACCTAGGTCGCCTAATAACTCGTTTACAAATGAAAATATATATATATATATATATATATATATATATATATATATATATTCCTGTCACACCCAGCGAGTGGGGATTAATCTGTGAGGAAACAGCTAATAATCCTCTCAAATATTTTGCTGTCATTTTTAACGGCAGTGGTACTCTCGTTTAAAATATTTACTTTCCTCCTTGGGTGAGTAACCCAACAGTCTTTCTCTGTCCTTAATCATGTGGCTTTGCTGATTTAAAGATATCCACAGAAAATATCAGGATATTTTGTAGTCGTTTCAAGGTGACATGACTTGTGGTTCTATGTAATCTTGCCGGTGAAGTCGCAAATTGCTAATACATTTAAAAGAAAAAAAAAATGTTTGTTTTTTTTTTCTTCCTCGACCTGGCACAATTTATCGAATTCCAGGTGGATTAAAGGAATAGTCGATCAAAATGATCGACTATTCCCAGTGGCAGACCTGAGAGATCGAGATAGTAAAATTAAAAAGGACACGGTATTTTTATTCAGCTGAATAGCTTTGAGCAAATTTTTGTGTTGTCTAAGAGACACATTTATCTTCATCTCATCGAATGTTTTGTAACATTTAATAAATTATTTTTAGAATTTCAGTAATATTTATTTTAGTTTTTGTATTTCTTTGACTCTTAAATGGGAAGACTATTAGTTCTCAAAGGAAAATAGATTAGGAGAAATAGATAAGAGAAATGTTATTTATTTATTTATAGTTAGCCAAAGGCTGCAAGAGAACCTGATGGTTGGTTAAAATATATTTAATTTCATTAACAAGTCCAATATGACTATCTCTCCAAATCGATAAAATGGCTTCTATAAAAGAATCACATTAAGGGGGCTTCTTCAAATCTACAAAATCACCAGGACCTTGATCATTCTTCGTTCGAGTGTTTTTAGTTTAAGCGTGCGTTGTGACTATTCACAGATTTAAAGAGACTAACATATCGACCGACAGGTTTCCAGCTTCGACAATCAGTTTAAATTTAGGTACAAATAGAGTGTTTTAATTTCGGCATAAAATAGTAATATGACCTTGACAGATGATTAAAAAAAGAAAACATACCCATACAACAACCACAATGATATAGGAAAAAGTAAAGTTTAAAAATGTATTTTTTTGACAGTATTTGTTTATTTCTATTATATTTTATATTTCAGACCGTCCTCGGTCCTTCATCAGAAACAAATGATTTTAAAATTTAAATTAGAAACATATTTCGCGAGAGCGTCCGTGGAGAGAGATTGTTTACATCACGTGACGCAGAAAGCGACAGATTTAAAAAAAAAATATTTGTAAACGTAAACCTATCTTTAATAATGCTTATAAATTTTGTTTTAGAGAAAAAAATGTTTTACTTGTGTCTAAAAAAGTTTAGCTATTGAAATATTTGTAAAGATTCAAAACACCTAAGTCCCTATTTAACCCTAGCTTGTGTGTATTTAATATATATGTATTTTATATATATATATATATATATATATATATATATATATATCTCATATTGTAATTATAATGGTTTATTATATCACTCCACAAAAATTTTCATGTTTCGGAACAATGCTGTTCTTTTCCAGGTCAGGTTTTAAAATAAAATGGTGAAAATGAGTTATTTAGAAATTATAAAATGAATTTATAGTTACTTGGGAAATGAAGGGGTGGGTGTTGGAGAATATGCTTGTAGGTGTGTCAATTTTGTTCACTCAAAAATGAGAATTAGGTTGAACTATGAAGTTGCCGATTTGGGTTGCAAAAAAAAAAAGCAGAGTAGCCTGGTGTCAACGCATGTCACTTTTTAGTTTTGTCTGGGTATAATGCACAATGGGACCATACATTATTTAAATGGGTAGACAATTTTTAACAGAAGGTCGGATTTTAAATTTATTTTGCACTACTTCATGAGTAAAGGGACTGGAATGTGTAGATTAGAATTAAATAATTATGGTATCATTGTAGTTGAGTAAACCAATAAGTATTGTGTGGATCATTTACTGTAGTAAAATAATCTTTAATTTTTAAGTTATAGAGCATAAGTTATAAATAAAACATTGTAACCAATTAAATTTAAAAAAAAACATATTTACGGTGTTTACATAAAACCGTTAGCTCATCTCTAATAGAATATTCAGTAATACTTTATATTCGGGTAGCAATCTTTCAAACATGTTTTGATAAAAACGACTGACAGGGAAGATTTTATTTCTTATTTAATTTTTTTTTTTTTTTACTTTTCTTGCATGTTTGCTTTTTGCTGGAGATAAGGAGTGTAAAAAAGTTTCATAATTTTTTTATTTTACATGCGCTTTCAGCCACTTCACTGGCCATTTTCAAGGATGCTATTTTCCGATGTTATTCTATCATCATGTTTTGACTGTAACGTAATTTTGGTGTGCTTTTTTTAAAATGAAGCGTTTTTTAAAAGCTATCACTTGACGCGCGAGACGGAAGATTTTTTTTTAACTTTAAAATTCCATTTCCACTATTAAATAACGTAAGTTTGATCGTCGGAAAAAAATTATTTGACATATGAGGATAAAATAACAACATTGGAAAAATAACATCCATTGAAGTGGCTGAAATAGCTTGGAAACTAAAAGATTATGGAACATTTACACATTCCTTATCTCCAGCAACAAAGAAACGTAAAAATACTGGAAAAAATTTTTCTAGTCGGTCATTTTTAACGAATCACACACACACAATTTGTGGATGTTATACAGGCACGTTTTGACCACTGATTCGCTTTTTTTTTCTTTTTAAATCATTTTTTATATATAGATAAATCTACTGATGTATACATATATAGAATGCGTGTATGGACAGTCACCATGCAGTGTCTACCTATCATCTTCAGGATTCAGTGAAATATTCAGTATGAAATTGATAGTCACCATGTCGTATTGATGAATATGTCTACACTGTTTATAGCTACAAATGGTCTGTTTCCGATATTGAGTACTGCTTCTTTGCAGATATTATCAAATATGCATGCAGTGTTTGTAAAACTGTATTATTTTAGACTTAGACTGTATATTCTGTATGTACTGAAAACAATGAATAAGAAAAGGAACAGTTGCGCAAAAAAAAAAAAAAAAAAAAAAATCCTTGACTGGTCAAAAATTTAATCATTTTGAAAAGTGGTTAGGTTGAGAAATTTTAAGTACCTTTCCGTGTGTGTGTTTCAAACAGCAATAAATGTTTGAAATCTGAAAACCAACGTAAAACTAAAATAAGTGTTGGTCAATGAAAATTTTTCTAGAGGCAAACTAAATTCCGAAACTGCAAAATGTATATCCGACACAGACCACTCACCAAGGAGAAAGAAATTTGGCGTCTAATTAGTAGACGAAAAAATATTCGTTCTATAATCATCAACCATGTTGATGATTATAGACACAAAAATAAAAATAAAAAGAGGCACTCAATACATCGAAGTATGTAAAGATAGGTAGGTATGTATGCGCACACAAACATTTTCTAAGCGCAACTTAGATTTGGCACAAAGCCGAATGTATGGGGCACCTAGTTGTGCGCGCGCACACACACACATCCATCCATCCTGTACGTTAGATCATTATTATATGGTACAGTTTCTGGATCGTAGCAGGAAATGGTCAAGGACTATATATATATATATATATATAGAGAGAGAGAGAGAGAGAGATAGATAGATAGAAATGTGTGTGTTCTGAGGCCAATCTCATTTTCTGAAGTGTAGCATTTCATTTCTTAAAGGGTTCTGATTCTTTGGAGAAATTTTTGTTGCATAGGAGAAAACGTTTGGGTCTGGCTGGAATCTGATACAAAATAGCCTGTGTTTTGTTTTCCGTAACCTTGTACTTTCGTTGTCCGAGTCGAGCCCACGTGCTGACCTAACATATCCGGTGTATAATTTCTTTCTTTCCTTCCGCACGCCTCCCATTAAAACAAAACATCAGTTTTATACATATGGGCATTTCGACTAGAAGGGTCAAACAAACTACAGAGAGTCACAGACATTGGCGTGAATGGACGTGTCGGGGATCTGGGGTACCAAAAATAAAGGAGGAAGACAAACGTTGAGTTAGGCCTTTGGGCATCGAACGGGCTACTTGGCCTCTCATTCTTTCAGCAGGTAACAGTAGCCACACACACGCACACAGAGTTAATTATTGTAGTAACGTAGCCACTTGAATCTCTAGGGGAGGTCTATTGTCCAGACTTCTGTCAGTGAAATAAAAACTGAATAGGGGCGAGAAGGCCCCTCTGTGTGTCTTTTTCATGGAGCTAACTACAGAAACGAGCGTGTAGACCCCGTGTGAAGTTTATAGAAATTCACTGGGGCAGTCAGTGAGTGCGACACGCTATTTGGAAACCAATTCGAACGAATAGGTTACAAAATACAAATCAAAGACGCAAACTGAACGTGCTTATTAATTTTCATAACTAAATAATTATTAAATATAGTAAGTTAACTTTCGATACAAGAATAGAAATAAAACTAGGAACAGTAATTTCACTCGACAAACGATTTGGGTTCATTCATAGACGAATGGTGTATGGACGCACAAGTCAGAAACTATTGATAAAATATACAAAAATGAATTCTATCAGAATTTGATAGAATTCATTTTCTGAAATCTAAACAGCTCGCCTTCAAAATCATAAGCGTCGATTTCGTTATATTGTAATTAAAAATGTTGTCAGACGGTGGCTGTCACAGGTCAAAAACGTTACTCAGGAACTTTTCTGTTAATTCGCTACAAATGTTAATAGGTGTTTACTGAGTTTAACTTAGTCTGGTACAAGGCCATAAAAATCTAGTAAAGCTTGAACAGTATAACGGACTAGATTGCTAACCATTCTCGCGTTGAAGTGACGGATTTTTATGAAGATGATTTTAAAGATAGGATCTTATTTTAATCTTTTAATTCACTACAAATATCGCAATTGTTTAATTCACCCACAAAAATTATAAATTCCAATTCAAAGTTTGTTTGCAATTTTTTTAAAAATTTTG
Organism: Ascarosepion bandense; assembly: GCA_037127315.1. NCBI lineage: Eukaryota > Metazoa > Mollusca > Cephalopoda > Sepiida > Sepiidae > Ascarosepion > Ascarosepion bandense. The sequence goes on along the minus strand of JBBBDQ010001469.1, from coordinate 579,819 downwards.
ACACTTGAAATTATTATGCATTTTAAAATCGAAATCTGTTAAGGTTACCTTAATGAAAAAATACCAAAAATTAGTAAGTTAATGAGATTTCGTAAGAGCGGGTGATATTCGAATTTCTTACAAGGAATTTTTTACAATTAGAGAAAAAAAAAAAATCATTTTCCGCTTGTTTATAAGATCGCGAATACAGCCCCCCCCCCTCACACACACACACACACACACACCTAAAGCACCCGAGTCGTCAACATTTGGACGGATCGCAAAGGTCAGCCAAACCGGAGTGCAATTGTCATTTGATCTTCAATAAAATTCATTAGATACGACTGTTTAAAAAAGAAATTAAAAAAATAAATTAAATACAACCACAATTTAATAAATTACTTTTTAATCCTCGACTGACATTGTCGCCAATGAATTGAAGTTCCCTTGGTCTTTTTTAAAAATTCCTCGGTCTTGTTCGGAATATTTTATTTTCCGAATAAAGTATGCTCAGGCGATTATTATTATTATTATTACTATTATTATTATTACTACTACTACTAATAATAATAATAATATCAGCATCATTTTCATTATTTTATTATTTACTACTACGACAGGTGAGCAATTAATAGTGAACATACCCACACTGGCTCTCACTAAATCAAAGTCTGTATGATTCGAGGCTAAACATTTAAAAAAAAAAAAAAAAAAAAAAAAAAGCAATTGTGACCATTATTGATAAAAGCGTATATCAATTCAAAGTTCAACAAAACACATTGAATTATATCAAAAGGGCATTTATTACCAATTCATTGTCTTTGAGTACCAATAAAACAAAAATCATATGTCGCGAGAGAAAAAAGCCAACAAAGTGATGCTAGGTTACAAAAAAATCCGAAATCCAAAAATATATCTACCATGACAACCAGTGTGATTTAGGGTATACCATGTACATATACCCCAGTCAAATGTGCGTAATATAGTAACAAGCTTTGATATTATTTGTACTCTGAGTTTTTCATTAATACCCGATGGCTTTCTTCATTGGAGATCAAGTAACAACAAGTCCCCGTAATACTAGTAGCTAACAGTAAGAATGCCGCCATCGAATTAGATTCATGTCCCCCACTACTCCTCACATGTTTGGCAGTTTTAACATTTTTCTTTTTAAGACACATTGTTCCAAAAAGCATTATTCAATTTCTTTATCGCTCGCAGTTATATTTTAAAATATTAAAGAGTTTTCTTTTGATATTAGTGTTCTTGTCACTAAGCTATATTAACAATGTAAGTGAAGTAAATACTTATGTCACCATTTGCCATACAATTTAATACATTCGAAGTAAGCATGTATTGTTGACTTATTTTCTTCAGGTTATATAATCATTTTATTTTCCTTAGAATATTTGTTTGTCTTTTAGCATCGCAGCAAAACTTACGTATTTCTTTAATAAATGAATTTATACAACAATAAACATAACTTTACCTTTTCTTTGTATATGTTTTATTTCTTAAAAGTTATATCTTCGGACTTAAAGGAAAGATTGTAAAATTAATCGCTGATGAAGTATTAAATTTCACTTGATTATATTTTCTTTTTTATTTGAATAAGGATGTGCGTTGTGGTGCAGTGGATATCGGCTCGGAACGAGAAATCGGGGAGCCGAGTTCGAATTCCAGTTGAACACATTGCATTTACTTACGCGCAAATATCCTTGGGAAAGGTATTAATCCGTCTCTTCCCCCGAGTTATGGGTTAAATAACAGGACAGATTGGGTTCTATAGCCTTGGTCGGCAACCAGTCTACCGCAGAAAGCAATGGCAACCTACTGCGGGATAATCTTCTGCCCAGTCAGTCATGTCTCTTTCGAGACATGATCGCCCAAGCGTGTTTCACGTATGGCACTTAACTGACTGGTATAAATATCACAAGACCTACATTAGTCCAACAATTAAGCATATTTTAAGAAGCTTTATTTCAACGTAAAATTGTAAATTTTTCAAATATCGAAACATTTAATATATCTGCTATTTCGAGTTAGACATTTGAATTTATTCTTCTTGCATATAAATGCTAAGCATTACGATTTTATCTATTTTTAAAATTCTTTTTACAGAGGAATGAAAACTTAACTAAAAAAAAGTAAAATAGCACTTCTCTCAAAAACTTAATGTTACCCTCCTGGATTTAGTGAAAATAACAGATTTTTTAAAAAACATAATTTAGTTATATTTTAAACATATTATGTAAGTATTAAATTATATTTCAAGCATAAAATAAATCTCAAACGTAAATTTTCTAAGCAAGACCAGGATCAGTAAAATATTACCTGATGCTAGTAAAATATTAAAACAAACAAACAAAACAACCCCCCCAAAAAAAAACATGTTTATTATTATTATTAAAACATCTATGAAAATTTTGTACGCAAAACTAATGACAAACTAACTAGTATTATTATTTTTTTTTTCAATTTTTCTTATTTTTTTCTTCTCCTCTTACAAGAAACTTCGTTGTATTGAGAATCGGTTCATCGTTATTCAAGAAATTTGAAACGAAGAAACCGAGACGAGATTTGCAATAGCGAAGTTATTGTAATCGATGTCACAAGAATCAATTTCATTGCCCTTTTAATTTGTGCTCAATTTATTTATTTTTAATTTCATTTTTTTTTTTTTGACTGCGGTAAAATTGGGATACGATAAATGTTATTTTTCATCGTTTGCAAATCACTGCAATCCTTGCGGCAATGTTCAGCCCTTTAAGTCGCTTCTCTTCAAATTCAATTGCCGTTAAAGAAAAAGGAAAAGAAAATAGTCCGTTACGTCTTGATACGTTCAAAAAGTTAACAAGTGGCATTTGATTTGAGTAGAGTGACTGATGAAAATCAAAAGAAAACAAACAGCAGAAAAAAAGTAGATAATTTTGAGGAGTAAATTTGTCTTAATTTTAAATATACAAATCGGACTTGTACTGCCAATATATATATAGGGTTTCTGAAAGGTTTTTTTCTGTTGCTGAGGTGATGTGTCGTTCCCCGTGGGGATCTTCATATCGAAATGGCCATTCAACATCTTTGAATTAATCCTTTTTTAATAATAATATATATATATATATATATATATATATATATATATATATATATAACCCCAAAGTGAATCTCCATTCTGATTAACCACAAAAAAAAAAAAAAAAAAAAAACACCCACATACATTCACAGCAAACCAAAAGAATTTGTCATTTAAATGCAAATTAAATGACAAACACCAACATTAGAAATTTCCATGTCACAATGTAAAATTGATATATAACCATATAATTATATTATATTAAGTTCTATAATACTCATTATATTGAGCACTGTTTATAATAAAATAAATGCCAGAGCACTCAAAACAAAAAACTTGAGTCCTCTTCACTTGGTATATATATATATATATATATATATATATATGTGTGTGTGTGTGTGTGTGTGTGTGTGAGTGTAATATACTATATATAAATAGCATGTGTATGTCTGGATAGAAGAGGTTTTAGAGAGATTGATTGAAATGTCAAAAAGTGGTCAGTATCAGAGAAATATAAAGTAGACAGTGGCATCAACGCCGACTGTGTTTCATGCTTAAAGGAAATCTTCAGGGATATTATATATATATATATATATATATATATATATATATACACACACACACACACACACACACACACACACACATTCAGTACAAGAAGGTACTTTCCGCTATGTATTTGAAAATCAGTTACGTGCAAACATTTGTATTTTAAAATAGATGCATTTAGCGGCCTTTAAAAAAAGGAGTGGTATATCTCAAATTGATAAAGTTATGGCATTTCGAAAGTCTTTAAACAAGGTTTTTTCAATTTGCGGCGGAAAGTACCTTCTAATTCCAAACGTCATAAATATATATTTTAATGTAAAGACGAAAATCGTTTATACCAACACATTTCATTACTTAAATACTAACGAAAATTTAGATATTTTATTTAGTACCTTTCATTATTCATACAATTCTTCATATAAATCAGTCAGTTAAGTGCCATACGTGATACACGCTTGGGCGATCATGTCTCGAAAGAGACATGACTGAGTGGGCAGAAGATTATCCTGCAGTAGGTTGCCATTGCTTTCTGGTTGCCGACCAAGGCTATAGAACCCAATCTGTCCTGCTATTTAACCCATAACTGGAAGGAAGAGACGGATTAATACCTTTCCCAAGGGTATTTGCGCGTAAGTGGATTCAACTGGAATTCGAACTCGGCTACCCGGTTTCTCGTTCCGAGCCGATATCCACTGTACCACAACGCACATCTTTTCATATAAATACCGGTTGCTAAATGTGTGTAAAAAAATCAGATATAAAATGTATCATTGATTTTACACGAATAAATTGAGTTGGATAAAAAATAAAACAGGTCATTAAACAGATTAATAAATAATCCATGTTAATAATTAAAATTTCTAGCTAGATTCGTCCTGAGGAACGAAAGATCTTTTTCATTATTTTATCATTACCTTTAACAATACTGAATTTTAACAATATGTTTTATTTATATCTGAATAATCACATACACGCAGTTATTTTTAGTGGATACCCATATTTCAGTAGACGCTCATTTATTTTATTTAATTTTTTTAAGTGTGGATGCCGGTCTGAATTCTGCTGGAGGGCGCATATTTTCTTTAATAAGATTTCTAGAATATTCAAGCCGATAGACGATAATAAATATATTGTTTCAAAATAAAAATATGAGAGTCTACGAGTATCCAGTAAAAATCTGTCGCCTCAATAATAAATCTCTTTTCCAAATCTTTTCACTCTCACGTAGCCCCCTGCACATCAGTGGCGTTACTGCCTTGCTTGGGGTGATATGATATAAAAAAAAAAAAAAAAAAAAAATTACTTTAAGACGTTTGGAATTATAAGTTACTTTCCTCCGCAAATTAAGAAAATCATGTTTAAAGTTGGCCGACTTTCGAAATGCCATAACTTTGAGATATACCACTCAATTCTTTAAAGGCAGCTAAAAGCGTCTATTTTAAAATACAAATGCTTGCATTTAACTGATTTTCAAATACATTTCGGAAAATAACTTCTTGTACTGAAGAACTCACCCTTCATAATAAAGGTTTTTTTTTTTAGCTTAATTTACAGTTATTACCTGAATTTTGATCAGGAATTTTAATTATCTAATATTTTATGTGATTAATTTTCGTTAAGTTATTCAGGGCTTTGGCAAGAAGGGAGATTATATGCAAAAATAAATATATTTCTTATAAGATTACTGCATTTTTCTTAATAAGTAAGGTTTCATATTTACATACGTACGCATGCAAACACAAATTGCTCCCATCACACACAAATATATTTATACATAAATGCGGAAAAATATTTAAGATAGAGCGTATGATGACATGTGTGTGCAAAAACAGAAAAAATAAAAATAAATAAAATAAAGTGTAGAGACTAAGTTGGAAACAAGCAGAACAATTGTTTCGTTACGGATTGAAAAGAAAAATTACTTAAATAATCGAACGATATTAGGAGAAAAATATCCGTAAAGACCTAAGAGCCATTCGAAGAAGAGTAAGAAATTTATGGGGACATGTGTGAAAACACATAAGCCTCGACTTGAACAGGTTAAGACTGTCGTAATCAGGAAAGCATCCTCTTGGGAGTTCTAGCGGAATTTGCATCTCACAATAGAATGCGGTAGAAATAATGGGGTTCGCTAAAATGAGTTTAGCCGTGGAGTTCTGAATTAGTAGAACTAAGGTATATAGTTCGTCTGGACACATTTTTTGTTGCCAAAAATTCACTGACTGTAGTGGTTATGAATGTAACTCAGATGAAGCCTTCCTGGCTTTTTCTACCGGTAGATTCATGTATAAAATGTTCTAATGAATATTGCGTTCAAGGCACGAGGTACTACTCTAAATTAAAACCACCTCGAAATTTCCACGGGTACAGAGAGCACACTAACACCATTAGATTGAAAAGGTTTTCAACTACAATATATATCTTACGAATTCATCATTGGTTTTGTATCTTCCAGGTGCTCTTTATTTCATTCGCGTCTGCCTGGAACACGGTTTGTCAAATATCCCTGTCGGCATTAATCCATAATGTACCGCCTAATTGTACTCGCTTCCAAACCGATGCAAAGCTGACCAGATGAGGTATTTAGACGCCCTTGACTATCAATATTCTTTACCAAAGTATCACCATTTGCCTCTGTCAAAGAAAAGTGGGCATTCCCAAAATCGTACGCCCATGCCCATTGGTCCACCTGGCTCCAAATCTATTCCAGACTGCTCATATTCGCTGTTTGATCCCACTGAAATTCAGCAAGCGTACATGAGTGTCAGCCGGTGCAATTTTATTTCCATATGGAGAAATTCAATGACTCATCTTTTCGTTCACTTTCATGTCGGACAATATTTTGTCAGACTACTTCTTTAACCCTCTAGGGCCATTCGTATCATATTTGATACAGTATTTCCCTATAAGGAAACATTTGGTATTTCCCTATAAGGAAACATTTGGTATTTCCCTATAAGGAAACATTTGGTATTCATTGACTGAGCAGTCAGTACTGCTTTCATTTGAAATTTATAAAATATTTCTCTTAAAAAATTTTTCAGGAAAATATTTCTTTCAAGGCTTGTTTTCATACTGTATCAAATATGATACGAATGGCCCTAGAGGGTTAACTAGGCAAGAGGAAGTATGGCTGATTAGCAAGAAACTTCAACCTCTTCTGTCATAAAGTCCTTGATATTTTAGTTGTCATAATAAAATAAGCATTACTTTAGACACACACACAACATATTTGAGCAGCAATCTCTCTTTTATGCTGGTTTCATTAAAAATGTCAGACAAGGTATTATGGTCAAGATTTTATAATTTATCATATGATCTTATTTTTTTGTTTCAGATCAAACTGTCTAAATGTATTGTTTTCTCGAGCGCTTTCGACATTAATTTTAGCCATTATCAAGGAATTTTATTTTACTTGTAATTGAATACGCATAGTGTTCATGTATGTGTATAGAATCGTGTTTTATATTCCGAACACGGTCAGCACATTGCTGCCGTGTTCATAGTTGATATTTTTTTTTTTTTTTTTAAGCGTTTCACCCCGAGCAAGGCATGTCACTGCCACTACTGTGCAGGGGGCTACGTAGAGTGGAGAAAGGCTGATTAAATATAGGAAATAACAGAGGGTGGATGATAAGCGGGTGAGGATACCGAGAATGAGGGTTGGGTAGATGAGAGTGTTGTGAGAATAGTTGGGAGTTAGTGTGATAGGAGGTGTCTATTGACCCTACATTTAAACACCTGGAGATTGTAACTGTCGGGAAAGCAGACTTGTGGAAGGGAGTTCCACAGGCGGGAAGCGCGAGAAAAGAAGCTGTTGGAGTAGAATTTACGGTTACATCTTATTTGTTTAACTGTAAAAGGGTGGGACCTAGTTGCTAATCTAGTATCTCGTGTAAATTCCTGCTTAGGCGGCACCAGTGATCTAAGCTCATCGGAGCAGAAGCCATGAAAGTACTTGTAGAAGAGGCACAGGGAAGCTACATCACGCCGGTGTGAGAGCGGCTGCAGCCGGTCTGCCAAGTCAGTATCAACCACGTTACAGATCCTCCTTTGTATTTTGTCAAGAAGCCCAAGGAGAGCAGCAGGGGCACCCGACCAGATATGGCAGCAATATTCAATACACGGGCGGATGGTAGATTTGTATATGTGCAGAATAGTTTCAGGTGGGAAAAATTTCCGAGCCCTGCACAGGGAGCCGACTTTCATAGCAGCAGATTTGGCAATGGATTCAATATAGTCGTTCCATTTGAGGTCCGCCGAGAGTGTAAGGCCAAGGAGGCGTAGTATTTTACTCTCTGGGAGGCTAGCCTGTCCCATGCTAATGGGAGGGAGAGGCGACTGATATTAAATGCTTCCATTATATTTAGCCTTTTTATGCAAGTGGATTTATAAAATACAGTTTCATAATATGGCATATTTCTGGGTAAAAATGCTCATATGAGAGACAGCGTATATAGATATAAAAAGTGAACATCAAGATCAATTTCAGGCCATGAACATAGAATTCAACTATGAAACGGACTGTCGTCGCTTGCGTTTGATTTCAGTGTCCACACACATATATACCGGGTGCGATGTCAACTGCATAGTAGGGTCAGTTGGGCACCATCTGATTGAAAAAGAGCACTATGACGCAAATTTAGTCCACCAGAAATTTTCTGGTACTGCTTGGCATTCGCACCGGAAGCTCTAATACAAACATTTCAGTTTGTTTGGGTATCAACCTGAGGACTTTGCTGAGGATGTGGAAAGAGTTGTATGATATAGCCAGTTAACATCATGGTGTTGGTGGTGGTCACTAATGATGGCGACCTTATACCTCTATTCATCTTTTCACAGGGTCTCAGATTGAAGACAGAGGCATACATTAAGTGCTTTGAAGAGGTAGTGCTGCCCTGAGTCAAGAGGATGGCTGCTGAAAGAACCTATGTCTGGCAAAAGAACTCATGTCACGCATGCAAGAGAACCCACTCATGACTCTCAGTATCTGCAACCACATCACCTAATATCTAGCCACCTAACACCCCAAACTGTGTGGAGTGCAGTTGAGCGAAAGAGCAACAAAACTCCTTGTAACATCAAAGAAACTTAAGGCAAGGATTATGGCAGCATTCAACAACTTAAAGAAGGAGACCGTCCAGAGGTGTTGCTGGAGATTCCGAAAGTGTCTAGAGACCGTGCTTGAAGTAAATGGCGATTTTGCGCAGTTTTGGGAGATATATTTGTTAAAATGAGATGTCAGTGTTATTTTCATTTTTGGTTCATTTAGACAATACATCCATCGCACCCTGTATAACACGCGCGCGCACACACACACACCGTGTATGTGTTTGTGTTTGAGAGGCAGTTGCGTATGTGTTTATAATAAAATTGCCTTTATGAATGATTAGGGATAAATATTGGAGATTGTGGGAACTGAGGAGAGCTTGAAACGTGAAACTGACAGTTACAATGTAGTGTTGATTCCTATGTCCATACACACACACACACACACACACACACACACACACATTAATTAATATTTTACCAAGTTTTCCTCATGCGTAATATATATATATATATATATATATATATATAGTGTATATACTGATAGCAAAATAGAGAATGTAAAAAGGTAATATTGTATGGTGATATAACGCTGGGGTTTCCAGGGGAAGTCATTTCATGACATATGTAAAATATCCACCGAAAAAAATGAAAAAATATTCGGTAATTCGACAACTGGACACATTGATCAATCTGTTATATATATATATATATATATATATATATATATATATATATATATAATGCTGATTTTTTTTTTTTTTAACTAGACTCTTGGAAGAGTGCCAAAACAATTTCTTTTTTTTTTTCACCCTTCCTTTCTTTGATGGTCGAAACTAGGTTTCGAACAATATTCGGAACCAACCACACGCAGAGAAGAAAGGGAATTCACTTTTCTCAAAGATTTACTTTTATACAATCTCTTCATTTACCAACGCACTTAAATGAGTGCCGAAAATTAATCCCATAGATTGAATAAATTATTGTGTACAATATCGCTTCATAAGTCTACTAATTACTACATCACAAATTTACTGGTTTCCACTCCATATTACAGAGAGAAACACCTGAGGATATTTTCAGTACATGCGCGCGCACATTTATATATATATATATATATATATATATATATATATATATATATATAAAACACACAGAAAGGAGATACAGATTTTATTTTACACGGCTCAAAGTTTCTACTACATTCACACACAGCATAAACATTGAAAAATGAATTCCAGTGAAAACGGTTAATGAACTGGCCGAAGGCGTAGTGACTATTACAGACAGTTTTTCTTACCCCGTGTTGAAAAACTGCAGGAACATTAAAAAGCTGAAAAGATTTTCTTCGTCTGTCACATTCAATGAAACATAAATAAAAAGTTTGATATTTTAAAAAATTAAAATCTACTTTATTTTTCTAATAAAATAAGGTTTTCTCTTTGTCGGGTTTTGTTTTCAATCTTGGTGTTGAAGGTGTAAAGGAATTATCCACAGTTCGTACTATTTTTTTTAAAAACTTCCATGCTTTCGACTGTCTTCATTTTCAAGAAAGAAAAATGATCTATCCCAAATCCGTGCCGTAGCTTGTATAACTATACTAACAATGAAAATAGTGTATATATATATATATATATATATATGCCTGACGGTTGGTATGTTCATGAAAGTTTAATTAGCATCGAGTAATGAATAACCGGTATATAACTATTCATATATATCTTTCATTAAATATGGCGGACATGGAAGATTTAATTATTTTTTTTATGTTTTTCAGCTTTCTTATGTCTGTCCGTTTTGTAGGAGTTAGCGAGTACAAAAACTAATTATCTCAAGCGCTTTCGGACACTTCTATAGACATTTTCAAGGAAATTTTTTGTCTCTGGTGCTGTTATTTTTCCTCCTGTGTTGACTGTTACGTTGGAATTTATATTTGTGTTTTGAATAGGAGAGTTTATTCCAAGCTTTCATGTGTTGCGCGCGCCTGGGGAAAAAATACACAACACCAGTAATAAAAACATCAACATGTTTTATCTCTTCCAAATACCCGATAATTATAAGCAGGATGGGTAGAGCTGAAGCAAACTACCACCACGTTTAATTTAGTTTTTCATTTTTTTTTTTTCAGTGCAGCTCTATCGAATGTTACTTGAAGTTTCCGATTTAAAAAAAAATTTGAAAAAGTTACAATATTTAAAGAAATTTGCTGGGTCGGGGGGTCAGTATCTCATACAACATTATAGTAAATCGATCCTCCATTTTCAATTCACTATAAGGTTGTATGAGAAACTGCTCCCCTCCACACACAAAAATTGTTTAAATATTGAATTTTTTTTTGTCATTCGTAAAGTTTAAGGTGTAAAAGATAATATTGCACTGAAAAAGGTCCAAATTTTGATAATTAACAAATTTACAGGTGGCGTTAATGTCTTACAGGTGACTGGTTTCAAAATGGAGGCTCGATTTACTATAACGTTGTATGAGAAACTGATCCCCATCAGAAAATGTTTAAATATTGAAATATTTTATTTCTGCTGTAATTTCCGAAAAAGAAGTAAGATTTAAATGAGAGAAAACAGAAGACCGCAATACTGGTTGTCATTAATAATAATAATAATAAATAATAATAATGATAACGCCATCAGATCTAAATTAGTAATAATCAATATGGTGTATCAATTTCACTGCATCGTTCAAGACTGCGTTTCTTGTCACAAATAAATTGCCTATATCGAACATACTACCACCTCCTTCAGTAGACGCCTAACGTGTCACTTAGCAGAATAAAGTGCTACAAAAAACATATAAACCCATAATTTAAAAAAAGATTCTGTTTGAAAACAATAGAATTCTATAAAAATCACATTATCAGAAACATCGACATAAAAGAAGTTCTGCGTATCAAAAATTTCTATATCAATCTCACATTTAACAGGGGAAATGGAATGTTAAGATGTTTTTAAATAGAAGGATGCTCACGCGAATCCCAGCCGTGCGCAACACGTGAAAGCTTGGAATGAACCCTCCTATTCAAAACAAAAAATATTACAACATAACAGTCAAAACAGGAGGAAAAAAAATAACACCATTGACAAAACACTCTTGAAAATGGCTACAGAAGTGAGCGAAAGCGCTTGGGACAATAAAAATTTATGTAAAGTTTTTGTCCTCCCTGACCTCTACAAAACGGAAAAATGTAAGGATGCAGGAGAAACTTAAGTTACTGCGCATATATATATATATATATATATATATATATATATATATATTCTACACTATACACTCATTACATTTTTATCAAGTTTATCATATGCAAGTATTCTGATAATTTTTCAGTCTCCGAGGGACCATTTAGCCACCATAACAGCTGATCTTATGATCAGATATTCAGATTGGGCTAACAACATTTCTGTACCCCTTTGTATTGTCGAGTTTATGTTGTTGACTTATTTTTTTTCTCTTAAAAGTAGTAATGCTAGTAGTAGTATCATAAAAAAATTTCTTTATAACAAACGTACTGATTAATAACAGTTTGAATCATTTCTTTGATGCTAGTTTTCATTTTACTGGGTTTAATTCAAAAGGCAATTATATCGTTCGGTTGTCTTTGCAAACGCACATACACACATCGATAATGCTTTGCATATTATCCATGCAGAGATATTAACCGAAACTATAATATATTTTATTAAAATGACAATGAACTTTGGATATTAGTAGATAACAAAAACATATACAGACTCGAAGTTATTATACAAATGATGAAACTATCCACATTATTATGATGCAGTGGATATCGACTCGGAACGAGAAATCGGGGAGCAGAGTTCGAATTCCAGTTGAATTCCTTGCTTTCACTTGCGCGCAAATACCCTTGGGAAAAGTATTAATTCGTCTCCTCCCTCTAGTTATGGGTTAAATAATAGGACAGATTGGGTTCTATAGCCTTGGTCGGCAACCATTAGATTTTTTTAAAATTTCAAATTTAGTATCTTTAGGTATTGCCATGGGACTAATTAAAAATATAACCCTAACATCGACATGATTTGTACCCGATGTAGGCAATACGAATAAAATTATAATTTTTTCTTCCTAAAACAAAAGAGGCCACAATGTAGCTAAGAGTTTTATTTTTATTCTAACACAGTATTAACATTTCAGATAATCACAGAGTATCTAAATTCCAGGACAAAAATATGAACACAATTCGATATGAACAAACCGAAAAAAATGGAATAGCAATTTTAAATAAACTTTTATTTATTTCTATAATAAAACGTATTTAGCTTAACTGTAACCACGAAAACGTCTACCTCTCTCACACACAAGAATCAAATAGGAAAGGTGTAGAAATTTAACATTCCTATTTGTGACATATTCTATTATAATGAATTCATATTTGCTTCATATATATATATATATATATATATATAATCTCAGTCCTAATTTCGTAACTTTCCGTGACAAATATATATATATATATATATATATATATATATATATATACACACACCACCGGCCATAATTATTAGGCCATCACAGTGTTTTAAAAATTATGTATTTCATACTATTTTTAGTATTTATTGCCAAGTGAATAATTGTAAATGAAAATAGATTTTCTTTGTTAATACTGCACAATAACATGAGCATTAAATGAATTTATAAATATCTAATAATTACCTATATTGCAGTTTCATCAATGAAAGAATGAAGAAAATTTAGGGTGATTCGGACGAGTTCACCCTTGCTTCCTTGCCTTGTAAAATTTTGCAAAGTAATAATAACTAAAGAACCATTCTATTTTCATTTAGAATTATCCACTTGGCAATAAATACTAATAATAGTATGAAATACATCATTTCTTTTAAAAAACTGGGGTGGCCTAATTATGGCCGGTAGTGTGTGTGTATATATATATATATATAATATTTCAGTTTAAACTACCTCCCTGAAGATGGCTCATGTGAGCCGAAAGCTTAGAAGAAAACCAATAAATAATTATCCAAATGTTGGAGAATTTTTGTCTTTATTTTCAACTGAAATTAAAGCAAAAATACGACGTTTAGAACGGCTCATGATTAAACATATTAGGCATTCATTGTCTCTTATATTTAATAGAATATGTTTAGAAAATATATATATATATGTGAGAGAGAGAGAGAGAGAGATTTATAAATAATATTTAATATAAATAACTAACAAAATATTCAGTCGTATTCAATGAAAAAGTTATAAAGGATCAACTGCTACCCAAATACACTGTGTGTGTGTGTGTGTGTGAGAAAAGTACAACATAAGTCTTCATCCAAACAAAAATACTGATACACATCGAAGCTCGTGTTAATATTTCTCTTATAACATGTCAGCTAAGTGACAAATTGCATTTGTATTCATTATATATATTTATTATATATTTAATGTTGAAGAAGAGTCTGGGAATGGAAATATCGTGTGAAACTGGTCGTTACGGCGGTAAGATTTTCGTCTATTTCATGATCATAGAAAGATTGTGTTTTCTGGTTTTTCTTAAAGGTCATTTGCTTGCTTTAAATTTATACACGGAATCATTGAGCACGTTTTATGTTTTGTTTGCTTCTTTTTGGTGGCATAGACCTTGTCTGTTTTGTTTTTTGAATTTTTTTTTATTTCTATTGTTCCATTGATTATATATATATATATATATATATATATATATTGTATAATCCAGGTGAACAAGATCCAAGGTTTTACTATTTTGAGTATCCAGGCATTTATTTTATTATAAACAGTGCTCAATATAATAAATATTATAGAGCTTAATATAATCATAATTATAAACTAATTGTACATTGCGACACAGAAATTTTTATGTTTCGAGATAGATTCTCTTCATCAGGCAATGTTGGATGTTGGTTGTGAAAATGATTTACATTTAAATACAAAAAGCCATTGGTTTGCTATTTATGTATGTGGGAAGATATAAAATTTATGTGTGTGTTCCTTTTAACTAATCAGAGTAAAGATTTGTTTTGGAATTTGGCCAGCAGTTTCTTCTTTTTCTTTCTTTCCTTTTCCTCTCTGACGATCAAAGTGTCAACCTGCTTTTAGCCATATATATATATATATATATATATATATATATATATATATATATATATGTCATCCGCATACAAGCCTGTTTCGCTGTATCACAGCTCATCAGTGTGGCCAGACACAATGTCAGTTTTCGGAGCTAAGAGGGAAATTTCAGAAGAACATGTGTTTGAGTGATAGAATTTTTAAACTAAATTTCTTTGAAAAGATTTTTTACTTTGCAAAATACAAACTTTTATTAAATTATTTAAATGCATAAAACTAAGTAAATTATTACTCAAAAGTAACCCTTTAACTTGAAAAAAAAAAAAAAAAAAGAATTGGTTCTTTGAATTCAGAAATTCAAATTTACCAAAACTGTTCCTTGTCCCAACTTATCAAGAACTGCAACCAGAAATGTTTTCTTTAAATTAAAGTGTCTTAACGAAAAACGGAATAACCATCATCTCTAAATGGGATGAATTGTCATATCACGAAGAATTGTCCAGACTACAAGAATACTGAAATTTACGACTATTCCAACAAAGGTGCTTGAGGTTGAAGAATAGCCGTCAATAGTGATAGCACCTGTACATCAGGTGTGAATAAGCACCTAAATAAATTCACAAACGTTGAATAACATTAAAAATAATTTTCACCTAAGAATTGAAACTTGAAAAAAGTGGTCTACAGAACACGCCTTAAAGTATGATGTCAGATGGACACAAACACGCGCTGGAATAAATAGTAATTTAATAAGATGTGACATTAGGCCCAAAGTATGGGACACCCAGTGAGAAGCGAACTGATTACTCAGTCGTAACTGATCTAGCTAGACAAGCGGGATAACCACATCGAAAATGTGTGTGTGTGTGTGTGTGTGTGTGTGTGTGTGTGTGTGTGTGTGTGTGCAATGACCAAACCTCGAAATACTGATTTGGAAAATGATTTGAGCCAAGAACTTTTCAGCACCTTTCCTACTTAGGTGAGAGTGTGCTTCCGGACAGGTGTATGTGTATGGATGAGTTTATTCCCAAATAATGACAACATTTAAATTTAGATTCATTTTGATAATTTATTGCCATTTGACTACAACAGAAATAATGTGTAAAATTTCATAAAGATTAACTAGGAAATCCTATTGAAATAATAAATAAAAATTACTACTGTCCAGCTTACGTCCATAGCACGATGAAATACCGGTTCTCATACGACCAGCAAAATTAAGCAACGTCGAGCCTAGTCAGTATCTATATGAGGGATCACTTGAGAATACTAGGTGTTGTAAGCTTGGATGTGCGGATGGTGTTATGAATAACTCGGAATTGGATATCGGAAAGCCGAATTCCAGTTGGGTTTTATCCACTTACGCACAAATAGCCCAGGGAAAGGAATGAATCCACCTGTTCTCCGAACCTCTAGTTACGGATTATTAATTAGTATGACTTGTATCAACAGATAACTATTATCTTTAAAATATAGAAAACTGTCTGACTTTAAATAACACACTGATAAACAGTAAAAAACAAAAAAAACAAAAAAAAAAAAAAATACACACACACACATACATAAATCACTAAATTCACAGATTCAAAGTTAATTTTCTTTACTGATTATAAAAGTTATTTGGTACACAAATACACTGGAGGATAGATAGACGCACGCACACGGATAGATAGGTAGGTAGGTTGATAGATAGATAGGTAGGTAGGTAGGTAGGTTGATAGGTAGGTAGGTTGGGATAGGATAGGTAGGTTAGGTAGGTTGGATAGGATAGGTAGGTAGGTTGATAGATAGATAGGAAGGTAGGTTGATAGATAGATAGGAAGGTAGGTTGATAGATAGATAGGTAGGTAGGTTGATAGATAGATAGGATAGGTTAGGTAGGATTGGATAGGATTAGGAGATAGGTAGGTAGGTAGGTTGGATAGGAGGTAGGATAGGTAGGATAGGTTGATAGGTAGGAGGTAGGTAGGATAGGTTAGGATAGGTAGGTAGGTAGGTAGGTTGATAGGTAGGTAGGTGAAGGATAGGTTAGGAGGTTAGGATAGGTAGGTTAGGTTGAGATAGGTAGGTTAAGGATTAGATAGATAGGATTAAGATAGATAGATAGGTAGGATTGAAGGTAGGTAGGTTGGGATAGGATAGGTAGGTTGATAGATAGGATAGGTAGGTTAGGGATAGATAGGTAGGTTAGGAGGTGAAGATAGGATAGGTAGGTTAGGATAGATAGGTAGGTTAGATAGATAGGTAGGTTAGGATTAGATAGATAGGATAGGTAGGTTGATAGATAGATAGATAGATAGGTAGGTAGGTTGATAGGATAGGTAGGTTAGGGATAGATAGGATAGGATAGGTTAGGATAGATAGATAGATAGGATAGGTTAGGATTAGATAGATAGGATAGGTTAGGAGGTAGATAGATAGATAGGTTAGGATTAAGATAGATAGGATAGGTTAGGATTAGATAGATAGATAGGTAGGTTAGGATAGATAGATAGATAGGATAGGTTAAGGATTAGATAGATAGGATAGGATAGATAGGATAGGATTAGGAGGTAGGATAGATAGATAGATAGGTAGGTTAGGTTGATAGATAGATAGATAGGTAGGTAGGTTGATAGATAGATAGATAGGTAGGTAGGTTGATAGATAGATAGATAGGTAGGTAGGTTGATAGATAGATAGATAGGTAGGTAGGTTGATAGATAGATAGGTAGGTAGACGAACACACACTAGATAGAACAAACTATAACATTTCGTAATATCTTATCAGGTTAGCTGTTTGTTTATTTGGAAAAGTCACAAATTAAGTAAATCTAATCATGATTTTTTTTAAAAATTTAGTTTAAAAAATCCTTATAGACATTTTATAATTTCAGGCATCCATGCAACCTTTTTGAAGTCTACATTCTGTTATTTTAAGGTAAATTCAAATCTTTGACAACTTCATTTGTTATTAGGTTTTATTTCGAGAGTTATAACGTATGAAAATTATTTTGCTATCAGTTTTTTAGTGTTTATCCGTAGAAGTGAGAGAGAGAGAGAGAGAGAGAGAGAGAGAGAGAGAGAGAGAGAGAGAGAGAGAATTTCACTACAATTTGGTTAAAGTTGGGCCCTCAGGTGATTCTGGCCAGATCAAAATAAACAGGAATCAATGATTTTATACACTATTTCGTTTGATGAGAGTGAACTAAAATGTTGTGTAATTAAACGAATTTAAACGAGGCATGGCATACCTGAATCCTCTCAGTTTAAGTATTAATAACATTACGTATAAAATAAAGATTACATTTTAAATTGCGAAACTGTATTATGTGTTATGCAAATGAACAACGCATCAACAAAAGAAAAGAAAAAAGTCGACTGAAAGAATAATGATTTTCACTACTCTTTACACACACGCACTGACATCTCAAAATGTATTTAAAATCTCATACAATCTACCTCTATTCATATTCCCATGTCATCAAGAACGTAAGGCTTAAGAAAAATTTGTAAATACAAATAAATGTTTAATGTATTTATATTTATAATAAGTTTACATTTAACAGGCAATACTTGTCTATTGGTACGGACGATTGTTTTTATCGGGTCTGTCAAGATTTCAAGCATAAAAATGAATATAGAGCTATGACGCACTAATCAATATTTAATTAATAACGTACTGTAGATTTTCGATAAACAAATGAATGTCGGGAAAACATTTTTTTTCTCAGTTTCTGCGTTTATATATTGATTAAGATACAGAAATAAAACTACATGAATTTTCCTTATCTAAGCATGTTTCTTTCGTCAGACATCTCGAAACGTAACAACACTATACAGACGTCCTTTATATATATATATATATATATATTGAAAGTACACTAATTTCGGAAACTATTCTGGCAAATTCACTTCCAAAATGATGCAACATATCTCCTCACAAAATAACTAATACTATGTGATAAAATTAAAAACGATTAAAATGTAAATAAAAATGATGGACTATACATCGGACATCAAAATTTTAAAAACTGAGCGTTTCAGCATCTTTGACGTTTCGATCTAAATTGTGAGCAGCGTTTGTTGTATTTCTGTCTTTTTTCCCCCACTTTTTTCACAAATTGATTTCATCAATAAATCGTTATTCGATTTATCTGAAGAAGTCACTTCGCACGAAACGAGTTACAAAAAAGTTCTTTCATCTTGTCATTCATTCACAAACAGACAAGCAAAAAAAAGTTAGGTGCGCTCACCTTATTAATAGCAAATCTATTAATTGCCTAAAAATTATTAAAACATTTTTGAATAGATTTAATTGAATGTTAGTTATTCTTGAGGAATTCTAAAATATTTTTGACACTGTCCTAAATCTGTTTATTAATGATTGGCCATTACAATGCTGATTTAATGGTTTTTTGTGGGGGTGGGGAGAAGGCTACTGCTACCCTCGTATCTTGCGCGGTCATTTTTTTCTTTTGAATGAAAATATTTTACGTATAAACGATTATACTCTATAATTTGGTGCCATGTTTTTTGTCGATATTTTAATAAATTACAAATAAAAAAAAAAATTAAAAAAAAAATTTTTTAAAAATCGAGTAACTATGATTTTTTTTTGTTTTATTTTTTTTTTAACATCTCTTGTGATTAAATAGTTTAACCTTCTTTGGTACAATTCTGTTGGTACGGTGTAAATATATTTAAACAAAAAAAAAAAAAAAAAAAAAAAAAAAACCCTAAATGCGCCCGCACACACACACACACACACACACACACACACACACATGTGAAAGAATATACTTGAAATAAATTTACAATAAAAAATAAGCTACTTTGAGAGAGATTTTCTCTTGAAACATTCATGCTACACTCCATTTACTGTTGGAGTCTCTACCAAGAGATACATCGAATCTGACTTGTTTGCTGAGTGGGAAAACAGACTTCGAATGCTCATGGGTAAATACGATAAACAAACCCCGACATTTAGTTGGTTCCAATGTAGATCTCTAATTAGTCAACGCATAACGCCCGATGCAGTTACCACTCACGCGTACATGGGGGTTCGTAAATAAAAAAAAATAGCCTAAAGTAAATATTTTTGGCACAACAAATATTTATCTTTTAATATGA